>OW203764.1:41439268-41961789 GCA_934045905.1 Leuctra nigra | reverse complement strand
CCGTAGAATATTGTTTTCCTTACCCTATCCCCACCTGGCAGAAATCCTGCGGACGCCCATGATATCTGATAAAGGTTTGATGGCATCATCCCATGAAGTCTGTGCTAGTGAGAGTGTCTAGTAGGTGAGTCTGATTTCATTGATAATAAATAACAAGGATTGATTGTCAAGAACCTGATCAGTGATCAGCAGCCAATACATTTTGTACAAAGTTCCGTTTTAATTGGTTTGAGTTTACCTAAGAGTGGGATCATTAGAACAATAGAAAACAGAAAAAGCGTGTTTTGGACGGCTTTCGGATTCGGATTTCGGATGTTTCAAGAATATCACATGTTCATCCTAAGCGGCTGATTGAGCTGAAATTTCACCACTTGTGCACTTTCAGCGTCCGATGACTCATTGCACGTATGCAATTTTGTGCAAAGAAACACATTTTTGTGTTCAGGCAAACACTCTGGAGTCCTTCTGGAAAAGTGGAG
Organism: Leuctra nigra; assembly: GCA_934045905.1. Taxonomy (NCBI): domain Eukaryota; kingdom Metazoa; phylum Arthropoda; class Insecta; order Plecoptera; family Leuctridae; genus Leuctra; species Leuctra nigra. The sequence goes on along the minus strand of OW203764.1, from coordinate 41,961,310 downwards.
AAGTGAGTATGAGAGAAAATAAAGTGAGAGAATCGTGTCAGCCCATAAAAACTAAGCCTGCTGGATTCCTATTGGATCCGTTTGTTCTCACACTCACTTATTTCAGGAATAGCCGCTCCTGGGTAACCTATTCTATATCTTGTTTTGATCTCGGTGGCGACCGCTTTCATTTCGGCGTAATGCTATCTTATGGCAGTGAAATGAAGGCGGTCGCCACGAGATCAACAAGAGATACCGAATAAGGATTCTAGGATTGTTCCCCGCGAATTTCCGGGCTCGATTCCCCGCGCCCTGATCAAACTCTTTGTGGTTTCCCACGCTCGAGGGACAAATGATGCGAAGGTTCCCTCTACTAATAGACACTAACGCGCCTCCTTCGCACCCAATCGTTACCTTTTCATCATCGTCGTCGACGTCGTCGTCGTCGTCGTCGTCGTCGTCGTCGTCGTCATAATCGTAACCAGGAAGACGATGTGATTGCAAGTTGCTGCTCAAGAGGCAAAAACTATTGGAAAGAGCCGATAAGAGATATCTGATTTCCTTCAAGATATTTCAATAATATTTCCAAACACGCTTAAAATGTCCGTAACATGTCTGAATGTGCATCCGTTGCCATTAGTCTGGTGCAGAACAGAGTCATAATATGAGAACTTTGTTGTCACTGTGACAAGCTTCTCATCTCACCCTAGCAGGCCGTGAATGACATTGAGGTGAGCAAATCGTCAAGAGATTTCCCGCGCCGTGAATGACGTGAATTGCATAATGCGCTAATAATCCCCGTGGTGGAACGTGCCTCGTGCTGCGTGGACCTAAGCCGTGCCCGTGCCGGCGGGGCCGGGGTCAACCCACGTGCGCCTGACACGACCTTGCCTATTGATTGCGTCTCCATGGCGACGCGCCGCGAACACGAGGTGACGCGACGCGTTGTTAGCCGCGTCGTTGACGGCTCGGCGCAACAACACGGCGTGGACGCGTCGTTGACGGCTCGGCGCAGCAACACGGCGTGGACGCGTCGTTGACGGCTAGGCGCAGCAACACGGCGTGGACGCGTCGTTGACAGCTAGGCGCAACAACACGGCGTGGACGCGTCGTAGACGGCTCGGCGCAGCAACACGGCGTGGACGCGTCGTGGACGGCTCGGCGCAGCAACACGGCGTGGACGCGTCGTTGACGGCTCGGCGCAGCAACACGGCGTGGACGCGTCGTTGACGGCTCGGCGCAATAACACGGCGTGGGCGCGTCGTTGACGGCTCGGCGCGACAACACGGCGTGGCGCGTCGTTGACGGCTCGGCGCGACACACGGCGTGGGCGCGTCGTTGACGGCTCGGCGCAACAACACGGCGTGGGCGCGTCGTTGACGGCTCGGCGCGACAACACGGCGTGACGCGTCGTTGACAGCTAGGCGCAACAACACGGCGTGGACGCGTCGTTGACGGCTCGGCGCAGCAACACGGCGTGGACGCGTCGTTGACGGCTCGGCGCAGCAACACGGCGTGGACGCGTCGTTGACAGCTAGGAGCAACAACACGGCGTGGACGCGTCGTTGACGGCTCTGCGCAACACATGGCGTAGGCGCGTCGTTGACGGCTCGGCGCAGCAACACGGCGTGGACGCGTCGTTGACGGCTCTGCGCAACACATGGCGTAGGCGCGTCGTTGACGGCTCAGCGCAACAACACGGCGTGGACGCGTCGTTGACGGCTCGGCGCGACAACACGGCGTGGACGCGTCGTTGACGGCTCGGCGCGACAACCACGTCGCGCCCACGTCGTTGCTTCTCAGGAAGACCGAGGACCTGGGAACAGAGGATATTTCTTAGCCCCCCATACCTAATTAATTGCCATTACCGTAAACATCTCTAAATATATGTATCATTTTTTTTTATGTTTTATTACCCTTTTTCAATTATTGTAAGTTCAGTTGCTTGCACTGCATTTTTGTAGTATAGGTTATCAACTTCAGGTCCGATTTGGGTCTTGGGGTGGGCCTAGGGCTCCACTCGGGTCCGGCCCGCGCAGGCCCGGAAATCGTTTGATGTATTCATTTTAACGCGATTTAACCACACATTTTAGTCGATTTGATCATTGATATACTTCAAATTACCACTTCTGTTTCTCTTATTATTGATTATCAATACTTTTGTTTTTATGGTATTCTAATTCTTCTTCAACTCGAAACTTCTTATGGTATTCATTCGATCCCCACGTTAGCCCCCTCCCCCCCCCCCTCCCCCACGGCAACATCGAGTTACGCCAGTGCCTGGGAACATTCACAAGTAGCTAGTGTCATTAGTAGGTAGGTGATCATTGTCGGGTTGAAATGGAGACATCCACACTGAAGCAGGAAGGTTGACACCGAGTTCGAACCCGGCCATCCACAGTGCAAGGCCACAGCGATAGCAAAAGGGAGCGCACAAAGTGATCCCCGACAAACTGTACCCCAAAGTACAAAAACTGCTATTCGACAAACTGTACCCCGAAACACAAAAACTGATCCCCAACAAACTGTACCCCACAATGTGAAAAGTGATCCCCGATAAACTGTACCCCAAAACACAAAATCTGCTTTTCGACAAACTGTACCCCAAAACACAAAAACTGATCCTCAACAAACTGTACCCCACAATGTGAAAAGTGATCCCCGACAAACTGTTCCCCAAAACACAAAAACTGCTATTCGACAAACTGTACCCCAAAACACGAAAACTGATCCCCGACAAACTGTACCCCTAAATGTGAAAAGTGATCCCCGACAAATTGTACCTCAAAACACAAAAACTGCTATTCGACAAACTGTACCCCAAAACACGCAAACTGATCCCTGACAAACTGTACCCCAAACTAACAAATATTCTGTCCCCACTATCTGTCCGGGTGGGTTGGCGTATACTTCCCCTACTCGCCGCGAAGTCTGAGTGGTAAGCAACTGCCTGAGAGGTAGGCAACTCATCGTGCATAGATGTATTTTGGAATGCAGCACTGCAGGATTAAAACTGCATTCTAACTTCATTTTCAAACTACGTAAACACATTAATTTGTGAAAAGGGGGAGGGAGGGAACATGGGAACTAGACCACTTGGGTATGACCAAAATCATTACCGACATCAACCATGCCCCGCAGGGCATTTTTGTGTGTTTTAATACGCAAAAATTAATTTTGGGTGCAAAAAAGTCAATACATAAAAATTTAGCTTCCTGGCGCCCCCTTGTTGGCGGCGCCCTGTGCTGCCGCACCGCCCGCACACCCCTTGTTACGGCCCTGCTAGTTAGTGCCCACTGATTTTGCCATGTGGCAAGCTCGAAGTTTCGAGTCAGATCGGCCAGCGAATCCTACTTCCACGTCCGCGGCGTGACTCCGGGGCAATGCATGGCGGTTAATGGGTGGTCGTCATGTAGCAAACGGAAGAGGGTGAATGGCGGCCCTCCGGCGCCATCTAACCGGAACAACTCGACTAAGGGAGATAACCCCAACAGAAAAATCCTGGTTCTCCAAGTCTGGGGGTTTAGCTATGGGTTAGTAGCTCATACTTGTAAAACCTTATCCGGCGCCTGGACCGGCGCTAACGCAGGCACGACCCCTGGCGAGGACAGCGGGCTGTTGCGTAAAGGGATCGGAGAGTTTACCTTCTACGCGGACCCGGGCTATTCTATCGGTCAGGAAAGCTCGAAGGAAACGGACGAGAACATATTTAGACGGTTCCACTCTATCTTCAGTACTGGATCACGTGATATCTTGTATCTGTTATATACTCAGCGTTTCTTGTGGATTAGCATCAGGATGTGGGAAGGCAGGTGGACAGCGAGTAGCATCCACGGTTTTCTTCGGGATCGCTGTCGCTTTCCCTCATTTTAAAATGGCAGTCATCAGATACCGAGGTTCGTATCCAGGCACAGTCTGTCACGTCCACGGAGTCTGACAGCAGACGGTCTATGGTGTGGCGGTACAGGTCCCAATTGGCTTTCTTGTAATCGGCGATCACGCGGAAAAGAGGGCGTTGGGGCGGGGTGTCGATGGCGTCGGAGTCGACAATTAGCGGGAGATGATCGGTGCTGATGGAAGGGCCAATGATCATGTCTCCCATGTGACCTGCCAACCCGTCACTGACAAGTACCGGTTAATGGACGAGCCAAGAGCGCCGATAAAAGTAGGTGCCATGTTGTAAATACGGTTCAGACTTCTGAGGCACATCGATACACGATGCGCCAAGTGTATTTTGGTTTTTCAAATTAAGTTTTGACTTGGCCCATTTTTTGATATCACTACTTTTCAGTGCTGAATTTTTAGATTTCTTCTATTTTTTATAGTTGAAGAGACTTGGCTGGTATTTTTACACTGAGTGTTTTTTATGGGGATAAATTAATACTGATTAGACTTGTTTCAATGAAATAGTTAGCATAGAAGCAATTCCATCTTATGTTCAACTTATCTAAATCTAAATGGGATCTAAATTATTGGTATTACTTAGTGATTAAAAGTGATATGAATAATTCGTATCTATGTTGGTTCGTAATTATTGTGATATGGCGATGATAAAGAAATAGTAATAGCCAAGCCGAAGGCTATCACAAGTCTGTGGTAAAGGTCTAGGATGTTTAGGACCTATGAAACGTCCAAAAAGGCAGGCAAATAGTACCTTAAAACTGTTAAAAAAAGGACCACGAAATCCCTAAAAAGGACCTATGAAATTTTAATTTATCTAAAATTCATCACCATATTATTATTCGGTTTATCGGTTTAGGAGTTACAATTGGAATAATATATTAAAAATACACTTAAATTATTGTATGAATGTGTCAATGTGATAAGTGTCAATTGTTGTTGGCCATCCAAATGGTGGATGGAAATTTTATGAATTGTGGTCTAGACCAAAATTCATAAAATTGTTGTAACTTGCAACAAGCATTTCATATTATTTCCCCCCATAAATTAAAAAAAATTACAAAAAGACATTAAAAAGCAAGAAAAAGACTGAATTCATTAAAAAAAATTGAGGAAAAGGCATTTTCAGGCAAAATGAAACACATATTTTTGAAATCAGGAACGCTTGAAACATATTTATACCGGGTGGCCCAAAAAAACGTCCAATGGGCGAGACATCTAATAAAAGAAAGAAGAAGATAATATATCAGGAACCAACATTAGTAAAGTCGATTTTACAAAATTTTACAGAATGCAACATAACGATTTTGAGGAAATAATCCTGATGTACACTTCTAGCCGCCCTTCGTCTTGATGATCTCCGATCTGTTGATCTAGTAAAAAAGCGTTTAAATCCCTCAATTTGGTTAAATTACATCGCAAATAGACTGTACCTATCGCAAATGTATATTCATGATTAACTATTCTCCTATGTATGCCTGTCAAAATGTCATGTTTCACACGAATTTGTCCGTTTTTCTATGGCTTTTACAGGTGGGAAACTTGTCTAACTTTCATTCCTTTCCACTCCAAAAGGCACCCATCGTACTCTGCACATTTGTCTGCGTCTTTCAAGCTACTGATTTTTCTTTTTTTTTAGAATTTTCGAAGTATTTCTTTTTGTAGGAAAATAAGTTCAATTCAAATTTTCCCCATTTTGTCGCAAACACATGTGAAAACAAAAAAGACAAAATAATCGGCCGTAAAATGGCCGTCCCGATGCTTTTTTTCCGGGGTCGATACGATGAAAATTGGCACTTTTGCTTTTCTGGAAAACCTTATGCATTGGATCTTATGGACAATAAATTTGGCGGGAATCATTTTTACGCTACCACATACAGACGAAAAGAGCTACCGAGCTCTGCTGTACTTTTTTCGATTCCCCATAGTCCCCTCTAACTGATTACATGTTCAAAATATTCATTTCGTCTCGTAGAAGTACCAAAAGCGTCAAATGGAGTGGCATCCAACATTAATCTTGCTTGTTGGGCGATAACCGCAATAAAACGGTTAAATCACGGCCTGTGGATGAGACATTTGAATTCCGCTCGGTGCAAATTCTTTGTCTAGGTCTATAGAAACAGAATAAATTGTCTGTGGACGCGGCAACTCAAAGATTTGGCCAAATTTTGAGACGGAATAATGTTAAATTTTTTTTTAAAAATCGAGCACTTAAATTTTCTAGTATTTTTTTTATTTTTTTCCACGTAATTTCTCGACATATTTGGTTCTCTGTTTTATAATTTTCCCTACATTTCTTTCTCAAATAGCCAAAATAAACTTTTGACATCGTTTTTTTCGGTCGCCATTTTGAAATTTTGAATCGCCGTCACCGTTTTCGAAATCTACGAAAAAAACCAAGTCAGATTCTGGAAATTCAGGTCCCTATTCCAAAATTTTGACAGAGTATGCAACATAACGATTTTGAGGAAATAATCCTTAGTTACCCCCTTCTAGCCGTGCTCCGTCTTGATCTCCGATCTGTGGATCTAGTAAAAATGCGTTTAAATCTCTCAATTTCGTTGAATTACATCGCAAATAGACTGTACCTATCGCAAATGTCTTCAGGATCAAATGTTTTCCTTTGCATACGTGTCGAAATGTCACGTTTTCACACGAATTTGGCCATTTTTCTAATTTAATTACTTTTCCAGGTGGGAAACTTGTCTCATTTTCATTCCTTTCAATTCCAAAAGGCACCCATCGTACTCTGCACATTTTTCCGCGTCTTTCAAGCTACTGGTCGTTTTTTAAATAATGAAGCCTTTATTTTTGGAGGAAAACAGGTTTATTACAAATTTAAAAAAAAAATCGCAAACACACATCAAAACAAAAACGACTAAAAATCGGACGTAAAATGGTAGTCCCGATGCTTTTTTCAGGGTCGATCCGATGAAAATTGACACGTTTGCTTTTTGAAAATTCATGTGTTACACCCAGACGGTTTACATTTCGCGCGCCGTGCCGCGGTGGATAATGCGCAGGCGCACGCTACGATTAATAGATACCAACTTACCATATTTCACCCCACTTCGAATTGCAATATCTCTTAATACTAAAGAGCTGATCTATTCAATAATGAAACCAGTAAGTACAAAAGAATATTAATTTTATTAAACCGCATGTTCTGAATTATTTATCCCAATTACCACTAATGCATAATCTGCCAATGCTAGTTGTATGGATAAGTTTGCAGCAAAATCGGTGCCGTCAAGTCAATGCCATCTTCACTCCCCATTACGGCATGAAGTCACGTTAAAACTTTTGAAACTGTTTTGATTCTGCCTGGCAAATTGGAAATTGGAATAAACAAGGACCAAAATTATGTTGTACATCTTCATTCAAAATATAAGTGAGTAGTCACTTTACAGTAAGAATTAAATCGTGATTAGCAGTTTCCTTGTCTTGGACGAAATATGTACCTACCTACCTACCTAGTTATGAGGAAGTTATAACCTAATATAACAGAAATAAGATTTTAAAAATATTACATTTGTCAATTGCATCTGAGAAAATATTAAGGTATAGAAAATCCTAACAAAATTACCGGAAATTCACCTTTATAGCGAAAATTAAAAATTATATAATATTATATTTAAACGCAAATAGCCGGGCTTAGAGAGTATAAAACATCTGTCAATAGATTATCTCGAATCTCGAAAGTTATACGAATTTCATTTGCTCGTTGAAATTCCCACAACGACAAAGACAGCCGCCGATATTTCAGATTATTTATGTATTATCTAATAAATTGATCACACTTCTCAATAATAACCAATTATAAACATCAATATTCATTATAAAACTTGAAAACACGCAATACATCCTGTGATGTCACTAGTAATCAGCTGTCTTTTGAATATTCACATTTAAATATTTCAGTGAAAAATGTAAATAAAATGTATCAATAAAATACATTATTATGAAAAATCCCATATCTATAGATATTATATAGAGCTCATGAAAATACGTTCTAATAATATACCTAGTTGTTTATAATACACATTCGTCATAAATTTTATTGCAGAGAAACAAAAACGTAACATCTTGCGCTTATAACGAGCTTTGACGAGACGTTCTTCTACGTCCCCGCTCAGCCGGTTGGATAGCGCTGCAGCCTGCTGATTGTCTAACGTGTCGTGTGTTCGATTCCAGCTCTAGTCGTAAATAATGGATGTGCGTTTAATTTCAGATTCTAATGACAAATGTGATAATCTATGTAAATATGTACTCAAAGTGTAAATGCAATTAATACCCATGTAGTACGATTAATTACAGTTTTACTTTTAAATAATTTCATTAAAATACATTTATTTCGGGATACCTAGAGGATACCTGTCCGATACTATTAGGGCACGTCCAGGCTCGCTACAAAACCAGCTCGATATCAGGCGGGCACTCAGGAGATACCTAATAGACACCTTCTGGATACCATCACTTAAGTTATATGGGCACGAACTGGCCTCCTACAGGATACCACCTCGATACCAGACGGGTACATCGAAGTTACGTTACGGACATCTAGTGGATACCTACACTTAAGCGAAATGGGCACGAGCTGGCTAGCATGTCAATATCAACACGATACTACAATGTATCCTTCTGGTATTATCACATAGTATTATTTTGGCCCATCTGATACTAGCGGGATACCATAAGATGATACGTGATGAATACCTCATGGCTACCTAAAGACGGCACCATCTGGCTAGCTCTTGGATACATTTTATTTCTATAGGCAGCGTGTTTAGACAACAGATGGCACTGTAAAAAGTACAGACAGAGCCACCTAATCTGTGGGAAGGAAGCTTACCTTTTGGCAAGGCGTCCAAGTCGCTGCAGTTATATGTTATGTTGCTGCACATATTACGCATTATCAATTCTTAAAATTTACACATGTTTATCTAATGTTTATTCGCCTACAAAATATTAATAATAAAGTGTTCACAATTTCACTGAATCTGATCACAATATTAATTTGCGCGACTTAGTTTGATTCCGAAATATTTTGAGTACATTTGTTGACATCTGATCGGTTGCTAGGTCACGGCCAATGAGAAATAAAACAGTTGACGATCTTCCCACAAAAGTTGCTAATTTCTCTCACTCGTGGCGAACTCTCGGTGCCTATACGGGCTGTCACTGTTTTACTACAAGGGTGCGACATGAACGAAAAATTGTGTTCCAATATTATAACCCTATATGTATACACCTCGCATTACAATGGTGAAAGAACAGTTGTCTACCTCTCAGGGGTGTGGGTCGGCATTTAAAAGTGGCAACATAGGGAGGCGAAAAGGTTCTTGCCCTCTTCTAAGTACCAGTTTTTCCGGACCCACTTTGTGCAATCGGTGAAACCCAGTTTGTGTAAGAAGCAAGTGGGCGTATCTTTTCTCAGGCCGAGTTTTCTAAGACCGAGTTTGTATTCTATGCTGGGATCTACTTTGTACAGGCCCAGTTTGTTAGGGACGAGTTTGTGTGCATGCCAGAGTCCCAGTTTTCAGAGGACGAGATTTCTAAGACCCACTTTGCACTTGATGCTGGGACCCACTTTTTACAGACCCAGTTTTTAAACTACCAACTTGGGTACCAGTTTGTTCGGGGTCCGATTTTCTAAAAACCACTTTTTAAGGACCACTTTGTGCAGTTTTGGGTACCACTTTGTTAGGACCCAGTTTGTTGAGACCCACAATGACCCTACCCCATAAAAATTGTAAGTAGTATAGAAAAGATTATGCTTATTCGAACTGTCACCTCAGAAATGCATTTATTGTGTCTAAATAATTATAAAATAACTTTCCGTATGAAGCTAATACGGCTTATACTGTAGCCTGATTGGTCTGTTGAACCATTTCCTGTACTCTGATTGGCTGCTGCATTTCATGTTTGCATGATTATTACGCTGCAATTTAACCTCGGAGAAAAATTCTGAGGTGACAGATCGATAAAGCATAATCTTTTCTATACTCGTTACTTTTTTCAGGGTTCTATGTTTAATAGTGTATGAAGTAGAGGTATCCAAACTCTACAGGTTCCTTATGGAGAAATGAATGTTGAACCCTTTCCTCTAGTACCACATCTCCACCACTAGAGTGCAGAGCTGATCTTGATTGTGCGAATATGAAGGTAATGCAACAAGCGGTTTATTCATATCTTACGTTCTAGTCAAGATTGAAGATAAGAGTGTAATTTTAATGCACACAATTGTTTTACATAATTTGCCAATTATCTCTTTGCAAACCATGTATGATCCTTTTGGTACTCAATGAGCGCCGGGTGACTTTTTGCTGTTTTGGCCAGTGACTGACAGCAAGGTAGAGCGCCGCGACGTCGCGTAACCAGTACCCCATAAAAAACACTCCGTGTAAAAAAACAGCCAAGTCTCTTCAACTAAAAAAAAAATTATGAAATCTAAAAATTCTGCACTGAAACGTAGTGATATCAAAAAATTAGCCAAGTCAAAACTTTATTTGAAAATTAAAAAATACTTGGCGCATACTAGGCTAGATATAAATACATATACTTATAGTACCTATACCTACAATGCCCTAAAAAAACGATGCGCCAAGTATTTTTTAATTTTCAAATAAAGTTTTGACTTGGCTAATTTTTTGATATCACTACGTTTCAGTGCAGAATTTTTAGATTTCATAATTTTTCTTTTAGTTGAAGAGACTTGGCTGTTTTTTTACACGGAGTGTTTTTTATGGGGATATCACTTATTTTTTTAGTTTATTTACACAACTTGTAAAACTTATTAGGGCAACAATGGCTAATTCCTTTAAAAAAATACGCCATTTCCGAATTTGTTACTAAAAAAATATTGTTTGGAGCTAAATTTAAACTTAAAGTAAACGAATTTGTTACTAAAAAAATATTGTTTGGAGCTAAATTTAAACTTAAAGTGATATGCCATGAAGAATTGCGAAAGCATCGTTCCAATAGGTCCAGCCGTTTTCGAGATATGGCATCACTTCCGGTTTTCAAAATGGCGGCTGAAAGCTCTTACACATTGTAGGTATTAATATGTATATAAATACTAATATTTCATTATAAGCCTTCTGAATATATAGTTGGTTTTTATATAAAGGGAAGTGAATTTAAGCAGATTTCGCTAAACTATGACGTCATTTCCGGTTTCAGTAATTAGAAAACTTTAATTTAACTATTGTTATTTCATAAAGAGGACCGTCTGAATCGATTGGCGCAAATTTCGTTCCGATCGGTCAAGCCGTTTTTGAGATATGACGTCACTTCCGGTTTCAAAATGGCAACTACCGGTTTGATTTATAAAAAGGCACCTCAGACGCCAAAAGTGCACATGTGGTAAAAATTTCAGATCGATCGGCTAAGCCGTTTAGGCTGTGGCGGTGATAGCGGTGTTTCCTGATATCATCAGATAGGTTTTAAAAGGGGTGTAATTTCACTGTTTTCACGGCCCTCTAGCACGCAAATGGCATAACCTATTGTTCCCAAATTTAGTATATGGAGTGGGGTGGGCCATAGCTCGAAATTAAGATATTTCACAACAATGTGAGATTTTCCAATTTTATGATCCAGTAGGCCGAAAATGCCATGTTGTTGCTTACAGTAAAAGTGGTTGGTCTGCTCCTCAGTTATTAGGCATTTACGGTATGTTGAGTGCGTGTGAGTGTACGGTACGACTTGGCTGGGTGGAGCGACCGCTCCACTAGATCCCAGAAAAAAACACTCCGTGTAAAAAAGGCAGCCAGGTCTCTTTACTTAAAAAAAAATCAACACCGAAAAGGAGTGATATCAAAAAAGGAGCCAAGTCAATGACATTTCCAAATATTTAATCGTATCTTTGAAATAAAAGTATAAACACCGAGAAATACTTTACAAAAGGACTTGGCGCATCGTTTTTTTAAAGACATCATTCTATCCTAAAAGTGGAAAGATTATTAACAAGTAGGTACATATTCCTCTTTTTATTTGAGCCAGGATCTATGAATCAAGCTACTTTTGGTAATGGCTATTTTATAATTTTGTAATGGCGATAGAAGAAAGATGTCATGCTGTAATAGAAGTAATAATAAGGGAGGTAGAATTAAATAACAAGGAAGTGGGCTCATATATATTCTTATAGCACTGTTAATATGGTGATATTAGAAGGATATCTTTTCATAATTTGATCATGACTGAGGGAAATCATGAAAAGTTGTCAAATAATTACTAACTATTTATAGAACACTATTATATTATGGAAGTATATTATTATGGTATATATTATACCATTATATGGTATATATTATTATGGTTTTAATAGTTGTTCAATGTGACTTCACTGTGTACTTTGTGAAATGTATTGTTATAAAATGTGGATTAATAGAAATGTATTTCATTGTGAGAAGGTGTAACGCATGAGACTTAATTATGTTGACCACGAAACAATAATATGAAGATAACTATTGTATATTTATTACAAATATAGGCAACAAGTTTCATCGCGTACATATTCAAATAGAAAATATTTTACAGTAGGTATGTAGGTATAATATGTAATTGAAAGTTCTGTCCCTATTATTCTAAAAATTCTAAATTACGGTTGTATATAAATGGCATATGCTTATGAATAGAAAAATGTCTTTAAAACCCCCCGTCACCCCCCGACAATTTATGGCAAAATTACGTCAGAATTGTAAAAAACTGCGTAACTGCGTATCTTGCCTCGCAAGATTGCTCCCGTTAGGAGCGTGCAACAAGTTTTAACCAGCTTACTAAACCCAAAGCTATAATTCCTTGAAGTTTAAAGTAAATTTTCACATAACTTTTTGAAATACACACCAAATATTTATATTGTGCAAATTTGATGAAATATTTTTAACTAATTAAATGAAGAATAAAAAACTTCCCTGTAGCATCAGCCATGAACTTTGCAGTCAGTATTACCGACACATCATCAGAAAATACACCAGAACAACCGGGAACATTCTAATGTGTAGGTATAAACTTTTCAAGATGACATTTTTTAACAAAACTTGAAAATTTTGGCAAAGTTACCCGCAAAAGTATCCCCACTACGTCATTTTTCTATACGGGATGTGATAAACGGCGCAGTTTTAATCCTGCAGTGCTGCATTCCAAAATACATCTATGCACGATGAGTTGCCTACCTCTCAGGCAGTTGCTTACCACTCAGACTTCGCGGCGAGTAGGGGAAGTATACGCCAACCCACCCGGACAGATAGTGGGGACAGAATATTTGTTAGTTTGGGGTACAGTTTGTCAGGGATCAGTTTGCGTGTTTTGGGGTACAGTTTGTCGAATAGCAGTTTTTATGTTTTGAGGTACAATTTGTCGGGGATCACTTTTCAAATTTTGGGGTACAGTTTGTTGGGGATCAGTTTTCGTGTTTTGGGGTACAGTTTGTCGAATATCAGTTTTTGTGTTTTGGGGAACAGTTTGTCGGGGATCACTTTTCACATTGTGGGGAACAGTTTGTTGAGGATCAGTTTTTGTGTTTTGGGGTACAGTTTGTCGAAAAGCAGATTTTGTGTTTTGGGGTACAGTTTGTCGGGGATCACTTTTCACATTGTGGGGTAAAGTTTGTTGGGGATCAGTTTTTGTGTTTCGGGGTACAGTTTGTCGAATAGCAGTTTTTGTACCTTGGGGTACAGTTTGTCGGGGATCACTTTGTCTCTACCCTAGCAAAATGATCATAATTAATTAATTGATTTTGTTGATTTTTTTATGTTGATGTTTTGTTCATGTTGATTGTTTTATTAATTTGATTGTGAAGCTAGCGTAGAGTGATAACTTTTATTTTATTTTCACACTTCGCAGTGTTCAATTTTAGACTTCAAAATGATCGTATTTACATGTTAATATTAATTAGTAACTATTTGGCTTGACGACCACCGAATCTCTATAATCTGCCTCTTCAATGAACATTGGTCTCATTCTTCACTATCTGACGTAGTTATACACAATGTAGAATGCCTAGAACCACAAGTGTTACTATTTTTTTTCTCGGAAGTATATAGGCTCTCTATACTCTACTACTGATGACTGACTTGAACATAATGAATGATAATGACAGTGCCGACTGACTTGAACGAAATGAATGATAATGACAATGCCGACTGACCTGAACGAAATGAATGATAATGACAATGCCGACTGACTTGAACGAAATGAATGATAATGACAATGCCGACTGACTTGAACGAAATGAATGATAATGACAATGCCGACTGACCTGAACGAAATGAATGATAATGACAATGCCGACTGACTTGAACGAAATGAATGACAATGCCGACTGACTTAACGAAATGAATGATAATGACAATGCCGACTGACTTGAACGAAATGAATGATAATGACAATGCCGACTGACCTGAACGAAATGAATGACAATGCCGACTGACCTGTACGAAAGGATGACAATGCCGACTGACCTGAACGAAATGAATGACAATGCCGACTGACCTGAACGAAATGAATGACAATGCCGACTGACCTGTACGAAATGAATGACAATGCCGACTGACCTGAACGAAATGAATGACAATGCCGACTGACCTGTACGAAATGAATGACAATGCCGACTGACCTGAACGAAATGAATGACAATGCCGACTGACCTGTACGAAATGAATGACAATGCCGACTGACCTGAACGAAATGAATGACAATGCCGACTGACCTGTACGAAATGAATGACAATGCCGACTGAAATGTCTAAAATGTGTATTCCTGAAAGCGTTACGCTTACAAATAAATAAAATAAAAATAAAATATAATTACAATGCCGACTGACTTGAACGAAATGAATGATAATGACAAAGCCGACTGACCTGAACGAAATGAATGACAATGCCGACTGACTTGAACGAAATGAATGATAATGACAATGCCGACTGACTTGAACGAAATGAATGATATTGACAATGCCGACTGACTTGAACGAAATGAATGACAATGCCGACTGACTTGAACGAAATGAATGATAATGACAATGCCGACTGACTTGAACGAAATGAATGATAATGACAATGCCGACTGACCTGAACGAAATGAATGACAATGCCGACTGACCTGTACGAAATGAATGACAATGCCGACTGAACCTGAACGAAATGAATGACAATGCCGACTAACTTGAACGAAATGAATGATAATGACAATGCCGACTGACTTGAACGAAATGAATGATAATGACAATGCCGACTGACCTAAACGAAATGAATGATAATGACAATGCCGACTGACCTGAACGAAATGAATGACAATGCCGACTGACTTGAACGAAATGAATGACAATGACAATGCCGACTGACTTGAACGAAATGAATGATAATGACAATGCCGACTGACTTGAACGAAATGAATGATAATGACAATGCCGACTGACCTGAACGAAATAAATGACAATGCCGACTGACTTGAACGAAAAGAATGATAATGACAATGCCGACTGACTTGAACGAAATGAATGATAATGACAATGCCGACTGACCTGAACGAAATGAATGATAATGACAATGCCGACTGACTTGAACGAAATGAATGACAATGACAATGCCGACTGACTTGAACGAAATGAATGATAATGCCGACTGACTTGAACGAAATGTGCGACAATGCCGACTGACTTGAACGAAATGAATGATAATGACAATGCCGACTGACTTGAACGAAATGAATGATAATGACAATGCCGACTGACCTGAACGAAATAAATGACAATGCCGACTGACTTGAACGAAATGAATGACAATGACAATGCCGACTGACTTGAACGAAATGAATGACAATGCCGACTGACTTGAACGAAATTAATGATAATGACAATGCCGACTGACCTGAACGAAATAAATGACAATGCCGACTGACTTGAACGAAAAGAATGATAATGACAATGCCGACTGACTTGAACGAAATGAATGATAATGACAATGCCGACTGACCTGAACGAAATGAATGACAATGCCGACTGACTTGAACGAAATGAATGACAATGACAATGCCGACTGACTTGAACGAAATGAATGATAATGACAATGCCGACTGACTTGAACGAAATGAAGGATAATGACAATGCCGACTGACTTGAACGAAATGAACGACAATGCCGACTGACTTGAACGAAATGAATGATAATGACAATGCCGACTGACTTGAACGAAATGAATGATAATGACAATGCCGACTGACCTGAACGAAATGAATGACAATGCCGACTGACTTGAACGAAATGAATGATAATGACAATGCCGACTGACTTGAACGAAATGAATGATAATGACAATGCCGACTGACTTGAACGAAATGAATGATAATGACAATGCCTACTGACTTGAACGAAATGAATGACAATGCCGACTGACTTGAACGAAATGAATGATAATGACAATGCCGACTGACTTGAACGAAATGAATGATAATGACAATGCCGACTGACTTGAACGAAATGAATGACAATGCCGACTGACTTGAACGAAATGAATGATAATGACAATGCCGACTGACCTGAACGAAATGAATGACAATGCCGACTGACCTGTACGATATGAATGACAATGCCGACTGACCTGAACGAAATGAATGACAATGCCGACTGACCTGTACGAAATGAATGACAATGCCGACTGACCTGGACGAAATGAATGACAATGCCGACTGACCTGTACGAAATGAATGACAATGCCGAATGACCTGAACGAAATGAATGCCAATGCCGACTGACCTGTACGAAATGAATGACAATGCCGACTGAACCTGAACGAAATGAATGACAATGCCGACTGACTTGAACGAAATGAATGATAATGACAATGCCGACTGACTTGAACGAAATGAATGAGAATGACAATGCCGACTGACTTGAACGAAATGAATGATAATGACAATGCCGACTGACCTGAACGAAATGAATGACAATGCCGACTGACCTGAACGAAATGAATGACAATGCCGACTGACTTGAACGAAATGAATGATAATGACAATGCCGACTGACTTGAACGAAATGAATGACAATGCCGACTGAACCTGAACGAAATGAATGACAATGCCGACTGACTTGAACGAAATGAATGATAATGACAATGCCGACTGACTTGAACGAAATGAATGACAATGCCGACTGACTTGAACGAAATGAATGACAATGCCGACTGACCTGAACGAAATGAATGACAATACCGACTGACCTGAACGAAATGAATGACAATGCCGACTGACCTGTACGAAATGAATGACAATGCCGACTGACCTGAACGAAATGAATGACAATGCCGACTGATCTGTACGAAATGAATGACAATGCCGACTGAACCTGAACGAAATGAATGACAATGCCGACTGACTTGAACGAAATGAATGACAATGCCGACTGACTTGAACGAAATGAATGATAATGACAATGCCGACAGACTTTAACGAAATGAATGATAATGACAATGCCGACTGACCTGAACGAAATGAATGACAATGCCGACTGACCTGTACGTAATAAATGACAATGCCGACTGACCTGAACGAAATGAATGACAATGCCGACTGACCTGTACGAAATGAATGACAATGCCGACTGACCTGAACGAAATGAATGACAATGCCGACTGACTTGAACGAAATGAATGATAATGCCGACTGACTTGAACGAAATGAATGATAATGACAATGCCGACTGACTTGAACGAAATGAATTATAATGACAATGCCGACTGACTTGAACGAAATGAATGATAATGACAATGCCGACTGACTTGAACGAAATGAATGATAATAACAATGCCGACTGACTTGAACGAAATGAATGATAATGACAATGCCGACTGACTTGAACGAAATGAATGACAATGCCGACTGACCTGAACGAAATGAATGACAATGCCGACTGACTTGAACGAAATGAATGATAATGACAATGCCGACTGACTTGAACGAAATGAATGATAATGACAATGCCGACTGACTTGAACGAAATGAATGACAATGCCGACTGACTTGAACGAAATGAATGATAATGACAATGCCGACTGACCTGAACGAAATGAATGATAATGACAATGCCGACTGACTTGAACGAAATGAATGACAATGCCGACTGACCTGAACGAAATGAATGACAATGCCGACTGACCTGAACGAAATGAATGACAATGCCGACTGACCTGAACGAAATGAATGACAATGCCGACTGACCTGTACGAAATGAATGACAATGCCGACTGACTTGAACGAAATGAATGACAATGCCGACTGACTTGAACGAAATGAATGACAATGCCGACTGACCTGAACGAAATGAATGACAATGCCGACTGACCTGTACGAAATGAATGACAATGCCGACTGACCTGACCGAAATGAATGACAATGCCTACTGACCTGAACAAAATGAATGACAATGCCGACTGACTTTCAGAACGAAATGAATGATAATGACAATGCCGACTGACCTGAACGAAATGAATGACAATGCCTACTGACCTGAACAAAATGAATGACAATGCCGACTGACCTGAACGAAATGAATGACAATGCCGACTGACCTGTACGTAATAAATGACAATGCCGACTGACCTGAACGAAATGAATGACAATGCCGACTGACTTGAACGAAATGAATGACAATGCCGACTGACCTGTACGTAATAAATGACAATGCCGACTGACCTGAACGAAATGAATGACAATGCCGACTGACCTGAACGAAATGAATGACAATGCCGACTGACCTGTACGAAATGAATGACAATGCCGACTGACTTGAACGAAATGAATGATAATGACAATGCCGACTGACCTGAACGAAATGAATGACAATGCCTACTGACCTGAACAAAATGAATGACAATGCCGACTGAATTGAACGATATGAATGATAATGACAATGCCTACTGACCTGAACAAAATGAATGACAATGCCGACTGACTTGAACGAAATGAATGATAATGACAATGCCGACTGACCTGTACGAAATGAATGACAATGCCGACTGACTTGAACGAAATGAATGATAATGACAATGCCGACTGACCTGAACGAAATGAATGACAATGCCGACTGACCTGTACGAAATGAATGACAATGCCGACTGACCTGAACGAAATGAATGACAATACCGACTGACCTGAACGAAATGAATGACAATGCCGACTGACCTGTACGAAATGAATGACAATGCCGACTGACTTGAACGAAATGAATGATAATGACAATGCCGACTGACCTGAACGAAATGAATGACAATGCCTACTGACCTGAACAAAATGAATGACAATGCCGACTGACCTGAACGAAATGAATGACAATGCCGACTGACCTGAACGAAATGAATGACAATGCCGACTGACTTGAACGAAATGAATGATAATGACAATGCCGACTGACCTGAACGAAATGAATGTAATGCCTACTGACCTGAACAAAATGAATGACAATGCCGACTGATCTGAACGAAATGAATGACAATGCCGACTGACCTGTACGTAATAAATGACAATGCCGACTGACCTGAACGAAATGAATGACAATGCCGACTGACTTGAACGAAATGAATGATAATGACAATGCCGACTGACCTGAACGAAATGAATGTAATGCCTACTGACCTGAACAAAATGAATGACAATGCCGACTGACCTGAACGAAATGAATGACAATGCCGACTGACCTGTACGTAATAAATGACAATGCCGACTGACCTGAACGAAATGAATGACAATGCCGACTGACCTGAACGAAATGAATGACAATGCCGACTGACCTGTACGAAATGAATGACAATGCCGACTGACTTGAACGAAATGAATGATAATGACAATGCCGACTGACCTGAACGAAATGAATGACAATGCCTACTGACCTGAACAAAATGAATGACAATGCCGACTGACTTGAACGAAATGAATGATAATGACAATGCCTACTGACCTGAACAAAATGAATGACAATGCCGACTGACTTGAACGAAATGAATGATAATGACAATGCCGACTGACCTGTACGAAATGAATGACAATGCCGACTGACTTGAACGAAATGAATGATAATGACAATGCCGACTGACCTGAACGAAATGAATGACAATGCCGACTGACCTGTACGAAATGAATGACAATGCCGACTGACCTGAACGAAATGAATGACAATACCGACTGACCTGAACGAAATGAATGACAATGCCGACTGACCTGTACGAAATGAATGACAATGCCGACTGACCTGAACGAAATGAATGACAATACCGACTGACCTGAACGAAATGAATGACAATGCCGACTGACCTGTACGAAATGAATGACAATGCCGACTGACTTGAACGAAATGAATGATAATGACAATGCCGACTGACCTGAACGAAATGAATGACAATGCCTACTGACCTGAACAAAATGAATGACAATGCCGACTGACCTGAACGAAATGAATAACAATGCCGACTGACCTGAACGAAATGAATGACAATGCCGACTGACTTGAACGAAATGAATGATAATGACAATGCCGACTGACCTGAACGAAATGAATGTAATGCCTACTGACCTGAACAAAATGAATGACAATGCCGACTGACCTGTACGAAATGAATGACAATGCCGACTGACCTGAACGAAATGAATGACAATACCGACTGACCTGAACGAAATGAATGACAATGCCGACTGACCTGTACGAAATGAATGACAATGCCGACTGACTTGAACGAAATGAATGATAATGACAATGCCGACTGACCTGAACGAAATGAATGACAATGCCTACTGACCTGAACAAAATGAATGACAATGCCGACTGACCTGAACGAAATGAATGACAATGCCGACTGACCTGAACGAAATGAATGATAATGACAATGCCGACTGACCTGAACGAAATGAATGTAATGCCTACTGACCTGAACAAAATGAATGACAATGCCGACTGATCTGAACGAAATGAATGACAATGCCGACTGACCTGAACGAAATGAATGACAATGCCGACTGACCTGAATGAAATGAATGACAATGCCGACAAGGTATGCAGAATCTCTGCAAGCGGCTGTGGCTACACAAGAGCGACCTTGAGTTCCTATCACACCAGATAAGCCGCTATCTTGTCGTGTCTTCTTCCTTAGCTCCAGCTTATTCCTAGATTACGCAATGGGAGAGTCTGGAGTCGCTGGAAACCGTGCCTTTTTTTATTTAACAGAGATGTTTTATAAGAATATACTGTAGCTATATTCCGGGAGATATCTTCTAGGAAATTGTGGGGCGATAGCTCCAAGCCAGGCAAGTCGTACGACGCACACCCCCTCAGACACTGGGGCAACTGCAAACAGTTACGCTTAACCGTTTTCGAGCTAGAGGGCCGTGAAAATCGCGAGGTTTATTCTCAAAAGTTTCGGTCACAGCCACAACCTACACAGTTGAACCGATTGACCTATACTATTTTTACCACATGTGCACTTTTTCGTCTGATGATCCCCGGGATAATATCCGAGAAAAGGGGAAAAAATTGCGCTATTTCGAAGGTGCGAATGAAATTCAGGATTGTCACCTGCTGGACGGTTCTTCCATTTGTCACTACCAAAGAGGTAATTCTTGATCACAACTGTGAACTGGAGCTACAGTTACAAAGTCAGTCATCCTGGACATGTATAGAGTATAGAAATCTCTGAATATTACGTAACTGATTTATCTTGCTCGTTTGTGGTAAAATTACGACTGAAAAATAACAATATTAATAATAGGTAACATAATAGGGTTCTTCATTTGAAAAGAAAACGTCTTGCCATGACAGAAGAAAGTATGGCCTAATTACTTCCCCTCCCCACCCCACCCCTTGTACTGCACGTGCTACCCGTTGCTAGGCGACGGCGATCTGTTGTCGTCGTGACGCTTTATTAAACAAATAATCATTGATTTCTGTCGAACGATGGAATCTCATTACCTTGTCGGTCGTCCCCCTCCCCCTCCCCCACCCCCGCACCACAACTTAGTTCCCCGTGCGCATTGTTCGCTTCCCTCCTATAGAACATTGTCAACGAGCTGTATTCTGCCAGAGTATATGCACTAAGTAAGTCTCGCAACAACATCAATCAAATGGTGTGCATTATTATACTTTATTACATTTTAACTGATAGTTACGTACATTCAATTTACCTTATATTTTGGAAAAGTTTTCTGCCAGCTCGAGCCATGGACTTTGGAAGGTCCAGGTTCGATGTCCGCGGCCGTCTTTCCTGGCTGAGGTTTTCTCGTTGTTTCCCTCAGTCGAGCGTCGAATGGTGTAAAGGATCCCTGCTAACAGGCCACGATCGCCCCTTCCCACCGTCCATCCTACGTACCTGCTCGTCATCATCGTCATCATGCGTCTGGCGCTATAGTTGAGTGGACCGCGAATACGTTCAGGGGGCCAGCACTTTGATGAGTTCGGAGAAAAACCGAATAAACACTCGCATTTCCTATTCAAATAGCCCGCGAAATCAGGTTTCAAGCCACGCTTTGAAAGGGAAGATAATTATTAAAAACTGTTTCAAGTTCACGCATCAAGTTCAATTTTTTTTTTTTTTTGAGATTCAACCTAGTAGTTTGTTGCCATGTGTGCTGCCATTGTCTTCATACGCACAAGAAAAGTCCAGGCGCGTAGGAACTTCATTTTGAGTGGGGGGGGGGGGTCAAAATCATCGGGATCAATGAATGTGAGGAAAAGTAGTCGCCGTTACAAGCGGGTCTGGGGGCCCGCACCCTAAATTGCCCCGCAGGGCCTTTTTCGAATTTTTGAAACAAAAGAATCGAATTTGAAGCTATTTTTGCATACTTTTCAAAGAAATGTACAATGTGTGAAATGCAATATTATGTGGAAACTTTAGACAAAATGCATTATAATCTGTAAATTTTGTTATTCGATAAAATCCCTAAAGAGAATCGATTATGAATCGATTTTGCAATTCCTTTGAAAACGGAAAACAATACTAATCTAAAATCTGTAAATCTGTAAACTTATATGTTTTGGTATCATAGTTTAATGTGTAATTATTAAATTGTATGTATGAGGATAATCATGTTGGACAAATGAGTTATTGTCTCATTGGATAATACCTCTGTTCAATTAGTTTTGCAAAACTTATGAAGATTTTGACAATTCAGCCTCATAATGGAGCAAATCTGTGCATATTTGGATCTCTTTATCAACATTTTTGTATATCTGGGGGTTATATCTGGGGGTGTCAAGACGAAAAGTGGGGGGGTCATTGACCCCCACTCCCCCCCCCCCCCCCCCCTTCCTACGCGCCTGGAAAAGTCGCTGTTTCGAGAGAACCTCTCAGCACTGACCCAAACGTCAAGGGCACGAATCATCCTGGTGCTCGGATTTCAACTCCCAGAGGTCCTCACAGTCAAGGCCGCGATGAAGCAGGCAGGTGTCCTCCTCGACTTGATACGTTTCCATTCCCGGGGACGTTCAGGGTCATTTCCCTCCATGCGGTGGTCTCTGGAAGTCGCGCTCGGCTGTGTGTGGATCTCTCATGTGACTTGATCAGTCTGATTGTTAAATAGACGTTGGTTTTGCAGCAACAGCGCGCAAAGTACGCTCAATCGGGAACGAGTGGAAACCAAACCTGTGGACCAGATATCAAATGTTCTCAATGTTTTTCATGGATGTCCTGATGGTTGTTAATTGGACCATTTTTAAATAATTTTTATAAGGCGACAAACAAGAAAGGAAAATCGAAAATGTTTATCTAAATCAAGAAATTATCACTTAACAAATAAAACAATAAAAATTTACCTCTAGTAACGACCCTAAGGCCCGGTCTTTCAATGCCCTGCTAAACCAGTAGTTAAGTTTTAAACGGGGATTCAAGGATTAGTGTTGATGGTTGTTGCAATGGTAATTTAGTCTTAATCAACTGTTTAAAATTTAGCAGAGTGTGTTTAGTTTATAAGAAATGTAATGTGACAGGCTTGGCCAGCCGCCGGCATTGTGGTAAATTTATTTGTGTGGCCTATAATAATGTTAGCAATTTATCCTACTCCATCAAATGTTTGGAAATGTGCTTTAAATATAACAAAGTATGCTGTGATTTAAAAAAAAATTATGTTTGTCTTCTAATCAGTAATCATTATTAAAATTTCAATTCATTTCGTCAACCCATTTCGTTTCCAATCGTTAGTGTAAAGTCAACAAGCAGCAAAATCGAGCGCACACCTAATTCACATGGATTCCTCCAGTTTATGTAAATTTATTGCCCCCCCCCCCCCCCCCCCCATTTGTTACCTTTACGCCATTGTTTAGTTCCTTTATTTGCAGTAGAAACGCAGCAACGATAGAGTAACTGTTACATTTTACCCAACATAAGCTTCAACATTTCAGCTTGTATTACACAATGTAGGCATAGAAACTTCAATTGTTCATTGAAAACTCTCCAATAAAACCCTCGCGGCATTCCAGAGTTATATACTTCTTCCTCTCTACTTCTGCCTCTCATTGCATTTACACACTAGCAAGAAAACGGAATTTGTATTACCTATGCAAGTTATTTTTCTACAAAGACGAGAATAATTTCTTTGACATTGCAGGTTGAAAGAAACTCGACTGAGAACTTGATTTTGAAAGGGAGCTTATAGGTTGAAATACACTATGTATTGAAATAATAAAACGTAATGAAACGATATTAAATAAAAAAGAAATACCCTGGTTGAAGGAGAGCGTTTTTTGTTTGTAAAGTATTTATTTAGTCAATGTTATTTAGTTATTACGTCCAAAATATTTTTCAACTAGGATTGCCACATTTCTTATTACGATAATACAATGTCTACAAGACATGCATAGTACCACATTATGTGGGCAGAATTATGACATTTACTTTGAATGGCAATGTTATTATCAGTTTGTGCTTTGGCTACTTTGTTGCCGGAGAAAGGACTGAGCAAATTGTTATTAATTATTAATGAGATATTGAATATTAATTGGTTGATTTTTAATGTTACCTATTTCAAAATTTTAAAGCTGCTCTTAAGTTTCAGATCAAATTGTAAAAAAAAATGGGATAAACACTTTCCAAAGGCAGTCCCTACTCTACAGTGTAACAAGTTGGCCTATCTAGGTTAGAAAATTAACTTTAAAAATAATAATGTTTGCTTGAAGTAGGTTTAAAGAATGAACAAGCTTGTAGCATGGCATTCTTAGAGTCAAGGTTAACTGAACACAAAGTAATTAATTAGAATCATTATGTAAACTTACAATCTTTAAAATTCAACAGCAATCAAAATATAGACAAAAATATAACAAGCAATCAAATAAGTTTAACAATGTGCAATTATATCAAGAAAGTGAGTGAATCCATATAAAAAGTATGTGACCTTACCTAAATTGTGATGTCACCACGTAATAACAAGTGAACCAGTCATTGTGATAACGCTACAAAACCAGTCAGCCAGACTAGTTTTCAGTGATTCCAAGAAAAGCATGGGCCTACGTGCAGAAAGAAAGTCGTTTCGCGGGCTTTAGAAATGACAGAATGTCTAAAATTAGCTACCACGTGTACGAAACCAACCAATCAGATTCTTTGGAGGGAAAACGATGTCAGAGGGTATAAAACGTCAGGCTACCAGCCAAACTTCATCAGTCGGAGTTTTCTCAGAGCAGTGAGACCTGCCTCGCGAACCGTGAAGCCTTGTGCACGCAACATAGTATAATTTCAGCGAGACAGTGCCGATGTGATCGAAGGTAAACATTAAAATAACATTTTTGTATAAACGTCAACCCAGTAAATTCAAACTTCAAGCCTAATGCTGAGGCAAATAATATCGCATTAAATGTTAAAGTATAAAAGTTAGTGAATTGCAACTCCGGGAGAAACCGACGAGTCTGCAGCCACGAACGTCATCAGCCTGAGCCAACTTGATCCAACTGCTCGAGGAGGTCACTCCTTGTGCACGGACTGCTGGACGTCCTGGTAACCAAGGGGTTATTAGACGACATCATCGCATCGCATCTGAAGGAGGTGACATATCCAGTCATTTCATTCTGCTGGTGGACTGGAGTTCACGGGACACACTACGCAAGAGTCAACGCCATCCACTTGTTTACGCGGAAGTAAACAAACCAGACGACATCATCACTACTGCCGACGTATCGAACGTAATATTGTTTCATAATTTTTGATTGCTCTTTTCACATCAATGAACATTTATTTTCTCTGTAATAAACAAATTATAATATTGCTGATTCTTTGTGTTCTACCCTCTGAGCCAAATCCCGCAGGTTTCAACAGTTTACTTTCAACATTATTGTCTCCTCGGGTACAATCCCAAAAACAACAGTTTATTGATGATCCTGACACGATTAGTTAATATTTCCTTTACTTCCTCTACTTCCTTTACAAAACTGCCATAATTTATTTTGATCAGGGACCCGAACCTTTATGAATAAAGGTTCGGGTTCCGGTTCCGGTTCCACAATTTTATTTTATAAAGGTTCGGGTTCCGATTCCGGTTCTGAAACAAATATTCTTAAAGGTTCGGTTCCGGTTCCTGCATAAAGGTTCCGGGTTCCGGTTCCGGTTCTAAAATTTTAAATCAAACTATATTATAAAAATTCAGTATTACCAATGTCAAATTTAATGGAATTATTGGATTTGGATTTTCCTATGAATGCAAGCACATGTGTAGGCAGTGCCTTTATAAAATTCACAGGATGGTGCGCAGAGTAAATATCAGAGGAGACAGTATAGTGGCTGCAATGTTCTCCATAAGACAACGTAAACATTCATTTTTCCTTAGCTATCATATTCAAATTGTCGGCAATGCAGTTTTCATCGCAGAAGTCAGATTCAAAAATTGAAAACTCGAGCAGCGTTTGCATATTGAAGAATTATTATTTCTTATCAAGAATTAAAAAATTTCTACAAAAAATAAATTTTGGAAATTTTATCAAAAAATTAACTTTATACAACTTTGTGAATAATATTATATCCAAGTGATATACATGATTTTTTATTAAAAGAAGGAACCTTAAAGAACCTTTAAGAACCTTTAAGAACCTAATTGATTATAAAGGTTCGGGTTCCGGTTCCGGTTCTTTGGGAAAAAAGTATAACGGTTCCGGTTCTGGTTCCGAAATTATAAAGGTTCATACCGGTTCTAGGTTCCGGTTCCGGTTTCGGGTCCCGGATTTTGATTAGGTTACATTTTCTGGCTCAATGTCAACTATAATCGATTCTAGATGCAGAAACACTCATTGTCTCACTTACAATGGACCTTAAAAACCTAAAAGTGTCAAAACATACCTCAGCTGTAGAAAGCTGTCTGTATTAGCTCTGCCGCAGAGCCAATAGACCCTCAAATGTGTCTACTTTTTCACCCACTCAAGGTCCATTTTTTCGGAACTAATCTTTATAATACTTAGAGAGCTAAGAGCTACAAGGTTGTAAAGGACCTCGAACAAGGGGTGGGCAAATGATCGAGGATACAATGCGAGCAAATGATTTTATGATACATTGAAAACGAGAAAAATGAGTGTTACTCTGTCTAGAATTAACTAAATAGACATTTACCTACTATATAGTAGGTAAATGTCTATTAATTGATTTTTTTTTTAAATATCTATTAAATGCTCCAGTATTACAGACATAGTTTGTGTGTTGACTTACGTTCTTGCGAATTCCTGTGTTGCCAGATCGAGATGTTCGGCCAGTCGTTGTTCAACTTCATCCTGCGCGACGACCATGGCGTGTTGACCCACAACTTGACCCCGGACGTGAACCCGGAAGCCCCGCCCTCCCCTGCCCCCAGCCCCGGCGGCGACGACACCAACTCGTCCTCGTCATCCTCGTCGGACGCGTCGTCGACGTCGTCGGTGGCGTCGCCGCAGCCCGAAGCCGAGCCGAGTCCGCCCGAGCTGCAGAGACGATCCTTCTTCATGCAGATGAGTCAGCGCTCAGCCTCGCGCTCCGAGCTGCCCGAGTACAAGCGAGTACACGTGCTCGGGAACCTCAGGATACCTCGATGCATCGGCCGAGCCAAGACAAGGAGCAAGCGGATCAAAGGTCGGTAGTCTTAGAGGATTTATATTTACATTTATTTTTCAGGTATATTTTATGTTTAGTTAAACCATGTTAAACAATTCGACAGCTTTTACTAAAAAATATGCTGGGGCAGGGCTTACATATCAGGGCTTACATTTTCCAATGTTTTCGACATTGACATTGAACCACTTTTAAGTACGTCTTCCATGACGGCGGCATGTCGGCGGCATCTGCGAAATCCGCCATGTTTTTTCGTTTAAGCCAATCACAGCTCAGATTCAGGTGCCGCCGATGTCGCTGCGAAATCGCAACAGAAGTTGAGTCAACTCCAATAATTTCGCAATGCGATGCGGCAGCGGCGTTGCGAAATCTTTCTGCGCATGCGCTGAGATCGAGTTGGCGGGTTAATTTAAAAGGGTGTGTGTTTCAACGTGGTTCTATCTTTATCTTATTGTTCACGATCACGCTCCACTTCTATAATTTTTTAGCAATTTTAATAGGTAATTAAATAATTAATTGAAAATTATTATTAATATTTAATAAGTAAAAATAAACACTATTATTAGAGGTTGATAGTCGTTTGATGAAAAACAATTTTTAATTAATAATAATAGAATTTTCCACATTACAACTATATTGTTAATTATTAATAAAGACACGTTACTGAAATATATCAGCTACGTAGTTGCTTTAAGTCCAGCTAGGGTCGTGTCAAAATATTGTGACGCCCTGCCGCAGTAACGCACTCATGGAAGACGGTGAGTGAAACTGAATGCGAAATCGCAGCGATGCCGCCGACATGTCGCAGTGATGGAAGACGTACTTTAGTCATTGTAAAACAAATTAAAAAATTATTCATTTTTTAGCTTGTTGAGCGAGCGAAGCGAGCGTCTCCTTTTGGCTCTTTTGGCATGGACCTCTGTTTTTTTTTGTTTTTTTTTGTATTTTTTTTTGTTTTTGTTTTTGTCTGTTAATAGCCGATACACAGGTCGCACCGTTTCACCGATCGATCTGAAATTTTGCACACATGTAAAACCAACCTTCTCTGTTTGCTGAACCTAATTATTTTTGAAATCCATTCATTGGCTCATTGGTAAAATAAATGTCTCCTGATGGACTGAAAAATGAAAATGGTCTTCGATAAATCTGGTCAAACTAATATTTTGCATGGTCATTGGGACCAACATTGTCTCTTATTTTACACATTTTCATCCTAATCAGTTAAGAATGTTTGAACTTATTGACATTTTTAATAGCTATCAGAAATGAAACATTGAAAATGAATGTTTTTCCACTGCATCTGAATCTGATTTGATTTAGGTACAAGTGTGTTTAGAGGCTATTTTCAATTTTCAGTGAAAAGCAGACACTTTCATGTTGATTAAATGGATCATATTTTAATAATTCAATATGGAACGTATTTCTAAACAAATCATTTTGAGTACTCGCAAAACTAAGGACCTTGATTGACTTTTCGTAAATTTGTATAGTTCTGATGGCCGTGCTTCCTGTGTGTTTCATAGAGTGGCGTTTGTTCTCTTCTTGTAATCACACGTCGTAATTTTAAATCTCTCCAGCATTTTGCTTATTTTCGTTGATATGAAAATGTTTGGCAATTTGGTGTTCTTTGTAAAGGTTTTATTAAAGTTTCTCCGCTATTATAGCAGGTGAACATTATTTATCGAGAGTTTTTGTCAGAACATTGATATTTCATAATAGTCTTCTTCTTCTTAGGTACTTGTGGAAACGTTGGACTCATTCCGTTTCTGAGCTTCTGTCTATAGCCTGACATTTCCTTGAAGGTTTAATAATTGTTTTAAAGGTTTGATTCATTCAGTTCAAAACATTACATTGTCTCATTATAATTGTGGAACGTTGGATTAATTCCGTTTATAAACTAGGTAAAACTGTTTATCGTTTAATCTAGGTTTAATAACGTTAAAACGTTTATTTATGTTTTCATCTTCGGTTCTATGTTTGCGCACGTTTCCGGTGATCGCTCATCAACGCGTTTCACGGAGCGTTTTCCTAGTACCTACTTGTGCTATTTCTTTGGTAGGTATTTTAAATATTAATGCTCAAACTACTAATTTTTACTTGCTTGCTGCTTTACTTGCTTTTTACAACTGCAGCTTTTTCCATCATTTTTTAAAGCAAACTGAGTAGAAGCCCTGTTACATTCGGATGTCAATATTAACTTGATTTCAATAATGATTGACTTCAACCATGGTTTCTTATTCAAAATTTTTGGAATTCCATAATTTTGGTAAGTTAGAAACTTTCATGCCACGTTCATACCAGTTCTAAGCAGTGTTTTGTCATGTAAGGAAAGCGAGTGTAAACCTGCTACTGTCCGCAGCTTCCGAGTGGCCGGTGGGCGAGGGCCTGGGTCCGGGGATGGAGACGGTGCTGATCGCGGTGGTGAAGCTGGAGCACCGCATCCGAGAGCTGTCGCTCCTGGAGAGCAGCAAGGACGAGTACGTCACCCGACACCTCATCGACGGCCGCATCATCTACAGCGACCACCGCATCTCCCTCGTCGCAGGGTACCTCTCCGAGGACGTCAACGGCATGTCGGCGTTCAAGTTCATGCATCCCGAGGACGTCATGTTCACCATCGTCGCTCTCAGGCAGAGTAAGTGTTGCCGTCGGTTGGGAGAAGTGTAGGGTTGGGGGAACCTCATATTTTTTGAAACCAAATTTTTTGCTGACAAACCAAAGCTCGGTGTTTTCTTTTCTCGGTCAAAAGTCTCGGAACAAACATTTCAGCCACTCGTCTCATTTGCAACTTCCAGTTAAAATTTGTTGACATGGTAATTCGTAACTTCTTGAAGTGGCAAAATTACAATGAAAACTATTTGGAACGTATCATTACAGGAGACGAGACGTCCCCAAAACCTCCAAAACTAAAGAAACACTCTGAAGAGACCTTCTTTTTGATAAATTACACAAATTATCACAAATTGGACCAACACAAAAATCTTGTTTCACCATAACAGCTGTAACTTTACAATAAAGAAGGTTATCTAAAATCTAAAAAAAAAACAGTTGTGCTCAGGAAGAGTCATGCTAAACAATGCTGCCAACCGCACTGCTCTCCTACGCTCCATTGCCGCGCAATTAAATCAGTCCGCGTATTTTTTGGACAGCCCTCGTACATAATGTGTGTTTTCATTAATTAATGTTATTATGTATTTGTATATCTAAGGAAACTATTCATACTCGCTCATAGCATCGAATGATAGTGAAAGAAAATGTCTCCTAGTTCTGTGTTATCGAAATTCTGTAGATGATTTAGACTAGAATATTGCAATTTAAGACCAAATGGATTCGGCTTAAGAGCGGTCATACTTTTTTTGCCCGCATTGGGCGGTTTGGAGCGGTTTGAGAGGGAAATACAAAACATAAATGTGTAGGTTTAGCAAACAGTTATGAATATCGGAAAAACAAGACCGACGTGACATGTATTGAACCTTTTCTACAACTTTCAATACAGCTTTCAATACAGCCAAAACAATTGATAATATAGCTACAAATCTACCAAATTATATGTTTTCTACTAAAGTAACTGAAAATAATCTCTCAGACCACACTGCTCAAATAATATCAATTCAACTCAAATCAAAATTTAATTCGCCAAGCAAAACAATTATTACCAGAAAATTGAGTAAGGAAAACACAGAAACTTTTGTAGATATATTAGAAGACACGTCATGGGATGAGATATATAAATTAAATGATTCAAATGAAAAATATAATACTTTCTCAACAATACTTAGCGAGGCTTTTGACAAATGTTTTCCACCCAAAAATATAAAAATAAACCATAAATTTATAAAGCAGGAGTGGATAACAGCAGGTATAAAAAACTCAGCCAAAAACCTTAAATCTCTCTATTATCTACAGCTTCACTTCAAAACAGAAACTTTAAAAACAAATTACAAAATATACAAAAAAAATTACAAAAACACTATAAAAGCAGCAAAGAGAATGATAATAAACAAAAAAATAAAGGAGAAAACGGGTACTGATAGAACAAAATCCATTTGGGAGATAGTAAAAAAACACGCTAACAATTCAAAAATACAAAAAACCCAAAACTTGGTCATAAGACATGAAAACCAAACTTACACTGATCCAATCAAAATAGCAAATATTCTTAATAGAGATTTTGCCACAGTAGCCCAAAAACTAGACATAAATCCAACGGATAGGGCTTTTCATAAACATTTAACAAAGGCAAAGAAACCTCTGAATTCATTTATCTTGGACAACACATGTGAAACAGAAATTATTCTAATTACATCAAAATTAAAAAACAAAAAATCTTCAGGAATTGACAACATCCCAACTTGCATATTAAAGAAAATTATTAAGAAAATCTCTCAACCCTTAACACATATATTTAACGACTGTATTAATAATGGAATTTTCCCAAACAAACTCAAAATAGCAAAAATCATACCTTTACATAAAAAAGGGGGCAAAAATCTTTCGGAAAACTATCGGCCAATATCGCTCCTTCCGAGCATATCCAAAATATTTGAAAAACTGATACACACTAGGCTAATAGCATACCTAGAAAGAGAAAAACTGCTTTCAGACAACCAAAGTGGTTTTAGGAAAAGTAAAGCTACAGCTAATACCATTGGTCAATTCATTGAAAATACTATAAAAGGATTAGAAAAAGGGGATCAAACAATCGGTGTTTTTTGTGACTTAACTAAAGCTTTTGACAGTATTAACCATGAAATATTATTAAACAAGCTAGAATATTACGGAGTTAGGGGTCCTGCCCTAAACTTACTCAAATCATATATGGCAGATAGAATCCAACAAGTAGAAGTAGTACACATGGATGAGAACAGACGCGAAATAAAACATATGTCAAATCCCGAAACAATAAAAAATGGTGTTCCGCAAGGTTCTATTTTAGGTCCATTGTTGTTTATAATTTACATTAATGACTTTCCAGACACAGTAGCTAATTCAGAAATATATGCAGACGATACAAATATCACAATTACGGGTAAAACAAAACTAAATCTTCAAGAAAATGCCAAAAATACACTTGAAAATGCAACACAATGGTTCTACGATAACCATCTGCTTATTCAAGAAGAAAATACTAACTTCATGCACTTTAAATTAAAAAATGACATAAATGAAACACCATTAAATATAAATATAGAAATTTCAAACAAGAACAAGAACTGTGAACTAAAATCTGTAGACAAAATCAAATTTCTTGGAATCATTATAGATAAAAATTTAAACTGGAGAAGTCACTGTGACAAATTACTAAGTAGACTTAATTCGGCATATTTCTCACTAAAAACTATTGTAAACTTAACAAACACAAAAACTGCAAAACTAGTCTATCATGCAAACATTGAATCTCATCTGCGCTACGGAATACAATTCTGGGGCAACTCTACAGATGCACCCAGAATATTTGTAATGCAAAGAAAAGCAATCAGAGCTCTTTTTGGATTAAAATATAAAAATAAAAATAACAACAATTTCATTAAACCAGATTGCAAGCAACACTTCAAAAAACACAAAATTTTAACG
Source organism: Leuctra nigra (assembly GCA_934045905.1). NCBI lineage: Eukaryota > Metazoa > Arthropoda > Insecta > Plecoptera > Leuctridae > Leuctra > Leuctra nigra. Next base: position 41,927,828 of record OW203764.1, on the reverse strand, counting down.
TTACCTTCCTTGTACATCCTAGAGTCAGTACTAGCAATTAGATCTCAAGGGAAAGAAATACAAAAAAATAGCGATATTCATAATCACAATACTAGACAGAACAATAACATTCACATAGATAGACACAGATCAACATGCACTCAAAAGAACTCTATTTTTTTCAAAACAAAATTGTATAATGCCCTGCCTAAAAGTATAAGAGAGATACAAAAATATTCACAATTCAAAACCCTTGTCAACAAACTATTAGTAGATAAGGTGTATTATTCTATCGACGAATTCCTCTCGGACAAATATTAATTAATTTATTAATTTATTTATTTATAATGTCTGATTTATTACCTAAATTACCTATTATTGCCTAGATATTACCTATATTACCTAGATTTATTACCTAAATGTAAAATATAATTGTAGCATATATTTAGATAGGGATGGAGCGAACTTGGATTTTGATATCGACTATCGATATAATTTATATATCGATATATATCGATATATCGATACTTCGATATATCGATATATTGAAATATTGAAATATCGAAATATCGATATATTGAAATATTGAAATATCGAAATATCGAAATATCGATATATTGAAATATCGAAGTATCGATATATCGATATATTGAAATATCGAAATATCGAAATATTGATATGGAAATAATATTTAGATGTATAGGTATGGAAATATTGATATATCGTATGAATGTATTAAATTGCTCCCAAAACTGCTAGGAATTTCAAAAGAAAATGTAAAAAGAAATAACACAGCAGTTCCAAAATATAGGGTCTCCGGCCAGATAAGAAAGAAAATGTGAATAATCTGAGAAATTGTCCATAAATCTTGTAAACGCTGAACTGCAAAAATGAATTATTTTGCCATAGTAGGTATAAACTTCAATTAAGAACATAATTGTATCATGCGGTAAGGCTTCAATATATCGATATTTCAATATTTCAATATTTCAATATATCGATATTTCGATATTTCAATATTTCGATATTTCAATATATTGATATTTCAATATTTCAATATATCGATATATCGATATTTCGATATTTCAATATATCGATATTCAATATATTCAGGTATCGATATTTCGATATTTTTTTGATATCGATATATATCGATATATCGATATTTTCTCCATCCCTATATTTAGATATTAATTTGTCTTCATTTCAATGCTATTACTTATATACTAGGTTACTACTAGATTTAGTTCAAGTAACCTTTCCACATACTCCACTAAATGGTGTCAACCAGAGGAGTCCTTTCACTGTACCTCTTTCAAATGTATTGATGAATTCTGGAAATAAAACTGAACTGAACTGAACTGAACTGAACTACTATTTTAACTTGATTCCTACTATGTGGTCAGAATTTGTCGGGAACGAAAAAGCCCGTAACTCGTCCGTCGCTCACACGGAGCGTTTCCGTGTCCGACAAATGCTCACCACATAATAGGAGTAAAGTTATGACTGTAATTGATGAGGTTGTAGATACACTTTATGTTCGATACACTTTATGTTTGATACACTTTATGCTTTTCTTGCTTTTTCGATATTCATAACCATTTTGCCAAATATATGAATATTTTGTATTTCCCTCTAAAATTGCTCCAAACTGCCCGATGCCGGCAAGAAAAGTATAACTGCCCTGCCCTTAACAGAAATAAGACGTAATTTTAGATCCTAGGTGCCTATTTCTGCATACAAAAATATCGACTGTGTGAAATCAAGTAGAATCATCTGCTTTCTTTTCAATATTAATTTAGTTGAATCCATTGTGCAGTCGCTCAATTCCGCAAAGTAAACCTTTTGGAACAAACTCGAGACTAGGCATTTGGATGTGTTGCTCATACATATTCTACTTCCCAAGTGACTTGCTAGGAACTTAACCAATCAAAAAGTCTTAAAAGAGTAGGTACATACTTCTAATTTCAAATTTAAACAATAAGAATGTGTAAGAAAGTGAGTTATATTGTTATTTTGTTGTGACTAACTGAAGCATTTGATATGCACAGTGTACGATCGAGGCGAGGGCTTCGGCTGCTCGTGCTATCGACTGCAGTGCGCCACGGGACAGTTCATCTACTTGCGAACCCACGGCTACCTGGAGAAGAACGAGACGACAAATCAAGTCACCTCGTTTATCTGCGTAAACACACTGGTAGGTCACTCATTGGCCTTTCAGAGTCGAAGCACTGTGTCAACATGTGAATCTTTCATTACAAATCAATGCTGACTGACCAGCTAAATCAGTAGCACTAATTTGCCACAAAATGTAATTACAATGTATGTGAACGCAATATTATTTCCAAAGAATAGCCATTAAATTGTTTGCAGACTTGAGTATCGCGAAACGTTGTCGAGTTCTACCAAAGAAGTCATTTATTTAGCGTATGGCATTACATGATAGGAACAATCAATAAAACAATAATTAATCTAAAGAGCTAAATCTAAATTTTCTAACCAATCAATGAATGGTGGAGTTGCGTCTATAATGTCAGCCAGTTCTCCGTGGAATGCCCGCAACTCACAGTCGTGTACAATGTGATGGATGGTTTGTCTATCAGCTCCGCAGTCACACGCTGGGGAGTCCGACAATCCCCATTTAAAGAAAGAGTCCGCACATCTTCCGTGATTAGTGCGGACTTTGTTCAGTTTTGACCATTCTCTTCTTGGTAGGTGTAGTGTCTATAGCCTGATATATGTTGTGCGCGCAGTGTGGTGCGCATAGGCAGTTCAAATAGAAACATGGCGGAGGCCGGATTTGCTCATTTGTAACTCAAGTGGTATTCCTTACAATAAAGTACATGAATACTACATTTTGGCGACGAGGATTAAACCAAAGTGAAGATTAAATTCGGTACATTTTGCGATTAAATTCGGGTGGTAAATTGATTAAATTCTGGTGCTAAAAGTGAAGATTAAATTCGGTCACGCAACAATGGAAAAACGAAGCGGATTGCCGATTTTAATGCACAAGGAGATGATGCCTTAGTGGCAGAACGATGGATAAGATGGACTAGGAGTTTTGAGATATTCATCGGCGCGGAAGGGGTTTCAGATGCAATTACCAAGAAGTTTAAGTTGTTACACGAAGCGGGACAAGAGGTGCAAGACATATGGCATACTTTACCTGAAGCTGCAATCGTTTACGCGAATGTAACAGCTGCTGCAGCTGCCGTTCCAGGAGTTGTGCCGCCTCCCTGTCCCTATCGTGATTGTTTGGACGCATTGAACCGACATTTTGCGGGAAAAGCTAGCTATATTTATACAAGATTCAATTTCCGAAACATGGAAATGAAAGATGGGGAAACTGTTCATCAATTTGTGACTCGACTACAGGGTGAAAGTACAAACTGTGGATTCCAAAATTACAATGAAGAGAAGGCGCTATTAGATCAACTCGTCTTGAAGTGTCGTTCCAGTGAGTTGCGAGCCAAGTTACTTGAGCGGGGGGACGGGTTGACTCTTACAACAGCCAAAGAAATTGCGCGATGTTTGGAAACGTCACAGAAACAAACAGCCCTGATCGAGGGAAAGGTTGAGAACGTGAACAAACTGAATTTTGTGCAACGTAAGGACGAAAATAGCCGAAAGTGTTTCAGATGTGGGTTCACTGGACATATGTACAAGGACAAATCGTGCCCTGCTAGAGGGAAAATTTGCAGTAAATGTAAATATGTGGGACATTTTTCGTCATGTTGTAAAGAGAACAAGGGCGACAAAGAACGTCGAGGCGAAGATCGCAGGGGTGATCAAGAATGTGACCGTCGAGGTGACGATCGCAGGAGTGATGAACATAGCAAGAGAACTTCGGAGAAAAAGAAGACAAAAGCTAAGGTTCGACAAGTGGATGCAGACGATGTGAGCGAGAGCGACAGCGACTCAAGTCATCGTTCATACAGCTTGAATGTGGTTCGGTTTAATGTCAATTTTCTTGACAAGCATGAAGACGCGCTCATCAAGGTTAATAGGAGGCGTCAAGGTTAAATTGATGATAGGTTCTGGTGCCTCGTGCAACATTCTGGATAAGTCGACTTGGTAGAAGTGCGAAGGCCAGATTGGGGGTTCTTTCAAGGAAACAAGAAAGAAAATATTCGCTTATGGGAGTGAAAAGCCTCTACATGTGGTAGGAAAATTGGAAACGGATATTAAGCTTAGCAACGGGATGAAGCTAGAGAAGACATCATTCTATGTCGTCGATGGTAAAGGTTTGCCGATCTTAGGCATAGAGACAGCCAAGAAACTAGGAGTTTTGAGGTTGGGACTGGAGGTGAACGGAATTGGTCTGACTGACGATTCGTCGCTCAATCTTCAGAAGATACAAGAAATGTATCCGGACGTTTTCAAGGGAACTGGTAAGCTGAAGGATTATCAGTTGAAGCTACGAGTTAACCAGAACATTCAGCCAGTTGCTCAACCAGCTCGTAGAGTACCTCATCAGCTACGAAGAAAACTGGATGAGAAGATGAAGGAATGGGTAGCAGAAGATATCGTAGAGAAGGTGAATGACGCAACGCCCTGGGTTTCACCACTAGTTCTCAGCAGGAAGAAATCGGGAGAACTGAGACCGTGTGTGGACATGAGGGTGGCGAATGAAGCCATTGTTCGAGAACGACATCCGATACCCGAGTTCGAGGATGACGTTGCGGCAATGCATGGCTGCACTGTGTGGAGTGTAGCTGATCTGAAAAGTGCTTTTCAATACAAGTCGAACTGCAAGAAGACTTCAGGGAGATCACGACTTTTGCCACACATGCTGGGAATTATCGGTTTAAACGCATCATGCAAGATGTTGTTCGCGACTGCGAGGGGGTGAGGGTGTATATCGATGATTTAATCGTTTTTGGGAAAACGAGGGATGAACACGACAGACGTTTGAAGAAGCTGTTGGGAGTTCTGCAAGAACGAGGTTTGACATTAAATGAAAAGAAGTGTAACATCGGACAAGAAGAGGTGACCTACAGAGGACATAAGTTTTCCAAAGCAGGCGTACGACCATTGGAGGATCGAATCAAGTCGATTGTGGATTGCCGTGCTCCGAAGAATCGTGCTGAGTTGGAGAGCTTCCTGGGTCTAGTTGGGTACAATTCAAGATTTATTCCGGGCTACTCAACTATCACACATCCTCTTCGAGAACTAACGAAATCAGGTACGAACTACAATAGACCTTGGGAGCACTTAGCCATTGATTTCCTTGGACCTGTCATGGATGCCAGCTGGTGGGAAGACCGGACCCCAGCGAACCAATGGTGAGAACGGAACTTCCTTCAAGACCTTGGGAGCACTTAGCCATTGATTTCCTTGGACCTGTCGACAATTATAATCTGCTTGTTGTTGTTGATTATTATAGCCGTTTTGTCGAAGTAGTAATTATGAAGAAGATTGTGACTTCCAAGATGATACCACATTTGCAAGAGATGTTTTCGAGACACGGTTATCCAGTCTCGATCAAGTCCGACAACGGTCCACAGTTCACTAGCGACACCTGGAAGGAGTTTCTAGACGTCTATGGAATTGAAGAACATCATTCAACACCTCTGTGGCCACAGGCTAATGGGGAAATAGAACGTCAAAATCGCGGAATTCTGAAGCGGATGAGAATCGCTCATGCTGAAGGTCGTGACTGGAAGGGAGAACTTCATAAATATCTACTGATGTACAGGGCTACAGCGCACGCTACAACCGGAGTAAGTCCAGCTGAACTTTTATACAACAGAAAGATCAGGACCAAGCTTCCGGAGATAGAGGACACTTTAAATGACAAAGAAATCCGGGATCATGGGGGAAGGCACGGGGGAAAAGTTACTCTGATGCGAAAAGAGGAGCGCGAGAATCGGACATTCAAGTAGGTGACTCAGTATTGCTACAGCAGAAACCAGTTCACAAGCTATCAACTCGTTTCGAAGCTCAACCTTATCAAGTAATGAACAAGGTTGGAAACAGCGTAGTAATCCAATCGCCGGCTGGAGTAAACTACCGTAGGAACTCCTCTCACCTGAAGAGACTCCAGACAGCACTGACTCTCTTCCCATTCAAGATGACTCGGTATCAGGAGAGATGGCATCAACTTCTGTCGATGCGACTCCGCAACCTCGAAGATCCGAGCGTGGAAGGAAACCGCCCGAGAGATTGATTGAAGTTGTGTGAATCCTGAACTTGAGATTATTTTGATTGTAGACTTGTGTGCTGATATTTCATTATTTGTTTGTTTTATGCTGATTGTATGTTGGGATTATGATATTACTGTTTTACCCTATGTATTGAAATACTATTGTTTAGGGAGGGAGATGTGTAGTGTCTATAGCCTGATATATGTTGTGCGCGCAGTGTGGTGCGCATAGGCAGTTCAAATAGAAACATGGCGGAGGCCGGATTTGCTCATTTGTAACTCAAGTGGTATTCCTTACAATAAAGTACATGAATACTACAGTAGGTCGAAACCAGGGGGTTTGACGGACACATCAATATATTGCCACTCTATTGGTGCATTCCTCTTCCATTCTCTCTCCCACTCCGTATTGACGGAAAAGTTTGAAGAGAAAAGCTCTTCAGCACTTATCTTGGGAGAATGTTGTAACTTGAGTCCTCCGCAGTCACTCAATTTTCACAGAAAATTTTCTTCATGATTTCAATGTTATATTATTGAAGCAATATCGTGAAGTTTTAAATTTTTATTTTGCTTCTACTTTTGATTTTATTTATAAACATGTATTACCTTCTATATATGACTGATCCCCATTCTGGTATCATTAACCAGTCAGTGGGAAAATAATCATACAAATAGTACTACCCAGGTACCTATTGAATCTTAAAAATCAGTTATTCTGGGATTTGATGTAAATATAATTCTTTGTCCTTAGTATTTGTATGTGTGTGTCCGTGTAAATTGTTTGTGTGTAAATTCCGTCGCCATTAGCCTCGCTGCAGAACAGTGCGACGCGAAGCCCCAGACACACTTAGTATTTGTAAATAAAAACATGTGAAAATAAAATACACAATACAAAATTTGGGCTTGGTAGACATATTTTCCTTGGAATGAAAATTACCTTCATTGTTAGGCTTGTTGAGCAATAAAAATACATAACGAGTTGCAATGCAATTTATCCAATTATAATGTAGTCGTTTTTCTTGAAGGTGTGCGAAGAAGACGGGAATCGTCTGATACAAGAGATGAAGAAGCGCTACTCCGCTTCCATCGAAGCAGCGCAGCGGCAGTCTGCGATGGAGGAGGAAACGGACAACCCGCTTCAGTTGGAAGCGGCCATCTCCCAGCTGATCCCGCTGACTGTGGATCCTCCGAGTAATGCAAACTCGTTTCCGGAGATCCAGTACATGAAGGCAGCTCTCACCAGCAAGAGCCTCCCCCCCATTCAGGTACGTCATGGAACACTACGTAGATCCGCTGGCCGTCCATCCTAAGTGAGGTTTTATCGAGGTGTCCATCAGTCGATTACAAATGAGGGGAAGGTTCCTTACTTGTACGCCACTGCAACTTCATCCCCACGTATTCTTAAGGGGGGATGCCCAAGTAGAGGTCTCCGATAGATATCTGAATTATAATGCTTATTTAATGGATAATTTCCTTGTGCACCATATTAACGCTAGAATGTGGGGTAGCCGAACTAATTTCCAAGATATATCACTTTATAAATTTGATTTAGCCCTGTCTTTAACATGGCAAGTAGAAAAAACACAGCAATTTTTCTAGTAAATATTAGATTTACACTATTTTTCGTCGATAGAATCTAACCAAAAACTAATTATATTTGTGCACTAGACATTAATAAGGAATTTGTTAAGATTTTTGTATATACACCTACCCGTACGTTTTTAAAAGTTAGAAACTAAAATCTAAACAATTTTCCTATATGTACCTCATGTGTTAAAATTTCCTCATTACTCTGAAGACATGAAATTAAGAACTCAATATTTAAATCGAGAGTTATTATAAGTTACAAGACATTTGATGAATCTTTTACATTAAAATATAGGTACCTAGTTGAAATGTTGAAAACAATAATAACAATTTTAAATTTCAACAAAAGATATTTTCGGAAAATCTACTTTGGGCATTTCTCCTTAAAAGTGAAATCATGTTTTATGAAGCACAAAAAGGCCGTTTACAGCCGTTTTCTAAACGGCTGTACCGATTGTCTTAAAATTTTCACAGGTTGTAGATAAAGAGTAGATAGATATGTGTCTCTAGTGGCGCTTAAGTTTTATTTTTTGTTTAGTTATTTCAGAGCAGAGGTGCCAAAAGAACTCCTATATTGCCCATGTTAGCACCTCCTCAAAACGAGAAAAACATGTTTTATTATTTTTTTAATCACTAGAGACACAGATTTACTCTTTATCTCTATGCTGATAAATTTTGAAGACAATCGGTCAAGCCATTAAGAAAAAGGTAGGGGCCGCCTTTTTATGGTTTTTTGTGGTTTTAAATATTTGAATTAAAGTAACTTACTTCACAGCAGTATGAGCAACATGCAACAAACAATTAAATGTAACAAAAGTTACGTACAACCTAAGCCCCTTACTTACTAATATCGCGAAATGGTAGGACAGTGCTAGTTAGCACGGTGCTACCTATCTTAATAACCCGTAGTAGCACCGACCTTGAACTCAGCACCATTGTAGCACCAACGTTTCGCGATATTAGGTAAGGGTCCTAGCTAAAGCATTTTCATGCATAATCATTAGCCTAGTTGCACCCAAGGAGGTTCTATATTGTTTTGCTGGAATGGACATTCGCCGCGTGGATTGAAGCAGGATCTGAGCTGCCCCCACTCCTACCTACTTTCCCGACGCACTGACGAAGGCGAGGCAGACAGTGAATGCTGTTTAGGTACGAGTAAAGGGTTGGATTCAAAATGCTGTAATTTCGCAACTACTGGAACTCTTAACGGCCTTCGTTTAGGACAGCAAGTGTTTTCTGCCTGGAGTTCACGGGAAAGTAGGGGTGGAACATTGGGCAGACACTGGCTTCACTCCGCTTGCACACTCCGCCCGGCGAATGTCCTCTCCATGTACTATAACCTCCTTGGTTGTGCCACACTGTTCGGTAAATCTAGTTTTCCCGCAGGAAACGTCAGTAAACCCTTTTCTTGTTGTTTCTTGTTGTGTTTCTTGTTCTTGTTGTTTATTGTAAGAACTACAAGAAAATGGTCATCGTCGGAAATCAAAAACAATATATTCCTCCCATTCTTAATTTGGTCCCCACATTGCTCTCTCATCAATTGCTTCTGCTTGACTAATTGATCAGTTGGTTCAGGCTTGTTTTTTTGCTTACTGTCCACATCTCCGCTCACAATTCATAGCTTGCACGACCTTCTTTTGTTTTACATCAGCAATAATGCAAAGTTATTAAATTTTTCACCTGAGGACCTACATTTTGTTGGCACGGTGACGGGTCTTATTTATAACTTTATTGATGTAAATCGATGTATTTTTGTAATGTGAGTGATTCCTCTTCGTAATAAAGATATCTCCGGAGCCTATACAATTTCCCAGGTAGGTACCTATAAAATATCGTCAAAAAGCGGAGAATCACAGCTATTCTACTTGCCATCAAGATGGTGGCAGGCAACAATGAGATGACATCACGTGCAAACTATGAATAGGTCGATGACTTTTAAACTTCATAATTTAAACATCGAATTCTTTGATTGTAGAAGTACAATAACTTGACGCTTGTCTTGCAGCTGAACAAGCTGGGCAGTCCGACGTCGGAGCGGCCGTCGGTCATCACCTCCTCCATTGGCCGGCGGCGGCGCCACGACTCGGCCAGCGAGACGACCATGAAGAGGAGACGCACCGACTCGACGCAACTCTCTCCGTCGGAATACAGCCCCGCCAGCTCGGCAGGGTTCAGTCCCATCAAGGTCAGTCGTCCACGGGCGGAACAGTTGACATCACACTTTCATTGTTTATGACATGAAGAGGCCTTCTATCTTACAGGACATTTTCTCATTACATGATCATTTGTAGTCTTTCTGTGCATTTTTTTTTTAGCCCTTTTGCATATTTTTATGGGCTTTTTGACACCCTTGGTATCTACCAGCATTTATCCATAGTCGAATTATACATTGTAAAATTTTCCTTTTATTCACATATTTACTTGACACTTACCACTTATGTTAACAAAAGAGTTAAGTGGAAGAGAAGCCACTGGCTTAACTTCGCTCTAAAAATAAAGATATTTATTATTATTATTATTATTATTATTATTATGAATGACTGTACCAAGTCAAGTTTCACTCCTCCCTTCTCTTTATTAAATTCTCTAATAAATGAAAACTCTGATTATTTTAATAAGTACCTAGATGAAAAGTCACACACATTTATAAACCCACAAAAAGTACATAGTACAATGTCCTAGCCCGACAATGAGTGTATCCTGGTGTAACATGTGCAGGTGGTGACAACTCCTCCCGAGCGCAGTCGTCGCAGCACGTCCGAGTACCACTGCGACGACCGAGGTGCCTCCCCCTACCAGCTGCTCAGTCCCAGCGGCTACGAGGTCCCCCCCTTCGACTACCCCTCCTTCCCCTCCGACGAGCCGAGGGTCAAGCAGGAGCCATACCGGTAACGTAACTACACATATTTATCAGGTTCCATTTGAACATCAGAGTCAAACGCTAAGCGAGTGCGTATTTCCATGATTGTAATTCGAATCTGAATTGCATCTTTCCTATGTATTCAATTTATTTGAAATTATTATCTGACATGATTACGAATTTCATTGTTTTTGTTACCTAAATAATTTACTATTGCTACCTCCTCTACTAGCATGTTCTTATTTATTATACATTAAAATACCTAGGTAGGTATGACAAAAAATTGGCAAACAAATGGTGATTCCAGCCATAAGTTTGCATGGAGATGCTTGCAACATCTCTGAAAGTGAGGGAACTCCATAATATATGCCTTGAGCTGGCGATGAAACTAAGTGCCGTCTCGATGCTTGCAGACTAGACGAGATGCTCCGAGCACCCGACCCTGAACCCGTGTTCTCCCAGCTGCAGTCGAATCTGCAAGTACAAAACCTGCTGATCACGTCTATACAGCAAGACATAGAGCAAGTTCAGCAGCCCCAAGACCTTCCGTCGCCTCTCTACAACAGCCTCTCAGAGATCAAGGTATACCCACTGTCACCGCAATATGACCTCAGATTATCTGATTATCTGTAGAAAATCACCCGAAGAGTCTAAATAATCGGGATGTATTGCTGTGATTCTACTGTATTTAGGATATTTTGTTTGTTTATAATATGGTTGCCAAAAATCTGTTCTGGGGTGGGCTAGTCATCGAATGGGCACCTCGATCGCCTCGGGGATCTCAACCAGTGGCAGTGGGCGACCACATTTAGGGGTCGTCACTAAATGTCATGTATTTTTTCGTATCTACAGCTACTTACTACCTACTGCTTTTTTTAAACTGAAACAAAATGTTTGTATGATAAATTGAGGACGACAAGAAAGTTTGGTTTCTGACGAGTGTTTATGATTCCAGGAGGAGCACAAGCAGCATCAGCTCATGTTGAAGGGGCTGAAGAAAGACTTGCACAAAACTCTTAGTGAGCGAAACACAAACATTTAGAATTTGTTTCACTTCAACCCTGCGTTACGTGTGTGTCACAAAACCAAGGATCGACTGATTTCACCCTACTGAGGTTAGGACATAATACAAGTAGAAGTAATGACATATTATATTATAAATAGTATATTATATTATATATACATTAGAAAACATAATGTAGAATTTGGAATTTTATATGAAAACTAAAACTTCCTAAGAATCATGTTTCAAGTGAAGCTGGCATTATTTTTAGAGCCGATCTGGTTTCTGCGAAGAAGTGGATTCAGACTCCAGTAGTTTGCAGTCATAAATTTTAAACTTTCATGGTGGGGAATTTCCTGTCAAATGAGAAACGTTGTTTGTATCAAAACGATCTTGTTGTTTTGTGTTTTCCTAAAAAGTGTTGCATTGATCAGTTTCGCTTACTTCAAATTTTACCATCTCTTTATGAAAAAAATAATTTTCCATGTTTTCATATTTTATTTGTCCCTAGAAGTTGTGATGTCACTTTTACCTACCCAGACAAATATTAATAACTGGTATATTAACTGGTCTTAAAGGTGTACTCGAATCGTTGACTAAATTGTATGTTTAAACTGAAAGAACAATGCAATACCAAGGCATAAATATTACCTATATCTGTACTTGAAATGTTGGTCCAGCTACTTTATTTTAAGTAGTATTTCAAAAAATAAATGTAACTGCATCCTGGAGAAGTCATTAGTGTGATTGTATACTTTTATTGTGATCAATTATTATCATTTATCCCTTGGTAGATTTACTGTCATTGACTTGTAAAGTAAAGAGCCAATTTTACAATAATCCCAATAAGATCAGAAATCTTGTCCCCAGAGTAAACACAACTACATTGGTTGTTCCACTTATCCTACGGATATTGTAAAACTGGTCCTTACACAAATAATATTAGTGTTGCATATAAAGGTCCTACAATCACACTATTGTTGCACATCTCATCAGTAATCACTCATCTGTAATTGCAACTGAAAACTGCAGTTTCATTTGAACTCAGCAGAAATCACTTTGATATTATAGTCATTGCGAATACTTGATATATTATTATATTTTATCATTGAAGCAATTTTTTTATTATTGTAATATAATTGTAATCATAGTTAAATAATTATTCTTACCTGTAGACATATAATGGTTGCTATATTTCTATAACCCTACACTACGAAGTAAGGTAAAAAGGTTTGCGAAATGTAGGGGTTACCGGAGGAGCGGGAGTTACTAGTGCACATAGTTCCATTGTGTGACCTACTATTAGTATCAAGTCTTGATAAAATTGGATTATTATTTTAAGATGTCATCGATAGGCGCGAAGAAAATCCAAATGGACAAACATTTGTTCCATGCCGTCATCAAGTTCATTACAACTAGAAAAAAACGTGAACACATTTTGGAAAAGCCTGGAAAACATTTACCCCAAAGCCATGGTTTTCCCAGGGTAATTGAGCTGACCCTTGAACCACTGGCACTAACATCTCATCCGAAATAGTTTCAGACATTATTTTCTTGTTTGTGAAATCCTCGATGACTGTGCAAAACTCAAATTGTCCATTACGGTTTTCTTCACGATTGACATGCTAATTTGGCAATATCTACAAAAAAATAATCACTCAAATTGTACTAAGACATGGTGAATAAATCTTCTAATAATAGTCATTCTACAATGGAACTAAGTGCACTACAAACTCCCACTCCTCCAGTTCTGCAAACTCTTGGACCTGCCCTCGTATATTATACTGTATATAGTGCGTGGAAGAGACTAGCACGTTAGAAGCCTCCAGTGCCCGTGGACACTTGTGCAATGCATCTTGTCATTGTCAACAATGTACTACTCCGAAGTTCGCTAACTGCGACATATCTTGTACTAAAACAAAGAAATAAGAACAAGGCAGGTGCATTTCATTACAACAGATTTTTCCGCTTTTTTTTGTTTGTTTTTTTTAGTTTCAATTCATAATAATAGTTTCACATTTATGATTTAAATTTAAATGACTTGGTATTGAATGGTTTTGTGTGACTGCTGCCACCTGGTGTTTTCAAACTGTATTTACTTGAGAATATTCTCTCTGGGTTAGGATGCTTGGCAACCTTCTAGTCTCTTTTTGTGCACAAGTAGTAATTAATTCAAATTAATAAATTATACCGACATGTAGTATATTCTGCATAATGATAAGTAGGTAGAGTTAACTAGTCGGTTATGCTACACATTTAGAGCAAGTTTTGTGTATTTCTGCGTTTTGACCGGCCATTGGTACACTATTTATTATGCAAAGTACTTCTTTTCAGTGAGATTTTGGAAAGCGCCTGAAATTGTTGGTGGTGCTGATGAAGAGGAGATATTTTAAATTAGATTGCCTCAACAATTTGTATTAATTAATTGATTTGTAATCTGTACAAATCTACAATAATATAATATATCAAAAATGCTTATTTCATAAATTAAAGAAAATATGTAGGTAGAACTAACTACTAAGTATTCAAAAGACTACAATTTGTATGTACATTTAAGTTCAGTTCTTCTCTTGTATTGTTTTTTCTCTTTCCTGAACTTGATTTTATTGTTGGTCTTATCAACTTGGAACCGTTTTCTTAAGATTCATATTAGATTCAGTTTTGCGCTTATTAATCACTGTCAAAATTGTGTTTCAAAGAGAAAATGACCTGTCACTTGCACTTGATTGGGATGTTTTCACTCATACCTATGTAATGTCTAGTTGGCAGTTACAAAGTTTCAATGAAAAGCAGATGTATGTTGCAGTTATTTTATATTGATTGATTGGGAGCTTATTATTTTCTCTATGTGTTAAGGAATAAGGTTCAATATGTTGCACATCAGTGCTCACTCATCAACTCATAATACATAGCGTTTTCCTAGTTAGTAAATAGTGTACGACTGGCAGTCAAAACGAACTACCTTTTTTATTATCTTCTATAAGTAACTGTAAGTATCTTTTACCAATACACCTGTCAACAATTTGTTTCTACTCCCATAGCTAAAGGGGCAACTGTAGATATTTTGATTACGCTCAATGGTACCATAGACTGACATCCACAAGACTGATTATAATCTGTAACCACACATAACGCATTGGCGTGTCATAGCTGACTCAAACTCATCGATATATCCTCATCACACAAGCCAAGAGCAATTCACTGAAATTAAATTCATTCTTCTGCCCTGCAATTCTGTTGGGATAGGAATAGTTGGAACTTATAAGGTAATGAATAATGTACAGAAACTTCATAATGTGTTACGAGGAAGGTAGGATCAATGAGGACCTCCGACATTTTTGTGATTGTGACCGTTCCATTGAATGTTGAAACAACAAATTAATTGCAACATGTTTTTAAAAGATTTTAATTTTTCAAAATTTCTACTGATTTTGAAGAGAAATGTATGTACAACATGATCACTTTAATATGAAGTCTTATTTCAAAGAGATGGTTGCAGTCTTAATTGGCGGTTTAGATAGGGATCCTTTTTCGTAACTCAAAAAGTTGGTTATTGTTCGTGCTAATTCTTCACGTTGAGTTTATTATTTGTCATTTAAACTGTATTACATAATATGTAATAGTTTTTATAATAATGGATTTGTCAGGTTAATTTAATGAATTTTAACATTGTTTTTGTATAAGTTAACAGCCGTAAACTTTCATTGTCTAGGTCGTTCATACAAATAGATTAGGATATTCAATTTCAGTTGTTTACTCCTTGACCGGTGTCATATGGATTAGAAACGGAACCATTCTTGATTCTTTGCGAAGAGTTTGACTCATCTTCGCGCAACACAGGACCCGCGTCTGATGTCGTTGTAATTGCTCTCGCCCGGGACTCGAACTTCCAAGTCGCAGCTCGGGGTGCGCGGAATTACTTCAACATCCGGTTGTAATTGCTCTCGCCCGGGACTCGAACTTCCAAGTCGCAGCTCGGTGTGCGCGGAATTACTTCAACATCCGGTTGTAATTGCTCTCGCCCGGGACTCGAACTTCCAAGTCGCAGCTCGGGGTGCGCGGAATTACTTCAACATCCGGTTGTAATTGCTCTCGCCCGGGACTCGAACTTCCAAGTCGCAGCTCGGGGTGCGCGGAATTACTTCAACATCCGGTGTGGATCCTTCACTATAGTTCCCGGTTTTCTGTCATCGTGTTGGCGACTTGCTTCCACCGATGAGGATCGTTGAAACTTTTACTTCATTGAACTTTTCAATAATATACTACTACATTTTTAAGTCTGAAAGTTAACACTTGTAAAATAAATTACGCCATACATTTTGTAGGGGGTTAAATGCTGCGACATGATGGCCACATATTTGGTCAAACATTGTACAAAATAATGTGTATATTACTGGATTATTGTGGTCTTCAATGCTGTTGTGGAATAATAAATCATCATTGTGTACTTTAATGGAATGTGACTATTATTTATTGCCCATAGTTCCTGTGTTTGGAATGAATTGTTGGAAGATTCGCCAATAAACACGGCATGTTGTCCTCATCCTATCTCAACCATAACAAATCTTTGATTTTCAATTTGCTTTTGAATTCTTTGAAATCTTTTTAATTTTTTCTTATTTTCGGAATTTTTTTAGAAAAAGGGATTTGGCACGGAATGGCAGGAATACAACATGTAAAAATCAGTGTTGTGTCATCCATTTAATTAAATTATATCACCAAATTCATTATAATTTATAAGGGTCAATCCTTGAAGGAACCCAAACATGCAGGTCTTATCTTTGAGAAGAATTCTGCAACATATTATATATTATGCTGATGAGTGTAATTCTAGTAAACTATTCAGTCGACAATTTAATATCAATTGCTTAGAAATAAATACCATAAGTATAATATTATGTATTGTTGTAATATTGGTCTTGAAGTACAATAAGCATTAGCTAACAGATTACATTCGTCTTAAAAAAGCAGAAGATTTTGCTGTAAATGCGTTATTTGTGATTTTCTATTTCAGCGATTTATATCAGTAATTATTCTTGATATGAGTATTGCTTACTCTCATCAACGAACTCATCAGTATATTCTCTTATGACAGTGTAAGGAAAGTGGCCCTTTATTTGATAATGCCTACGATACGACATTGTTGGGTAACATTATTTACATAACAAGCGTAATATCTAGATCTAATCACAGTTTAGTATTGTCAACCGAGGTGGAATGTCGACGATCCGATACGATAACAAATTATTATTTTATAGATCAAATACCAACAATTCCAAATCGACTTCTTTCAAGAGAGTTCTCATTGTTGTTCTTATCAAGTCCTTCTTGACATTACCTAAGATCAATAGGGCAATGAGAGGGCAAAAGTGAGAGATGATTATGCAAATGCTGCCATCTCAAAAGAAAATCATTGTGTGATGCTAGGTTAATTAAGTTTTTATTTCTCCATCTTCTAAACCTACTTCAAAAGAATGTCTTACTTTCCAAAACGTGGATAGAAAATTGATTCCTCTGGTTATTTAAAAAGCATTAGGAAATATAGGTACGACTATTTTATGTTTTTCTCCAAATTGTTAGAAGTTGCACCTAACCCACTCAAAAAATCTTAATTATAATAATATGTAAGCTGGAGCATTTTGACTGGTGGGGCATGGTCAAGGGAGACCAGGGGATCTATTCTCGAAACAATTATCACGTCATAACTCCAAGTTATGATATCATAAGGAGGTTTGTCGTATCTCTCAACATGTTATTATTATGACTTTAAGTCATATCATAACTTATGACGTGGTAACTCCTTTGAGAATAGGGGCCCAGGCGCGTAGGAACTTAATTTGCAAGGGGGGGAGGAATAATATTGTAAAATAACTTGAGCCGGATATATTAGTGTCTACGAAGACAATGGGGGGCTGGGGGGAGGACCCCCCAGCAAAATGCGGGTCCGGGGCGCACAGCCCTCTGAAATGTTTTGATTTTAGACATCAATTTGGTGCTTTTCTACGCGATTTTAACACTTTTTAAGCAAATGTTTTTCTTGACACATAAATGTATGAGAACATAGGGAGGGGAATTGAATCAATTCCCCTAATCTATCTTCCTACGCACCTGAGGGAGACCCCCCCCCCGTAGCACCTTCCCTGTCTCCATTAAACACTTTTGGTGCTCTGATTTTCCTGTCCTACTTTACTAAACTGGTCCTCTATCGAGCTGAAATTTGGCACACATCAAAATCACTTCGTTAATCAACCCTGTAATATTTTTACTCAACCCTGATTGGTCTTAAAATAGGAAAACGTTAAGCATTAGGTATCCGATCAAACCCAAAATGTGCAATGTTTCCTCACTTGCGCTTCAATTCTGCTGTTTTGCCTCAATATCAATGTCTGGAAAATTATGTTAGACGTCCTTACTTCCATTCCTGATTCCTACTAGAATATATGACTTATTCCAAACATTAACTCTCTACGAGTAAATTGCAATATTTTGACAAAAAGTAATGAATTGCCTGCAATGTCAAGAAGGACTGAAATAAGTCTCCTGTCCTCATTCATACCCGTACATACATGTTTTACTTTACAATAGTTCATGACGAACTCTTAGCAGAACGCAACACTCGGGCTGTCATTGGGTGTCTAGGAACACTTTGTTACACTGGGTTCAAGAAAACAGGGGGACGTTCACATTATGAATGGGAAATTGGAAATGAATGAACAGGAGTGGGTAATTTTGGAAGAAATATTGGGATGATACGATTCTACCCAACTTCTTGGTAGGTATTTGAGATTCAGGACAGAGTTGATTTACTCTAAGATTAATTCGGTCGGAACTTGAGAGCAAGTCGCGCTTAACATAACCATATTCGTATAATGTCAAAGATACCCATCTCATCTCTAGTACGATTTAAAATCATATTGCTCATTGAACTCACAAATTATATTAATGCAATTACACTCCAGAATATCGTTTTTGATACCACACTTTTCGTTATCACGTGACTTTTTGCCTGGTGTTACTGAAATATAAGCAGATCAGGACACACACAACCCTTCCTACCATTCTGATTCAATGGAAGTTTTCTACAGAAATAAAGTTCAATAAAGACTATTATTTATTTTAATCGTACATATCGTTTCCGTTTTATCGGGCCTTACATATGTGCAGGCAGTACAGATATAAAGTGTGATAAATAAATCTCTAGGTAGTACATCAGAAGTATTGAAGTCAATTTCTCGATGTTTCTTTGCACACTATTGAAATGATGTAATAAAGCTCTATCAATTGCCATGTGACTGATGTCAACAAATACAGTTATGTTGAAGTATTCTCTTACTCTAGGCTATGACTCATGCCATTATTACATGATTAGATGGAAGCAGAAATTACTGTTGTGTGTGTTCACCTCAAGAATCATAGAGTAGTGAGTTTGCGACTCCGAAGAGTTTTTGTAATCGATCTTTATCAATATCATTTACCGATGTAATTGTTAATAAAATAAGGCTGTGTACCAGTCTTCAGAATAGTTCAATGAAAATAATTTCATAGTTTGGAATGGGTTATTAGTTTTTACTCATTTTCAGGCACTTAAAGTCTGTATAGGACAAAATAAAAATAATAAACCATTCCAAGCTGTGAAATTATTTTCAGTTCATAAGACTCGTACAAAGCCTTATTTTATAAGCAATTACATTGATAAAAATCGCTTAAAAACTCTTCAAGATCTAACTCACTACTCGTACTCAGCCGTCTACGCTCCAGCCTTCCTCTGAGGTACGTATAATTGCAAGCTTGCTCTTATGGTTCCTAATTAATCTTAGCGTGAATCAACCGCGTAAGAAGAGAACCCGAGTGTGAAACAACCGCGCCGCGCGCCTACTCGATGTAAATGTCTTCTATGGGGAACGCCGTCTCGATGTACTTGGTGTAGAACCTCTGGAACGCCCTGCCGATGGACTCTGCCACTGGCCGGGTGGACTCGTGCCCCATGAACACGTGGCACGCGAACCGCTGCAGCTGCGGGTGTCTCGTGATGAAGCCGACGTAGCGGTGGTCGCGCGGGTGGAAC
The DNA here is from genome assembly GCA_934045905.1 of Leuctra nigra. Classification (NCBI taxonomy): domain Eukaryota; kingdom Metazoa; phylum Arthropoda; class Insecta; order Plecoptera; family Leuctridae; genus Leuctra; species Leuctra nigra. Next base: position 41,908,186 of record OW203764.1, on the reverse strand, counting down.
GCGCAGAAGGACACGTGCTTCAGGGAGTAGAAGTAGTCGAGGCAGGGCGTCGTCGTGTCGCGAGGCTTGCCGGCGTCGCGGCGCTGCTGACGCTTGTCCACCATGCGCAGACCTGAGGTTCACGCACAATATTACACACATGCTACCGGAACAGGTTGGCTACTTGTATTCCGGAGGCCCGGGTTCGATTCCCGCGGCTGAGGTGGTATTCCCTCAGTCGAGAGGCACATGCTGGGAAGGTACCCTACTTATAAGCCACGACCGCCTCCTTCCCACCTACCATCCTTGCTTATTCTTCACCGTCATCTCCCAATCATCATCATCATAATCATTCATCCGTCGCCTTCAGCCTCGCTGCAGAACAGTACGACGTTAAACCCCAATAAAAAAACATACTTGATGATTGTACACCAAAAACATTCAACAAAAATATTTCCCTTTATATTTAAATTACCAATAATACCCTATGTGTAACCAATTCATATTGATGGTAGATATATTGTACATGGTACATATAGCACATATACATATAGCATATATATATACATATACATATGTACATATCAAGGACGGTGAATTTCAACCACCTTGTGTACATATAGCATGTGATCCGCAACGCACAGTTCCGGACATTGTTTGGATTTCTCGATTGGAGTTCATACAGTTTTTTTCCCTAATTTGTAATTCTTTCGCATGAAGCCTTAAATTATGCAGAGAAAGGTGCAGTACAAACAAATCTTAAAAATCTATATAAGTTATCTAAAAATTCTGCACCCCTAACTCCCCCCCCCCCCCCCTCCCCGACGGCTACCACCTTATCGCGGTGGTGGGGTTTGCGTTTGCCAATGATCCACTGCAGCTAGGCCGGCGAGCATATGCTCATGTGTAAGGGCTACCCATGCCGGACAGGTCAGGGGTGAGGTCCAGACAATGGAGTTCATCCAGACAAATAGCAGCCAGGGTCGACCTACCCATGCCCTCCCCTGAAATTGCGGTCCTCTCGGGCCGGCCTCCCCCCCCCCCTCGACACGGACTTCCCCCCAAATCGGGTCCCACCGGCTCGAACCCTTCCGCTCCCCGGTCCGTCCCCATTCTGGCCTGGCCTTCCCACCAGGGCTGGACTCCCCCGGGCCGGGCCCCTAAGGTCAACCCCTTCCAAAGACCCCCCTTAATATTCAACAAAGTTAAAAACAAAATCTTAATGTGCGCAAAATGACCTCGCCGTCGAGGCGACATTAAACAACACTAATCTAATCTTATCCTAACACCCCCCCTCCCCTGCGTGCCACAGACTCGTCCTACCCACGGACTCGTCCTACCCACGGACAGGCCCCCCTCCCCTGCGTGCCACAGACTCGTCCTACACACGGACCGGCCCCCCTCCCCTGCGTGCCACAGACTCGTCCTACCCACGGACCCCCCCCCCCCCCCTCCCCTGCGTGCCACAGACTCGTCCTACCCACGGACACCCCCCCTCCCCTGCGTGCCACAGACTCGTCCTACCCACGGACCGGCTCCCCTCCCCTGCGTGCCACAGACTCGTCCTACCCACGGACCAGCCCCCTTCCCCTGCGTGCCACAGACTCGTCCTACCCACGGACCGGCCCTGCAATATGATCATTTCTCGATACCACCAATTGAATTGCAACTATCGGCTAACGGCTCATTGATGTAGATTGGAAGATGATGATGACGAAGAAAAGATAATTGGATGGACGGTGGGAAGGAGACGGTCGTAACCTCCTCAGTCAAGAAGGACGACGCGGGGATCGCACCTGGGTCAACGGGAGTGCATTGGCTGACTCAACTTCCTCGACGATCGCAACATTTGTATCCGCTATTGTTCTTACCTTGGTCGGAGACTTCTAGGATACAGGGATGTGGTTTGGACGCCGCCATCTTGCGAACAGCTTGGCACAGCACGTTGGTTCCCTGCGCAACATGTGGTCATGTCAAACACTGTACAAGTTCAAGCCATGGGTCTGCTGAGACAATGTCTTACCTTGTGACACTTGGACTCGATGGAGCCCAGATAGCCGAGGAGGAAGCGCTCCCGCTTGACTTGCGGCGTGGCTGGGTCGAACTCGCTGTACTCCATGTCCACGGCGTAGGCAGAAGGAAAGATCCCCTGGCGACCAGTGCGCAGGTTCACACCTAGCAACAGGTAACACAAGGAGTATGCACGTGATTTGTGATTTTGATTTTTGGCCGCCATGACGGGTATGACGAGGGCTTTATTTTGTCGAAATATTTTAAAAGCGATATCTTTAGGGCAACTGACAGTGATATTTGACATTATTCATGTTAAAGCTTGTCTGCAATTATGTCTTACATACATTTAGGCATTTATTTAATTGATAATCCTCTTAAAATAGACAGTGGTCAGCATGGCCAGCGAAATTTGACACGTACCTTATGGAAAATTTAATGTTGGAATCAATAAAAATCCATTATCATTGATTGAATACTCTAACCATTAAATATGAATACTAGGGACAACATTTGAACAAGATAGCAGACGTAAAAGAGTAGACAAACACTAAAATATACAATTTAAAAAGCGGCTGTCACATTTGACTTTTGTTTTTTGGGGACTGTCATGGCGAAATTTAGGTGGTTAAGAAGGCCGTGAGCTTTCTCGCGGATACTCCTTATCTCCACCAAGCCAAGTCGTACTGTACACTCACACTCACTCAACATACCGTAAATGCCTAACTAGGAAAACGCTCAGTGTAACGCGTTGATGAGCGAGCACGGGTACGTGCAAATTCTCGAACCGGAAATGCGTACACAACGCACAGAAAACATATACATCCATATTGAATTGATTATGATATCAACTTAAAAGTAGGTATATGCTTTTCATCGAAACTTTAAAATTGCATCTAAGCACCTGGTTCATAAAGCAAATCAGAATCAATTCAATTGGCACTGGAAAACATTCATTTCGATACTTAATTACTGACAGATATTAAAAATTTAATACATTCATACGTTCTTAACTGATTGGGATGAAATTTTGTAAAATAAGAGACAATATTGGTCTTAATGATCATGCAAAATATGAGTTTGATCAGAATTATCGAAGACCGTTTTCATTTTTCAGCATATCAGGAGATATTTATTTAAATTTTAACCAATGAATGGATTTCAAAAAAATTAGGATCAGCAACGCCCAGAGAATGTCCGAACACGTGTGCAAAATTTCAGCTCGATCGAAGAAAAACTCTGACCTGTATATCGTCAGTAACAGAAAAACACACACAAAAAAAAAAAAAACAGAGGCCTGTGCCAAATGAGCCAAAAGGAGACGCTCGCTTCGCTCGCTCAACAAACTGAGGAGCAGACCAAACACTTTTACTGTAAGCATCAAAGTACCATTTTCGGCTTACTGGATCTCAAAAATGGGAATATCACATTGTTGAGAAATATTTTAATTTGGAGCTATGGCCCACCCTACCAAATATTCCAAATGAGCCAACAATAGGTTATACCATTTGCGAGCTAGAGGGCCGTGAAAACCGTGAAATTACATCACTTTCATCTTCTTCTTCTTCTTCTTCTTCTTCTTCTTCTTCTTCTTCTTCTTCTTCTTCTTCTTCTTCTTCTTCTTCTTCTTCTTCTTCTTCTTCTTCTTCTTCTTCTTCTTCTTCTTCTTCTTCTTCTTCTTCTTCTTCTTCTTCTTCTTCTTCTTCTTCTTCTTCTTCTTCTTCTTCTTCTTCTTCTTCTTCTTCTTCTTCTTCTTCTTCTTCTTCTTCTTCTTCTTCTTCTTCTTCAGATGATATCAGGAAACACCGCTATCACCGCCACAGCCTAAACGGCTAAAGCGATCGATCTGAAATTTTTACCACATGTGCACTTTTGGCGTCTGAGGTGCCTTTTTATAAAACCAACCGGAAGCCGCCATTTTGAAACCGGAAGTGACGTCATATCTTGAAAACGGCTAGACCGATCGGAATGAAACCAGCTCCAAATGATTCAGATGGTCATCTTTATGAAATACCTATATTCAAAAAATAAATGTACTATTACCGAAACCGGAAACGACATTATAACATGAGGAATCAGACTTGAATCACCTCTTATTGCAAAACTACATATTCAGAAGGCTTATACTTATACAAAACATTTATATAAATACATTCTAGGTGGCAGTGATTTCAGCCGCCAATGTGCTAACCGGAAGTGATGCCATATCTCGAAAACGGCTGGACCGATTGGAACGAAACTTTCACTTTTCTTCATGGAATATCACTTTAAGCATATTTTGGTACAAAACGCAATTTTTTTTAGTAACCAAATTGGAAATGGCTTATTTTTTTAAAGGAATTTGCCTTTGTCGCTTCGATATGTGTTACAAGTTGGTTGTGATATCCCCATAAAAAACATTCCGTGTAAAAATACCAGCCAAGTCTCTTCAACTATAAAAAAATAGAAGAAATATAAAAAATCAGCACTGAAAAGTAGTGATATCAAAAAATGGGCCAAGTCAAAACTTAATTTTAAAAACCAAAATATACTTGGCGCATCGTTTTTAAGAGTATTATAGGTATATTATATATATTTATAGGTACCTACATTTGATTTTTGGCATATATACATTTATATACACGATGCGCCAAGTATATTTTGGTTTTTAAAATTAAGTTTTGACTTGGCCCATTTGTTGATATCACTTCTTTTCAGTGCTGATTTTTTATATTTCTTCTATTTTTTTATAGTTGAAGAGACTTGGCTGGTATTTTTACACGGAGTGTTTTTTATGGGTTACTTACACTCGTCACCAATGACGACTGTCACCATTTTAGGGATTGTGATTGTGACCACCTCGTTAAAGATGGATCAATATTTTGAAGCACATAATTTGAATAGAATGAACAGCTCGTTGTGCATTATTGACAATTTAAAAAAAAATGATATCGCAAAAGTTACGAACATTAACGTTTTGCTTAACCCTTTCAGTCATGGTGCACATTTAAATGTACATCAAAATCAATAATTTTCTGAACGCGCCCTGACAGAGATAGATTCTTGAGTTCTTTTGTACATTTAAATGGTCATGTTTTCTCCAATGTAATACCATACAGTGCTGCTCTCAGTCGACGATTGGTAGAACTAAAAATTATTGAAAAAGCAATGCAGCCAGTCGCCTCAACTTCTGCAAGTAAGTACTTGCTAAACTATTTTTTTGGACTTAAAAATGCATAGTTTCACAATATTTCGTTCTGTAGATTTATCATATATGAAATGAGGAATATTTGTGTCGTTTTACATTAGGGTGATTCGCCTTTTTTAACTGAGATTATTTGTTCCAAAATGCGTGTACATTACAGTGGCCATTGGTTCTAGGGGGGTGTGTTTGACGTTTCTCAACAAAGTTGACCTAACCTCACTTTTATGCAGAAAAAAATCATTTCAACACTGTTTATCGTCAAAACTTTACGTAAATCACCAAAATATGAATTTATTTCATTGCAGGTACTTCTCGAGACAAATTTAAAATGAAATCCAAAGACAAATGTCGAACTGCTGACGACATTTTAGATATGTTGATGAGCGGCGATGTCTCCGACATTGAAGACTTGAATGATGAGCTAGATGAAGAAGATGAAGAAGCTTCCCAAATAATCTCTGCAAGAGCTGCCACCTTGACGAATCCTCCACCAGAAGAGATTGAGAATGTTGATGGTGTTGACGTCGATGAAGACATTGATGATGACTTCAACGAAGAAGATGTCGACATCGCAGATGAAGTACCGTTTGCATTAATGGACTTGACTCCGAAGAAGAATATTCAATGGCGGCGATCTGTTCTGCTGGATTCAATGCCCAGGCATTGGGAAGAAATGCCTTCTTCAATAGCACCGACTCAGCTGGGGCCATTATTACCAATTGAGTATTTCGAGAGGTACGTACCGGACAGTCTCTTCACTTTGATGGCAGAAATGACATCAATTTATGCTCTGCAAAAAGGTGATATATCATTTAAGCCTACAAACATTGAGGAAATGAAAACCCTAGTAGGGCTTCACATTATGATGGGATCACTTCAATTGCCTCGAGTTCGATTGTATTGGGACCACTCGGTTCACATGCCGCTCTTCACGGAGAACATGAGTGTAAATAGATTTTTCAAACTCCGCAACATGCTCCACCTTGTAAATATTTTAGACGATAGACAGCTAAACAATGACCGCATGTATAAAGTCCGACCAATATATGATGTTGTACGCAAGAGATGCTTAGAGTTACAATTGGAGCAGAATCTGTGCGTAGATGAGCAGATGGTCCCCTTTAAGGGCCAGCTCAATGTAAAACAATATATAAAGGGTAAGCCAAACCCATGGGGTGTAAAAATCTTCATGTTATGTGGAAAGAGTGGCAAAGCTTATGACTTTGTCATATATCAGGGCAAGACTACGGAGATCGACGAGCTGCTGAAGAAGGCTTACGGCCAAGGTGCGTCGGTAGTTCTTCATTTAGCTCAGAGAGTTCCACTCGACGCTTTGGGTCACGTGCTGCTCTACTGTGACAACTATTTCACTTCGTACCATCTCTTACAAATCCTGAAACGACGCGGAATTCTGGCCGCTGGCACGGTGCGCCTCAATCGGTTTGTCAATCCGCCTCTAAAGTCCGACAAAGACATGAAGAAGATGCCACGTGGTACGTGCGACGAGATTGTGAGTCGAGATGGTGACATCGTAATTGTCAAGTGGTTAGACAACCGCACAGTGAACATCGCCTCCAATTTTGTTGGTGTTGGTGACGTCAACGAAGCCCGAAGATGGGATAAGAAAGAAGGTGTGTACATAAATATTCCTCGGCCAGAAGTAATCTCACTCTACAATGAGAATATGGGTGGAGTAGATTTGCTGGACATGCTCCTTGGACTGTACAGAATATTTATTCGGTCCAAGAAATGGACACTGCGGATGATCTTCCACGCCATAGATCTAGCCATTACCAACAGCTGGCTCGAGTATCGGTCGGAGGCGGAAGAGTTTAAAGTTCCAAAAAAGAATATTTTGGATCTGCTACATTTCCGCCAAGAAGTTGCTGCCAGCTTGATACTGGCTAAGAAGACGGTAAACAGGAAGCGAGGAAGACCATCGTCAAGCCCCGCTCCAGAAGTCATCGTACCGAAGAGAGCAGGTACTGAGGTTCGCCCTACCCGCGCGGTCCAGTTGGATTCGATTGACCACATGCCAGTGTTTTCGAGTGGTAAAGAGGCAACCCGATGCAAGAAAAAGGACTGTAAGGGGAGGACTCATTTCATGTGTGAGAAATGTAAGGTACATTTATGCCTTACACGAGAAAGAAATTGCTTCAAAGAATTTCACCTGTAAATACGATCTGTACAAAATAATAAAATTGTGTATTTTATTTAAGAAAGTATGTAATTTTTTATTACCCAATTGCTTTCCTTCAAAATATGTACATTATAGGCAAGAATGCATTTACTAAAATATTTAAAATATATAATCAATACAAGTTAAAATTGCTTATAACACACCCGCTTGGTACTTTTGTACATTATAATGTACATTAAAAATTTTGGAAAATTAGCGACAAAATTTTATTTTTTTAAATTTGTAAAATCAGAAAAAAAATCAGAAGCACTATGTATAAAATTTCATATTTTTTTTATCAGCCAAAAAAAGTTATGTCCTAAAGGGTTAATATAATCAAAAATGTTAAACAACTGTAACTTTTAGAAGATTAGTTTTTTGAAATTGGGGTCATCGATGAAAGAGTATCAAATTATTGCATCTTTGTCGCTGCTACATTTTAATCTCTTCATTTGGGTTTGTGCCCAGGAAATTGATGAATTTAGATTCCTTTAAAATAAAATGTGACGTCCCATTATTGGTTCTAAATTCTCCCCCTCCTTTCCCTCCTCAAGCATAATTGTGGTTCACAAGACTGTCAGATGAAGCGGATCTACCTTCAGACCACAAGTCCTCCGCCTCCTTCTGCACGTAGATGCCGTCGCCGATCTCGACCTCTATCTCATCGTGGTGCCTGGGGATGAACTTGTGTAGTGCGCGATGTGTCGCCTCCAGCATGGCGAGCTGCGTGAACGGCACGCCGCCTCCCCGCGAGGACGGCGTCGACGACACCGGCGACAGCGGGGGCGGCGGGGAGGCGTCGGGGGAGTGCGACGTCGAGTGTCCAGAGTCCACCTCGATGCTGTTGAAGCGCTCGGAGTCCGGGGAACTGTCCTCTTCTGGCGGGGAGAACAGAATTCGCATTGACTCTTCTAATAATGATCAGTTGTAACTTGAAGAAGAATTGTGAGGACAGAGATTATGGGGTATGAAGAAGATAATTTTCTAGAATTAACACATTGTTATCAATTATTAATTCCCAGGCAATGATTTTTTGAAACATAACTCTATTGTATTAGCATCGAGTAATAACCCAATAATGATGAAGAGATGTGCGAAGTGTAAAATATCCGGCAGAACCGGGGCTCGAAAAAGGCCTCCGGGTCCCCATAAACTCTGCAGAACCAAAACTCATTCTTGTAAATCATACTTCAATGAGAAGTTAAATTGCAAAATATGTATGTTGTTCAGTTTTAGCCAGTTTTCTGTGCTGAAAAGTTCCACTTCTACTGCTAATGCAACTAAGTTGTGCATTTATTTCAAGGTCTCACCTCGGAGATAGTCGTGCGAACATTTGAGCACCAGCAGGGGGCGCGCGTGGCCCCCGATGGCGAACTGCAGGGCGCCGATCTGACCCAACTCATCGGCTAGTGAAGGCTGCAGGCTGGTCAGCGACGCCTGGCGGGCCAGAGCGATCACTGAGGCTGGAACATTCAACACAATATGACATTTTTAAAAGCGCTTTAACTCCTAACGAACTTTATAGGAAAGCCAATAAAATTAACTTTTAAGTTTTCACTAACTTCCCGAAAAAACAAAGAGGCTGTTTTTCGTGAACTATAATTGAGCGAGCGTAGCGAGCGTCACCACGGTACTCTTATGGCACTTTCTCTGTGTGTTTTTTTTTGTTTGTTTGTTTGTATTTTTTTGCCTGCACTGCCCAGGTCAAACCGCACAACCAATCGATCTGAAATTTTGCAAACATACTAACGTAATCTATGCGGTCCCTGGGATCTTTTCTGAACGGGAACATGTGATTGGTTCAAATTTTATAAAAATTATCTTTCGATTGGTTGGTTCGATCAATTTGAAATTTAGCAAAGTCATTGCAACCAACATTGTACCCAATCATAAAAAATTTCATAAAAAATTTGAAACCATTTTTTCTGTGATTTTTGACATTTAAACTAGAACCGATTGACCGACCAACTAAAAACTGCGCATGGTCATTGGTACCAACATTTAAGGTATTTTTGCCAATTTTCAGTTTAATCTGTCGTTTTTTTCAAAAGTTTTTGTCATTTTAGGGACATTTTGCATGTTGGCTGTAAAATTCACGGCGACTTCGAATCTTCAGTTCAAGGCAAGGTAGTTAGAGCAGAAAGTTTTAAACGATATGAAACTAATATTGACCGTTCAACAGATTGATCTGATATTGTGTATACACTAATATCATATCATATGAGGGGTACCAAATATATTTTTTGAACGAGATCCTGTTATTTTTGAAAATTAACAAGGAACCGTTCAATCATAAAGGTTTAATCGATGAACTTAAAACTTAGCAAGGATATTGGGACCAATATTTTTGAAGGTTTTGGAGATTTTTATACAAGTCTGTGACGAAATTCAAGAATTGGCTTTTAATGACATTTTCGATAGACATAATTTCGGTTCGAGGTGTTGCGTGTATCCGTGCTCGCTCATCAACGCGTTACACAGAGCGTTTTCCTAGTTAGGTGCATTTTACTGATTTCCTAACCTTCTTTGCTCTGCCTACGATATGTGAGCATTAAATAAATTTTAAGATATAAAGCTTTCTTTTCCAACGCTAAGTATACGTTGTGTCTCAATTATCTCAGAAATGCGATAAAATGTGAGTTCGTGACTTTCTGCAGAAAGCCGGCGATATTTTCTCACTCGTAATATCAGCACGTTCCTTCAACAAATCTATTTTGTACTTGTAAAGAATACGTGAATACGAGAGTAAGTGTTGATGAATACGTTGCTCTCTCTCTCTCTCCCTCTCTCTCTCACTCACTCTTATCAGTTATTACGTTCAGTGTTTTTCTTTTTGAATATTTGACTTATGGCTTCAAACACACTGGGCGTTTTTCCCCTATCAGTTGCGCGATTTCACGGCCCGGTGAGTTTTCCGCGCGCGTCTTTTGCTCGTCCCGGTGTTCGCTCCCACAATGTAAAGGTTCGCTCCCATAAGACTGTCAATAACTGCTATAGCTGCTCGGCGTCTCGCCGTGAGTGAAAACGCCGCGTCTGGAGTATTTTTCAAACCGTGTTCGTCTTCATTATAAAAAATGTGAAACAATTGAAAGCTAAGGCTTAGTTGTCAAAAACGTGAAGATTTTTAGAACACCGATTTCAAGACTTGGTGTCCTGAGCGGAAAAAGGCCCCTGGGTTTGCAGCCCAAGTGGAAAAAGTAGTTCTGAATGTTGTTATAATTGAAATGTGGCAAATAATATGAATAATGTGTTATCATCTTCTTGGCAATATGATCTCCTATCCAAGTCATGCGGAGTGCTTGAAATGCACTCACACTTCTTGTTCTTGGGGATCTCCGGCAACCTCCGCCTCCGCCGCTCCGGCCTGTGTCCGGGGGTGGCGCCTGTGTCCTGACTGGCGCCGTGCTCCGTCGGCCTCCACGTGGTCTCGCCTCCCGTCCCAGACGCCGGGTTCGAGCCCCGCCACGCCATCTCCTCGTCGAGGTCCACGCAACGCGTCGGACTGCTGTTGTCGTCGTCGCTCTTGGAGGAGGTCGGAGAGTCCTCGTCCAGGACCACCAACCTGGACAAACACAGATAGTGAAACCAGACTGCTGTTGTCGTCGCTCTTGGAGGAGGTCGGAGAGTCCTCGTCCAGAACCACCAACCTGGACAAACACAGATAGTGAAACCAGACTGCTGTTGTCGTCGCTCTTGGAGGAGGTCGGAGAGTCCTCGTCCAGAACCACCAACCTGGACAAACACAGATAGTGAAACCAGACTGCTGTTGTCGTCGTCACTCTTGGAGGAGGTCGGAGAGTCCTCGTCCAGAACCACCAACCTGGACAAACACAGATAGTGAAACCAGACTGCTGTTGTCGTCGCTCTTGGAGGAGGTCGGAGAGTCCTCGTCCAGAACCACCAACCTGGACAAACACAGATAGTGAAACCAGACTGCTGTTGTCGTCGCTCTTGGAGGAGGTCGGAGAGTCCTCGTCCAGGACCACCAACCTGGACAAACACAGATAGTGAAACCAGACTGCTGTTGTCGTCGCTCTTGGAGGAGGTCGGAGAGTCCTCGTCCAGAACCACCAACCTGGACAAACACAGATAGTGAAACCAGACTGCTGTTGTCGTCGCTCTTGGAGGAGGTCGGAGAGTCCTCGTCCAGAACCACCAACCTGGACAAACACAGATAGTGAAACCAGACTGCTGTTGTCGTCGTCACTCTTGGAGGAGGTCGGAGAGTCCTCGTCCAGAACCACCAACCTGGACAAACACAGATAGTGAAACCAGACTGCTGTTGTCGTCGCTCTTGGAGGAGGTCGGAGAGTCCTCGTCCAGAACCACCAACCTGGACAAACACAGATAGTGCTGGGAATATTCATGAAGATCTTTTTGTGAAAATGTTCATGAAAATTTCATAAATATTTTCATGAGTAATTCAATGTTTGTAATTCGATTAATTTTCACCCAAGCACAATGCACCGTAATATATATTGCAAAAGTCGGCTTATTTGGAATTGTAAAGAATGGAAATTTATACCTACAAAGATAAATACAGATTTTAGTCAGTAAGTTGGTTGGACAAAATTGCAGGTTTCAATTTTTAACACAGTACTTGCCGGGTCACAAAATTGACACCTCAAACGTAAATTTTGCCTATAACAGTATACAATTTTTAGAGTTTATTTAAATAACAGTTAATTTTTCATAAAATAAAAATCATGAAAATATTAAAAAGAAAATTTTGAAATTTGTTTGAAACTTACGAACAGGTAACATAACCTCACATCCCCCTCCCTTTGCCGTTGCTTTAATAACTGAGTGTCCACGTAACTGCACACTTGTACATTTTGTATAACTGTAACATTTTAATTTTAATTGATTTGTTTATACTTTTAGTTCTAATACGTTGTAGGTATATTATTGTAATATACAAACACACTAAAAAGACAACTTGTACTATCTGCATATGTATAAGCCCTGTATAATTGGGGATACAACTTCAACTTGATACTTGTAAAAGGTAAAAATGTTTCAATTGCTTGCTTATTCTTTTGATCTAGTGGAGCGGTCGCTCCACGCCAGCCAAGTCGTACGGCGCGCACACTCTTAAATAAAGGCTGGAGCAAACCCACTTTTACTGTAAGCATCAAAGTGGCATTTTCGGCCTACTGGATCTTAAAATTGGGAAATCTCACATTGTTGCGATATATCTTAATTTCGAGCTATGGCCCACCCTACAACATATACCAAATTTGGGAACAATAGGTTACGCCCTTTGCACGCTAGAGGGCCGTGAAAACAGTGTTTTAGGGCGGTTTTCATAATAATAATCAGTAATAATCTCAGTAGTAGTAGTAGGCTGGAGCTAAAATCCGGTAAACAGGCCACAGCCTAAACGGCTGAACCGATTGATCTCACATTTTTACCACGTGTGCACTTTTGGCGTCTGATTTAACCTTTACCCCATGAATTTTTTGTGCCGCCATTTTGAAACCGGAAGTGACGTCATATCTCAACAACGGCTAGACCGATTGGAACGAAAATAGCGCCAAACGATTCGGACGGTCATCTATATGGATAATCAATAGCAACAGACTAAAATTTATGTTAACGAAACCGGAAATGACGTCATGAAATTTAATTCATCGATTGGCATTTCGGCAACAAATTTGATCCAATTATTTTGATATTTATGCAACGTATGTTCTTTTGTGATATTATTTGACTTGATATAAAACCAACCGGAAGCCGCCATTTTGAAACCAGAAATGACATCATATCTTAATAACGTCTTAATAGATTTAAACGAAACCAACGCTAAACAATTTAGACGGTCAACTTTATGTATTATCATCAATAATATTTGCAGTTTCCCATACTGAAACCGGAAATGACGTCACACATATTAAAAATCGCACAAATTTACATTTTGATGTAATAAATATACTATTTGAGACTGCTTATAATAAAATGAAATCATGTTTAAATTATAATTCAAGAGGTCAGTGATTTCAGCAGCCATTTTGAAATCGGAAGAAACGACGTAATATCTCGAAAACTGGTTGACAGATCGGTATGAAACTAGTGCCAAACGATTCGGAAGGACATCTCTATGGAATAGGAACAGTCAAACTAGAATTTTCCTATTTATGAGGCCGGAAATGACGTCATTCAAATTTATAAATCATTATAATCCCCTCCTATACAATAAATACATATTCAGAAAGCTAAAAATGATACACATCATTTATAGTTATAAATTCTATGTGGCAGTGCAGAAAGTTCAGCGGCCATTTTGAAAACCGACGTGTTGCCATATCTCGGAACTGGGTTGACCGATTGGAATGAAACCTTTGTTTTTTTCATGAGAATAACCAAATTGTAAAGGGTAATTTTTTTTAAAGGATTTAGTAATTGTTCATGTGATATGTGTCACACGTAAGTTGTAAGAATAAACTAAAAAAAGTAGTGATATCCCCATAAAAAACACTCCGTGTAAAAATACCAGCCAAGTCTCTTCAACTTATAAAAAATAATGAAATCTAAAAATTCTGCACTGAAAAGTAGTGATATCAAAAAATTAGCCAAGTCAAAACTTTATTTGAAAATCAAAAAATACTTGGCGCATCGTTTTTTTAGGGCATTATAGGTATACTATGTATATGTATATTTCATGTATAATTTATAATTGGCTTATACTTCCAAGCTATTTATGTACACGATGCGCCAAGTATTTTTTGATTTTCAAATAAAGTTTTGACTTGGCTAATTTTTTGATATCACTACTTTTCAGTGCAGAATTTTTAGATTTCATTATTTTTTTTAAGTTGAAGAGACTTGGCTGGTATTTTTATACGGAGTGTTTTTTATGGGTTGGTTTTAACTGTTATAGTCACGGTATGATGAAGTCATGAGACCTTGTCTCTCGACACTCAATCAGCTGACCTTGAACCCTTGCGAAGACCAATGAAAAGCTTCCTTAAGACTAATCTATTCTAATCATGAATCTGCATTTACACCACCTGCATTACGTGGCTGACAAGTACAACATCTGCCACCAATTGTAATGAGGGTTTCAAAGACGAGAAGATTTTTAACACAAGATGCGGTTCCGTAAACATACATGATTACAAGATAAAACTCTCATGCCAACGTCCTCATCGATTTGACATATTATTCAGAAGTTATCTGGTCCCTCCGCTTTATATAAAATGTTGCACGCAGCTGGATTTCCAATTAAATTGATATTTGACCAAATTATAGCTGTCCGACAAGATTTTACAGCTGTTACTTTGATTTTAAATCATTCCAGTAGTATGTCTGCACAAATATTAAAAACAAATTAAGGAGAAAAATATAATATTATGATAACATGTGCATAATGTGTGAGTGTAATTATGTTTCACACATAGGATATATTAGAGTATCTGTATGACTGATATAAAAAAATTATTTGTTAGATCTCGGAAGAAAAGAGATTGAATGAAGACGTCAAAACGCTATATGTCGCTATATATTGATCATCACGCATAGGGTGGACGCATTCTTTTCCCATCTTTTACCTTCTTGCCCAATAGAAAACCACCAATGAAATGTCATAAAATAAAACGAACGAATGAACGAATACTTTGCTGAAGTTTTTTGATATTAGAGACAACCAGACAATCTCTGAACTGTTATTTGAAAAAGAATGAATCTGTAACACACATGGATTTATATGCATATTACTTTGTGTCATCCGACTTAAAACAAATGAGTCTAAGGGTAGTTTAGATGATATACAGATGATTGTATAGGTAAATTATGTGAGAAACAATTACAAATCTGATTTCTGCAATACGCCCGTTGGTATTTATTTATGAGTCAACCCTTCTCGTGACATATATATGACATTAAGGTCAGCAGATGCTACAAAGCCTGCCTGCCCTCCAGGAGAACCCAGTCAATATCCCCCCCCCCCCTCCATCATCCCTCAACCACACCCCGTGCAATTATTTGTTAAATCAAGTTCACTTACGAGTATATGTTGGGAGTCGCTGATTTGCATTTGTCTGCAGATTTGTCAAAGTAATGTCTAAATTCTTCGAACTCCGTGTCCGCCATTTTATCCCGTGTTGAGCGAGCAGTGCTGTGCGGCGCCGTCTGTGAGGGCGTCGCGCAGGCGCCGCGACGCCTCGCGACGTCTGATATTGATTGTGCACTTGACGTCGCGACGGATTGGTTCACTTTGCCGCGCTTTTGACCGAGTTTGTTTGATTAATCGTTTGTAACGGCTCAAGCTCATCGTCACTTCTTTAGCCAAACAACATGCCTTTTAGATGCGTTCAAAATCAAATTAGTAATTATAATATTAAATCGAAGGTTAACACGCATCAGCAGATACAAATGTTTGTGAATCACGCCATATTGTTTACTTTAGAGTTTAGGCTGTTCTACTAATTGAGAGAGCAAATCAACCGTCTTCATTTCACAATTTCACGTCGTCATCAGTCGAGTTGAAAATATTCACCTGCCTGGTTTGAGTGTACTTTTTTACCAAATCGTCTGATTGCTTAAAATTAAATAAATATATCTTCTGATTGATTAGGGCCGGTATAACCAAAGTTAGTCTGAGCCGGATTAACTAAATATTGGACTAAATTGGCGGCACAGCCAATCAGATACCTCAAAATGAGTGAAATAATTGAAGTTAATCCAAAAGTTAGTTAATCCAGCACAATTTCACTTTGGTTATTCCGGGCCTTAGAAAATTTAAAAGTTCATATCAAGTGGACATTTTCCAATTATCATTATACAGGGTGGTGCAAAAGTAGCTTTCCTATCTGTTTTTGAGCGAGCGTCTCCTCTTGACTCTTTTGACACGGACCTCTGTTTTTTTTTGTTTTTTTTTTGTTTTTACTTTTATCTGTTAACTGGAGCAATAGAAGTCGCACCGTTTCACCGAGCGACCTGAAATTTTGCACACATGTAGAGACAACCTTCTCTGTTTGCAGATCCATTCATTGGTCATTGGTAAAATAAATATCTCCTGATAGGTTGAAAAATTAAAATGGTCTTCGATAAATGTAATCAAACTCATATTTTGTATGGCCATTAAGACCAACATTGTCTCTTATTTTACAAATTTTCATCCCAATCAGCTGAGAATGCACGAACTTACTTACATTTTAAATAGCTGTCAGAAATTAAGTATTGAAAATTAATGTTTTTCCACTACAATTGAATCAGATTTGCTTTATGTACCAGTGTGTTTAGATGCTGTTTACAATTTTCAGTAAAAACCAGATACTTTTATGTTGATTGGGTGGATAATATTTTAATACTTCAATATAGAACGTATTTCCAAACAGATCATTTCAAGTTTTCGCAAAACTATGGACCTTGATGAACTTTTGGCAATTCGTAGTTCTGATGGCCGTGCTTCCTGTGTGTTTCATAGAGTGGCGTTTTTTCTCTTCTTGTGATCATGTCATTTCAAATCTCTCCAGCATTTTGCTTATTTTCGTTAAAAAGTTTGGCAATTTGGTGTTCTTTGTGAAGGTTTTAGTAAAGTTTCCCCGCTTTTATAGCAGGTGAACATTATTTATCGAGAGTTTTTGTCAGAACATTGATATTTCATTTCTTAATAGTCTTCTTCTACCAATCTAGTGGAGCGGTCGCTCCACGCCAGCCAAGTCGTACGGCGCGCGCACACACTCATTTAAAAAGGCTGGAGCAAACCCACTTTTACTGTAAGCATCAAAGTAGCATTTTCGGCCTACTGGATCTTAAAATTGGAAAATCTCACATTGTTGCGATATATCTTAATTTCGAGCTATGGCCCACCCTACAACATATACCAAATTTGGGAACAATAGGTTACGCCCTTTACGCGCTAGAGGGCCGTGAAAACAGTGTTTTAGGGCGGTTTTCATAATAATAATAATAATAATAATCTCAGTAGTAGTAGTAGTAGTAGTAGTAGTAGTAGTAGTAGTCTCCTGGAATTCAAATCCGGTAAACAGGCCACAGCCTAAACGGCTGAACCGATTGATCCCACATTTTTACCACGTGTGCACTTTTGGCGTCTGATTTAACCTTCACCCTATGAATTTTTTGTGCCGCCATTTTGAAACCGGAAGTGACGTCATATCTCGTCAACGGCTGGACCGATTGGAACGAAAATTGCGCCAAACGATTCAGACGGTCAACTATATGCATGATAAGTAGCAAAAGACTAAACATATTGTAAAGAAACCGGAAATGACGTAATGAAATTTGAAATACATCGATTGGCTTTTTGGTAACAACGGTTAATCCGATTATTTTGATATTTATGTAACGTATGTACTTTTGACGTCTCATGTGACTTGTTATAAAACCAACCGGTAGCCGCCATTTTGAAACCGGAAGTGACATCATATCTCAATAGCGGCTAATTAGATTTCAACGAAACCAGCGCAAAACAATTTAGACGGTCAACTTGATGTATTATCATCAATAATATTTGCAGTTTCCCATACCTAAACCGGAAATGACGTCACACATTTTAATAAACTCACAAATTTTTATTTTGATGCAATAAATATACTATTTGAGACAGCTTATAAAATTGTAATCATGTTTAAAATATACTTCAAGGGGTCAGAGATTTCAGCCGCCATTTTTAAACCGGAAGTAACGTCATATCTCAAAAACTGGTAGACAAATCGGTATGAAACTAGCGCCAAACGATTCGGAAGGCCATCTCTATGGAATATGAACAGTACAAATAGAATTTTCCTATTTATGAGACCGGAAATGACGTCATTCAAATGTATAAATTATTATAATTCCCTCCTATACAATAAATACATATTCAGAAAGCTTAAAATGATACACATCATTTATAGAAATAAATTCTATGTGGCATTGCAGAAAGTTCACCAGCCATTTTGAAAACCGAAGTGTTGCCATATCTCGGAACTGGGTTGACTGATTGGAATGAAACCTTTGCTATTCTTCGTGAAAGATCATTTAAAGCAATTATTTAGGACCATACGCTGCTATTCATTAGTGGTTACCAAATTGTAAAGGGTGATGATTTTTTAAAAGAATTTAGTAATTGTTCATTTCATATGTGTCACAAGTTGTTAGAATAAACTAAAAAAAGGAGTGATATCAACATAAAAAAAACACTTCGTGTAAAAATACCAGCCAAGTCTCTTCTACTAAAAAAAATATATGAAATCTAAAAATTCTGCACTGAAAAGTAATGATATCAAAAAATTTGCCAAGTCAAAACTTTATTTGAAAATCAAAAAATACTTGGCGCATCGATTTTTTAGGGCATTTTAGGTATACTTTTGTATATTTTATGTATATTTTATATCTGGCCTATACTTCTAAGCTATTAATATACACGATGCGCCAAGTATTTTTTGATTTTCAAATAAAGTTTTGACTTGGCAAATTTTTTGATATCATTACTTTTCAGTGCAGAATTTTTAGATTTTATATATTTTTTTAGTAGAAGAGACTTGGCTGGTATTTTTACACGAAGTGTTTTTTATGGGGTAGGTACCTACTTGTGGAAACGTTGGATTCATTCCGTTTCTGAGCTTCTGTCTAGCCTGACATTTCCTTGAAGGATGCTAATTTTTTTTAAAGGTTTGATTCATTCAGTTTAAAACACTACATTGTCTTATTGTAATTGTGGAATGTTGGATTCATTCCGTTTCTAAACTAGGTAGACCTGTTGAACGTTTAATCTATAGGTTTAATAACGTTAAAACGTGTAGGTATTAGTTTTCTATGTGTTAACGCATCCTCGGTTCTATGTTTGCGCACGTGTCCGGTGCTCGCTCATCAACGCGTTTCACGGAGCGTTTTCCTAGTCCTAATAACATATGAATACAATTATACCAACTAATGCGTGAACGGTAATATATTCCTTGTTTTGTTACCTATAGGTGTGGAAAATCAAATCGGTTTAATGGAAGCCATTTTCGTTCATACAAGAATATGCTCTGATTTGACAGAAATTTTTTGAAATATTTAGAACATTTTCTAATATTTAGCTGCATGTTACATCATAATAGAAACAAGTCTGGTGCACTCAATCCGGAGATTATAGGGGCATTCTTAAATCGCCATGTTTAGAGATAAATCGATCTGGATACAAAACGTTCCCTTTAGATTTACTTTATGACTCTGGTTCTATAAGCACATCATCCATTTGAAACCAAATATACTGGTTTTTTTCCTGTATTTGTTAGACAAAACATTTTTAATAACAATACTTAATCTCAAAACCAACGTGATTGTGCATATCACTAAACGAAAAGCAAAACACAAAACCGGTCTATGTGGACGCATCTTTATTGTCAATCAATAAGAGGTCCACGTTGTTAATCCTTGAGTGAGTGTACTTTTCGACCAAGGAGCCGAGGGTCGGAGTTACCTTCATTCCACTTGGCATCGAACATTGTGCGGAAGCAAACTTAGTTCAGATCACAACGGCTTGACGCTTCATTAAGCACACAACTTTCATAATAAGTACCTACACAATACTTACATTCTCTAGTCTAAACTGAAAGGGCCAAATTATAATACTTATCACAATTTGAACAACTGACATTTTTGCGTTGAAATACAATCTGAAATCGGCTGCCACGACGATTTCTCTGTCTCAATTCTTTGCCCGGTTAATTGCATTTTTTTACTTTCTTGAACAGAGACATTTTCATCAAATTCGGACAAAGAGGCGTACACATTTGAGATCAATAGATTTCAGTTATCAACAGTGATGAGTATTTCATTTTGGTGGGTTGTGTGGTTCATTTTCTATAACTACCAGAAATCTTCCTCATTAAACAATGAATTCGGTCAGTCTCTTGACATTCTCTTGCGCTTAAAAGTCTCTCATTTGATGAAGTAGGTGGATTTTAATGCTTACTGAAATAAAACCAGCTTTTCCAAGCTCGTCTATTGAATAAAACGTAATGCTGAAAGGAAATGAAGAACTGTGAAAGCTATCTGCTAGCACACATCCTACGTAACTTCGCATCGACTCAAGTCATTTCGAACCAAGTGTGTTGGAGTTCGCTAGTTGCTCATGAATGAAAGAGTTTGCGTGATCGTGAGGGGAGTCGGAGTAAAAGGATTGGCGCTGTGTTGACGGACATTGAAATGCCATCACCTCAGCCAACAGCGACCCCCCCCCCCCCCCCCCCCCAGCCCAAACATCACGTTTCTGTTTGAGATGTAATGAACAATCATCAGATGAACTCTCAATCATAGCGAGGAATTTTATGGGGAAATGATTAAATTTTGTGGTGAAACTTTGGCCAAGTATACATAGCCCAAAATAATTTGTGTAAATATGTTTTCAGATTTGGAAGTTTTGGTTACTACTATAGTTTGACCGAATTAAAGAGACGTTTACCTATGGATAATAATGAAGTTTAATGTTCAATTTACATTTTGTATCTCATCTCTCAATATATAGTACTGTCAAAGTAGTCAGTGATATTTATATCTGTGAATGTATACGATGACGATATGTATGTACGCGAAAGCTATACTTTTACATGTTATATACAGCTTCGTTAAGCTATGTGTTTCATCATCATCCATATTACATGTTACATCATCCATATTTGAGTTATAGTGCCGGTTTGCAGCCCTCCCTTGAAGTTAACCAAGAGAAAGAGTTGAGCGAAGAGCACTTGTAATACACCTCGGCGTCGGATGCTGGGAAACCGATCTTTCTTAGTGAGGGAGATGTCAAGCATTTACTTTCTAAACTATAGATATTTAATTCGTCTTCCAATGTTGTAAACTAGCGCCAGTGCTCTCGTCATCCTGCATATCGGAAGGACGTGAAGCGTGAATGACCGCGAGATAGCGCCTCTGAGCTTGGCAGTGATTGTTCCGAGCTGCGCTTTCATCTCCGACTCCGATGAACAGCTGGACAGTGAAGATTAGCGGATAGTGACGTAGATGCTGGCTCCAGAAGTCATATCGGTGACATCATTGCGGTGCTGAGGGAGTAAATCAGTTCGGTTGTTTCCGGAACTCAGTTTCAGTTTCATGTTCAACTCTTTTGGTTGGAATTGAAATTAATTTATCCACACTTTCTACGTAGCAAGCAGATCAACAATCATCAATTTTTACCGTTTAATCAGTTCGAATATCATTTATTCACAAAAACACAATCAAAAAACTATCCCATAAATCCAAAAGGGGATCCAAATCCTATAAACTATATTAGTAGGGAATAGTACGGAAATTATTCATATAAAAGCAAACAACGAATACTGATACGTATACATATATCAACTATAATATGTGCAGTTTTAAAATTGAATTTAAACTAGATTGTTTTGACAATGCCACAAAGCATCAGCAAACATAAATTGACACATACATTTTTCGATACATACGATACGTATTACTTACTTTTCACCGATGCCCGGTCTGATTATCTCTAGCGAGACGTTGGAAGATGCCTGCTAACGTTAGCAAGAACTCAATGTAGAACAAAGCTATCAAGAACTTGGCAAGGTTCAAAGACAGTCCCTACGTAGGTTTCGTTTCGTACATCTTCTAGACAACATTTCCAGTCCAGATGTTTCAAATACAATAGGGAAGTCTCATGAAATTTTATTCTAGTAAATTTCTATAAATAAACACAAATAATAATGACAAATACACTTATTACCTTTGAAATCTTAAATTTTCATTCATAAAAATCGAGTTCAAATATCATATGATTTTTGGCGGGAAAAGTCATTTCCAAGTCTTGAACATTGTGTTGACATGGGGATTCCCTTGTTGCCATGGCAATATAGCAAACTGTGATGTCATTGCCAATTTTCCTGTTTTTAAATGAGAGGAGATCTATCAAACTTTGTAAATTAATTACATTAGAACTATTCGTCCAACAACAAAAATAATACCACATCTGTGGTCAGCAACATATCAACTTACAAAAAGTAAATATTATTCTGAATTCTAATCTTCACGAGACTTCCCTATTCAAAGTTTATTTGGCGCTTAGCAATATGACAGTGTAAGTGGTGACCGTTGCAGCTACACTGAGCAACAACGTCATGTCAAAGTTGAAGACTCCATATGCGCTGAACACTAATTTATTGCTCAGCAGTTGCATCGCGAAACCATTCAACGTTTTCTCATCTTCAGATCTGATGGCTTCCAGCAACAGACATTGTTGCACCAAGTAAGCAGTTTTGTTAGCTTCCTCACATGTTTTCTGACAAGTGACAACAACTAAACTGAGAGAAATCGAACATAAAACCAGCCACAGTGAAGATGATATTTCTCTCAAAACATAATAATTAAAATATGATAATTTTGTATCGTGGCTTTCGATTGGATTGCTTATTGCTGTATAAGAATTACAAGTAATTGTTATTAGAAGAAAATTTACCGTTGCAAGCATTCTAAAACCATATATATGGTTGATCATTTGAGCGCCATCGTATATATCAGTGTATAAACTACGCAGATGTGACAGTCCACTACAACGAATCATTAAATTCTGGGTTTTTACTCTGATTATATCTGAGGAACAATGTTTAAATCCAAAATGATTCAAATATAAAACATTCCGTTCCCGTTTGTCGACATCTTTGAAACAAATTAAGTCCTTATTGATTTCAATCAGCGAACTGGTCAGTATGGTCACTAACGTTACGTATTGAATACATGTAATAAAGTTAACAAAATTAATGTACAAAATTGTGACAATTACCTCTGGGAAATAAATACCATAGAAAAAATAATCAGAAAAACATATGATAACATAAAAACTTGTTAAAGAAATCATTTGAATCCAGACTAATTTCTGTACAGACGAGTTTGACTTGATACAAGGCTTTCGTTTTGAAAGTTTTATGAACAAAGTCTTGAGATTCGTCGTGGACTTCGTGACAGAGTTGAGAAGAGCCGCTGCTGCGCTGAATCCTGAAGCTACCATGATGAGTCCTCCAGTGATGTACACTTGCGTGGACATCTGGAGTGTCTCATCGTGGTACATGCTGGAGACCACCAGCTGGAACCTTGCCATGCCGATCAGCAGCAGAGTCAGCAGTGTCAGCGAGTAGGCGACAGCGGGCGCTGACCTGCGGAGCTCGGAGTTGAACGGGGCGAGGCCGAACAGCTTGCTGAGCAGGAACAGCGCTCTTGCGGCCGAGTACTTCATTGACGGGATCGCCGTTAGTGACTCAGCAGCAGAGTCAGCAGTGACAGCGAGTAGGCGACAGCGGGCGCTGACCTGCGGAGCTCGGAGTTGAACGGGGCGAGGCCGAACAGCTTGCTGAGCAGGAACAGCGCTCTTGCGGCCGAGTACTTCATTGACGGGATCGCCGTTAGTGACTCAGCAGCAGAGTCAGCAGTGTCAGCGAGTAGGCGACAGCGGGCGCTGACCTGCGGAGCTCGGAGTTGAACGGGGCGAGGCCGAACAGCTTGCTGAGCAGGAACAGCGCTCTTGCGGCCGAGTACTTCATTGACGGGATCGCCGTTAGTGACTCAGCAGCAGAGTCAGCAGTGTCAGCGAGTAGGCGACAGCGGGCGCTGACCTGCGGAGCTCGGAGTTGAACGGGGCGAGGCCGAACAGCTTGCTGAGCAGGAACAGCGCTCTTGCGGCCGAGTACTTCATTGACGGGATCGCCGTTAGTGACTCAGCAGCAGAGTCAGCAGTGACAGCGAGTAGGCGACAGCGGGCGCTGACCTGCGGAGCTCGGAGTTGAACGGGGCGAGGCCGAACAGCTTGCTGAGCAGGAACAGCGCTCTTGCGGCCGAGTACTTCATTGACGGGATCGCCGTTAGTGACTGAGATCCTTTTCGCACGTCTAATGCGATTGTACTGAGACTTTATATTGTAAATGTGGTGCTACTAATTGATTGGAGAGGGGAACATATTCAATCAATTATAATTACATAATTCCATTTTCACTTCACTTCAATTGGTTCTGGTCTGTTGACGTCAATGTCAATTTTAACATTTATAATAACATTGCTATCTATTAAGTTATGTATACTCGCAACTAGAAGAATAATAACATAGATAATGACATTGCTATCGATTATGTTAGTGCCATGTTGACTTGCGAGTTAAACTAATGGAACTATAGTTGTTGGTGTTTGATGGTGTTTAATTCGACAGTCCGTCATGGACTATGACATTGACATACTCTGACGAAGGATGATTAAGCTGCCAAAATTGTTGTTATAGCGTCCAAGCATCAATAGGTTACTAACAATATGGTCTCTTCGATTATTAAAAAAAATGAAGATGAAAGACGATTTATTTATTCCAATATTACAAATGGTGGCAGATGTAGGATTGTTTCTCAACTTGTATATTTCTGTATCGCTGAGCTTGCATGTGTTAAATGCTATCAAAGCAATTACCTCTTTTCCTAGAAATAGAATTAAAAAAATAAGTATATGAAGATAAAAGCACGAGTTATTTTTTAGGTATAATTAGTGCAAAATAGCAACAACACGCACGCCACAAGTTTAATTTACTCTCTTTTAGAAATGAACTAAATTCTTTGTTTGGAACATAAGGTAATGCCATTGAATATTACATGTAGTTGCTGAGGTAATAGGAATAACTTATGAAGCAATTACATAATTTGCGCGATTAAAAATTAAAGTGCGCTTTTAATTAAATAGACTCACTTTTATTTCCAGTTCTAGGATAATAGTTGATAAGGGAGGCATTTCCCACCAGTGAGAGAGAAATATGCAATCATTTTGAGAAACAATCCTACATCTGTCACCATTTATAATATTGGAATAAATCAATCGAGTTGTTCTCATTGATATCACTACTAGTAGTACTTTTTGGTGTCGAAGTCTACTGTCCTGAAAGTAGAATACACGTATCTGCTCTTTTCACGCATTGTCCATGGGTTTACTTATATGATTGTGACAATAAAATGGTTGTGGTAATAAAACTTGAATGTTTCTGATTCAATACAACATTTTTGTGTTGCTTATAAAGAAAGACGAACTAATTGATTGTGAAACAACATCAGTACGAGAACCTTGTTTCCCGTTCATATCCATTGGATTTTATCTCCGTGTAGGAATTGAGGAGGCGACCACATTGCTTAGGATTTCATGGAGCAGTGGCCAGCGCCAATGTGGCACTGAGGGCCGATCGGAAGCTGCCCTGACTATGCAATCTTCATGAAGGGAAACTTATTAATTAAGAATGATAAGTCAACTGTTATGGTAATGTCCATGAGTTGTTGAAATTGTAAGAGCGCTCCTCAAATTGCGTGGTTCATACTCCCAGCCGCTCAATTAAGACTATAGTCATTAATGTAACAGCGTTAAGGTGATACTAGCGCTCGGCCGTTTTAGAAAATTGAGAGAAAAAAATTGTTTCATAAGTGGGTGTTACTTTTACAGGATGTTCACATGATCAGTCTGATTGTATATTAGTAGCAATTTTTAATTTTTGCTCATTGCATCGTTAATTAGGCGCCGGTTATTCAACAAAACCGCGCAAAACCATGAAATTTGCGATACGATTGAAGACCAAACCCGTTAACCAATTCATCTCAAATTTTAATCATGATTAGATGAAAGACAAACTTAGGGTTATCACTTAGCACATTTTTGAATTTTAATTTTATACGGCACCCATAGAGACAAGAAAATAACTAATTTTTCACCAAAAATCCACTAATTATTACTAATTAACGAAACAAAAAATTAAAAATGTACCAAGGGATAACCCTAAGTTTGTCTTTTATCTAATCACGATTAAAATTTCAAATAATTTTGTCTACTCATTTCGTCTAAAATCGTATCGCAAAAAGTGTCTACAAAAGGCAGCAAAATCGCTCGCGCTTGCAGCACCTTCAAGTCACATTTAAGATGAAAAGACACATTTTATGACGAAGATTTGATTAACTGAAAACGTCAATTTGCACGCTGTGACCAGTTCTAAAGGACTTATTGACGATTGTGATGAATCTGTACTCCCACTCGTCGCCGCTCTCAAGTCGGAACCACTTGTTGTAAGAGCTGGGTGATACAGTGGAGTCAGGTCAGTGGTTTTATCTTCTCCCGGCGCTCATTGGCTGCTGAGCTCCAGCCAGAGGGTGAGGTTTGTGTTTAATGTTGCAACTGAGAGGCGAGAACTTGCTTAGACTTTCAGATCTCACGAGCTAGTTCCATCTCAGATTCATTATCTCAGCACAACAGAACAGCTGCATTATTCATGTGTTCCTTTGTTTTATTTCTTCCTACCACCTGATTCCGTTGAGCGATAATTGTTCTTCTTCGGCTTGCGTTGTAATATTATTACGACGCACACCACACCAGTGATTTTAATGGAATGCATAACTATATTATGTACAAATATATACATATTTTGATAACATACCTTTCGTACGCGGTGAAGACTTAAATTTAGGTTGGACACAACATACAAAACCGTATAAATATAAGAATTTCTCTTCCTGTTTATAAGCATGAAAATGCCAGGTAAATGCGTGTCGAAGGAAGTTTAGTCCTGGGATAATTTTGAACTTCTTAAATGGATTTCAAAGGGTTCTAAATATTTTTTATATGAAATTGAATTGAAATTTCCACAGAAAAACTCATTGTGAACAATTCTACATGAAAATTCGTAAAATTTGAAAATATGCCATAAAAACTTTATTTGTTTTAGATTGTGCAGGTTGGATGCACCCCTCCACATCCCGAGTTATGACTGAAGCTGTAATTGAATGTAGTATAATTATATATTGGGATGTTTAATACCGATTGTATTGCTATTTATTACTTAATACCTACCTTTTTCGTTACAACTCTACTCCCCCCACCAATGCAAGGAAACTCGTCCTAGTTCTGAACATGACAAAATGTCTCAGAAGGGAATTGGGCTTTGAAATCAGTAATAAAAGATATTGATGTTCACAACTCATCAAATCCTTGCTTTGTGTGCCGAACAAACCGTGCATGCATGACGTCACTGCCTTGGAGTTTCATTGAAGTCTCTGCGGGGCTCAAACAATGCGTCAAAGCGAGCAGAACTCTCCTGCGTCGCGTCTCATCGCTCTCCGGGCCGCCATCTTGTCGATCACGTGATGACGTCAACACTTGACTCACAGCCTCTTAGCTACTTATCTCAGCGGTTCAGTTTGCAGAGAAAGAATTTCAAAGTGTCTACTTTCTTTTAGTATTTCAGTGTGGGTGCCACGTACGAACACCCACGCATCTGGAAGCCACACTGGCAGCTGAAATCACAGTTTAACCAACAGTTGACAAAGATAAACAGTTATTGCAGATACATCTAACAAACAAAAGCAAAATCGACTCATCACAAAACCATATAACACTCAAATGCAAATAAAATATAAATCAGCTAATTGAGCGAGCGAAGCGAACGTCCCTTTTCGATCTTTTAGCACGGGTGTCTGTTTGCTACAGAGACTTTAGAAAACGAATCAAGAAGCTTCAAAAAGTGTCAGATTGAGTCCTTCATACTCGGGATCAGCGAAGTCACGTGGGACGCCGTCTACTCGAAAGCGTCGCTGGACGACAAATACGATGAGTTCCTACGCACGTTCCTTAGAGTGTTCAACGACATATTTCCAAAAAAGAAGATGAAACTTAATAGAAATCATAATAAACCAAATAATCCATGGTTCACCCAAGAGCTTCGCGACATGTCCCTGTCTGTAAAGAAGTCCTACCGTGCTACGAGAAGACCAGGTCATTCAGCTGAGGACAAGATCAACTATATTTCCCTTAAACGAACTTACATGAAGATGATAACGGAGGCGAAAAAAGCTACCAACGATTTAACTTTACAATCATCATCAAACAAAGCAAAGACTGCCTGGAGTATTGTAAATTCTAATCACTACGGTAAAAGCCATCGTTCTAACGTAGATATTCGACTTGAAGAAGGTGAAGAATTAATAACCTCGCAACAGGAAATAGCATCTCGTCTTAATAATCACTTCAAAAACGCAGCAGTGAAAATGCTTGAGTCGCGGGAAGCCATTACTCGACCATCCCCACCCCAATACCCAGTCTCCACTAGCCAGAATATCATATTTTTATATCCTTTGACACCTAAGGAATACTACTCAATCATTGAAAAAATAGGGTCTAAGACTTCAGCAGGTATTGATGAAATTCCTTGTTTCCTCGTCAAATATGCGGCACCCTTCATCATGGAACCACTTATTCACATAATAAATCACTCGTTCGAACAAGGATCCTTCCCTACATGTCTCAAAACTGCCAAGATAATTCCTGTCTTCAAATCCGGGGAGCGAATGAAAATTGAAAATTACAGGCCTATCGCTCTTTTATCAGTCTTCTCTAAACTCCTCGAATCGGCCTTCTGTCTAAGACTTTTGTCTTTCCTCAATAAATTTTTGCTTCTTAATACAAATCAACACGGTTTCATGAAAGGAAGGTCAACTATAACCGCTCTCGCCAGCTTCATAGACGACATTCTTCAATCTCTTGATAATAACAAAGGCACCGTTGGCATATTCTACGACTTCAGCAAAGCTTTCGACAGTGTCAATCACACACTCTTACTCCACAAACTCAACCTACTGGGAATTCGCGGAGTCGCCAACGATTGGATCAGATCTTACCTGTCGGACAGAGAGC
The DNA here is from genome assembly GCA_934045905.1 of Leuctra nigra. Classification (NCBI taxonomy): domain Eukaryota; kingdom Metazoa; phylum Arthropoda; class Insecta; order Plecoptera; family Leuctridae; genus Leuctra; species Leuctra nigra. The sequence goes on along the minus strand of OW203764.1, from coordinate 41,879,204 downwards.
AAAGAGTGTTTATATCGGGCAAGACCACTTCACACCTCTCGGACGGACTTACAACAAATGTCGGAATGCCGCAAGGGTCAATAATTTCTCCGTATTTATTCATCCTCTTCACCAATGACCTTCCCGGAATTATAACAGCAGGAACTTTGACACTGTTCGCCGACGACACGAATCAGCTGATCTCGACGGACACAAAGTATCTCGGCGACTTATCAAATGAGGCAGCACAGCAGATCGAGGCGTGGAGTAATGATAACTACATGATCTTAAATAAAAAGAAAACAGTATTTATGCAATTCAATACAAAATGGAAGAAGAAAGAAGAAAGTCTACTCATTCGGCTAGAAGGTACCAGCATCGCGGAGGCAGAGACAACGAAGTTCTTGGGAGTCCAGCTCAACGAAACACTAGACTGGAGCAACCATATTCAAATGATCAGTGCACGTGTCGCCTCAGGTTGCTTCTTGATAAGAAAACTAATGGACATAACAAATATCAGCACCGTAAAGATGGTATATTTCTCATTTATCCAATCTCACTTAAATTACGGTATTATATTATGGGGCCATTCTTCTGGAGCTAAGAGACTTTTTACTTTACAAAAAAGGACCCTGCGGTACATGGCAAGAGCCAGCTTCAATCCTTGCGCTGACATTTATTTTAAAGACTCATGCAAACCCCTTTTTAAGCGTTTTAACATCCTGACTCTTCCTAGCCTTTATATTTTTAATTGTATTATGTTTGTTGTAGGCAATGACAAGAGATCTCCTGTAAATGCATTTGACCATCAATATGCAACAAGACACAAAGAGGACTTCAAACTTTTAAAACATAAACTTGCACTGTACGAGAAAAGTCCAACCTATCAAGGGTCTAAATTTTATAATGCTCTACCTCAACATTTAAAAGATAAAAATGGAGTTGATTTTAAAATGTCCTTAAAGTTGTTTTTAATTAGCTCTTGTTTTTATTCATTCAATGAATTGTATTCAGGTTAGGGAATGATTACCTTCATTGTTAACTTGTATTTGTGTATCTATGTGTATCTGTACATCTATGTACAGATTGTGTATCTATCATACATATACATATACATATACATATATACATATATCATACATATATATCATACATATACATATATATCATATACATATATCATACATATATTATACAGATTGTGTATTGTGTATCTATGTATCTTTGACTGTCATTATATCATGTATTTGATCAAATATGACAATAAATAAAACTAAAACTAAAACTAAAACTTTGTTTTATTATTTTTTATTTATTTTTTAAAATATTTTTATTGTCATCAAGACGAACATTTTATCAAGCATTGAATCATTGATTTAATGAGCATTAAATCCCTCATTGATTAAAAAAGTAAAAATTATTCGATTGGTCGAAAAACAAAATGCTATAATGAAGTAAAAGTTTTGCATGGTTGATGATCAGCCACCTTTTCTTTCTGCCCAATTGGTCAAATATTTACCAGACTTATTTACATTTTAAGAGATTTGAAACAGTTGTTACAAGAGATTTATCGGAAAGTACCTAATTCACGGCACATGGATCTGTTATTTAGTTTGCACTTGATGTCATCTCATTGTTGCCTGCCGCCATCTTGATGGCACGCAGAATAGCCGTGTTTATCTGCTTTTTTGACGATATTTTATAGTTAATGGGTACCTGGGAAATTGTTGAGGCTCCGGAGATAATATCTCCGGAGCCTCAACTATCTTTAGTATACAAAAAGGAATCACTCACATTACAAAAATATGATATTACTGTATCACTGTGTATGATGTATATATATAATAATAAATGAAAATAAAGACATCGATTTACATCACATCTGACTTTGATCTGACCTATCAACGTACCAACACAATGTCGGTCCTCAGGTGGAAAATTCAATAACTTTGCATTGCTGATATAAAACAAAAGAAGTTCGTGCAATCTATGAATTCAATTATTTCAGAGTGTATGATGAAAATCAGAAATATTGTAGGAGTGTTTTAAGTAGATCGTGTTTGGATGGAGTAAAGGAAACAAGGAAGATACCGAGCAATGGAATCTCCTAACTGAAAGAAGATTCTTAAACTGGATTTTTGTCCAAACAGATAAAATTGACGTACCAAATAAACACGATATTACAAGTTAATGTATAATAAAAATATCGTAAAAACAAAATCTGTTGCTATAACTCGATACTATCGGAGCTGACGGGGAGTTTACAACTCTTCAATCCACTTAAAGAAATATCTGCTCACTCGTAACTCTGTAAGAATCTTCCCCACTATTAAACCGCTTTCTAGATCGTGTCAGACCTGACCCAACCGACCAATGAGCGACGCCGCCCAATGAGAGAAGGCGTCGCAAGGGCTTAAGAGACGGCGCGGCGGCCTGAGGCGCCAGACGTCGCTATGAGCGGATCGGGCAAGGGCTTGATCGGTCTCTGGCTCTACAGGTCGGGGGAGGAATGGGCGCTCAAGGATTCGAACCAGGTACCACAGGGGGTAAGTTCAACTATACTAATTTATTAATAGCAGCAGCTAAAGCCCAATTTACACGGAGCAATTTCTTGTTGAACTTATGTGCCACATTTCTTGATATAATATCAAAAATAGTTATATGATATAATAGTTGAGCTCAAGTTCTGTAACAAGAAGTTGCATCGTGTAAATACAAAATTTTATGAAAAATGGGAATGTGACGCAATAAGTTGTTCAAGAAATTGCACCGTGTAAATGGGGCTTAAGAATGGAACGAAATAAAAAAGGAACCGCAAGTATCGAGATAATTCAAAAAGAACTTCTATAATACACATTTGACCACAGTTTATTTTCGTTTCTTTTAATATAAATAACCAATAAACATTTAATAAGTTGTATTGGTACTTGACACACGATGCGTCAAGAAGTTATTCTTTTTCAAACAAGTTTTTAATCATGGTCTTAATCACCGCGTTGGCGTTTTTCATTTTTAAGTAATTCTTTCTCAGCGCCGAATGATTGATATTTTTCTCTTTTGGAAAGAGCCTGGCTGTTATTTTTACACTCATTGATTATTACAGATGTTTCATTTATTTATTTGAATTATTTTATAATTTCTAATTTCATTGAAGAATACTGAACAAAGCTGTCGAAAAGCCACAAAAAGAATTAAATCAAAAGTTGAAAAATATATAATTGTTATAGCGTCATCATTCGAAAATGTCAGATTGTAAAGTCAACAGAAGTGATGTCACTATAAGTAATGATTAATAGATATGAACTCGCAAAATTATCAAAAACGAGGACCTACTCATTACTTACTCAGTAAATAATCTAACAAATCAAAATGAAACGTGTCGCTTTCCATTCCTTCAGTTGATCGTAATCGGTGGCCCGACTACTCGGGGCTTGGTCTCAGTTCTAATAAATGTTTGTGTACTAATTGATGATCAACACAATTCCTCGAAAAAAATGAAAAATGCTCGTGTAAAGTTTCTGAGATAAAGTCACCACCATGTTATCTCCTGCCAAGTTAACTTATAAAATCGTTTACTTTTTAGGCTATAACGAAGATCTAATTTTTTGTGCGGCTTGATTTGATTTTTTTCTGGTAGACATATGGACGTACTAAGGGGGAAAAAAACTATACCAATTCGTGCTATTTTAAAAGTTGGATAGAAACCAAATTCGAAATGATTTTTCATCTCTAAGACGGTATTTGCAAATTACAGGACATTATATTATGAGTCTTTTGTTCTTATAAGGTAAGTATTTTTCCAACATTTCCTATAATTAAAAATATAGTTGAAATGTTGGAAAAACGTTTTTGAAATAGTATTTAAAAAATATCATTATCAACCGATTGCGCCACCGTAAGACCTCAGCGACCGCATAGATTTTCTGAAGTCGACGGAACTTTTCAGTCTTATTTTCCAATTCAGGGTGCGAATTTATGGGGTGGGGGGGGGGGATGGGGGGGATTTCCTCCCCTCTGGTTTTCTCATCCCCTGCTCTGTTTCCCAATAAAGCATCCCAGGGGGGGATAGATCCCCCCCCCTCTGTAAAATGTTGACTTTTAATCTACGAAACAAGTTATATACTTTTTTCAGAAATAAATCTAAAATTATAAAAATTAATTGTCATACAAAACAACTGTCAAATTGCCTTTATTAGCATATAAACTGTATTGGTCGGTGGAAGATTCGCCTGCGGAAGATTCGCCTGACCCTCGATTATACCTGTCGAATGATAGGTTGGAAGATTCGCCTGCATGGGCTCAGATAATCAGAAGGGTACACGGAAGATTCGCCTTACAGGAAGGGTCAGGCGAATCTTCCAACACAACTTGGAAGATTCGCCTGACCCTCTAATATACCTGTCTAATCATAGGTAGGAAGATTCGCCTGCTAGAGGTCAGGGTGCATAGAATGGCCTGAAACGTATCAGTTACGCACATTGTTGGCGGGATATTTCAATCATGATGAGATTGTTTGATTTTGGTACTTCATCAGTGCACCAAGTAAAATTTTAGTCGAACAAATATAATGCATTCTAGGAGTTAGAAAATAACTTTTATGGAATAAAAGTGGATGAATACCTTTATATTAAATTATAATTTGGTCGATAAATATAGTATCGTCCTTTATCAATTTAAAAATTAATTTATTTACAAATTAATCCTTTATTATTAATTAATAATTACTACACAACTGTACAATGCATTCTGTAAATACGAGGCAGAATGCCCTAAATCCATTTTTCTCTTATACTTTCGTCGAGCTCTATCTGACTAATATCAACAAATATGGTTAATTGAAGTTATCGCTTATTACTAAAATGACTCTGCTGATTACTAAATTATGACGAATGAAGGCATAATTACTGGTTTTGTAAAAATCCCCTCAAGAATCATTGAAATGGACTTCGGACCTTCTTCCTCTGAGTTAAGGATTAATAATTATATTATCAAAACATATTTTACAATGATTGGAAATGTTGATATTTAAATAGTGTCTATAATTTTAAAAGTGATGTATCCAGAATTCTGATGTAATTCGAACACCATGATCTTTTCAAGATAATTGTGAAATAAACCTGAAATTATCTGATATATTGTATGAAGTTGAAGATTGATACATGATTGACAGGGAATGTGTTGAAATGTTTGGATCCACTGAAGTATAGTAGGTAGTGAAGTCCGAACATAATATTTTAATCTACGATATTATTTGATGTTCAGTGTTAAGATTAGACAGATATCTAGTCTCGAGTCCAGACATCTGTCTAAATTATAGTTTTGTCATCACCATTTCCAATATTTGAAAAATATTGCTGATGATATTGTAACTTATTCAGATCTTAGTTCACGATAAATTATTAAATTTGTGACAATTCTTTGAACTTCTGCGTAAACTCTTTTTTATTAGATAGTAGGTACAATATTTTGTCCTGTTTCACAGGATCAGGGCTTTTGTTTAAAAAATTAAATGAAAGAAAACAAATGATAAATTGACTAACCCAGGTATTGCATTGTATTTATTTTCATTACTATCGAATAATAAAGATGTTTACATAAAAGTTCAAAGAATTGTCATAAATTTAATGATAATATATAATTATAATTTATTGTGCAGTTTGGTAAAAGCTTTGATAAATGTTTTCTGTGTTAGGTATAGGTACTACCTATCGACCAAATTAATACTTCAATGCAGTATTCACCCACTTTTATTCGATAAAGATATTTTCTAAATTCTATAGGATTCATTAAAATATGCCCCATTAAATTTTTTCTATAATTGAACATTGTTGAAGTACCAAAATCAAACAATCTCATCATGTTTGAAATATCCCGCCAACAATGCTCGTAACTGATACGTTTCAGACCATTCTATGCACCCTGACCCCTAGCAGGCGAATCTTCCTACCTATGATTAGACAGGTATATTAGAGGGTCAGGCGAATCTTCAAGTTGTGTTGGAAGATTCGCCTGACCCTTCCTGTAAGGCGAATCTTCCGTGTACCCTTCTGATCGCCTGCATGGGCTCAGGTAATCAGAAGGGTACACGGAAGATTCGCCTTACAGGAAGGGTCAGGCGAATCTTCCAACCTATCATTCGACAGGTATAATCGAGAGTCAGGCGAATCTTCCGCAGGCGAATCATCCGGGAATCAAGCTGTATTTGATCAGATTTATTTATTCCAAGAATAATTTTACTTGCCCACCACTTATTACTCTTTTATAATGCCATATGTCGTGATGAAAAAGGGCTTCAAACAGTGCATAAATTGTTTAGAAATGCACCAAATCCAACATCGAAATTCCAAAATTTTCTGGTGCTGTGCGTCCCGGATCCGCATGGTGCTGGGGGGCTCTCCCCCCAGCACCCCAGCCCCACATTGTATTCGTGGGCAATCGTATTCGTATTTTTCGCCTTTGCTATATTTCCCAACACTCTCGGATTTTTTATTTTTCCCATTCTCCCTCTGAAAATTGAACAATTCGCACCCTGTTTTCCATGATACAAATTTTGTATATTAAATCTTATAACTGCAATTCCGGTTGTAGAGCTAAAGAATATTGAAAATTTCAAATGTAATAAACATGATTCGATCTGTGCAACACGTTAAAAAGCGAGCAGGGAAGAAACGCCACGATGTATAGTGTCTGCAGTGTACAGTGTCTGTAAAGTACAGTGTCTGAAGTGTACAGTATCTGCAGTGTACAGTGTCTGTAATGTACAGTGTCTGCAGTGTACAGTATCTGCAGTGTACAGTGTCTGCAGAGTACAGTGTCTTTAATGTAGAGCGTCTGCAGTGTACAGTGTCTATAATGTACAGTGACTGTAGTGTACAGTGTCTGCAATGTACAGTGCCTGTAGTGTACAGTGTCAGCAGTGTACATTGTCTGCAGTGTACAGTGTCGGCAGAGTACAGTTTCTTTAATGTAGAGTGTATGTAGTGTTCAGTGTCTGTAATGTACAGTGTCTGTAATGTACAGTGACTGTAGTGTACAGTGTCTGCAATGTACAGTGCCTGTAGTGTACAGTGTCAGCAGTGTACATTGTCTGCAGTGTACAGTGTCGGCAGAGTACAGTTTCTTTAATGTAGAGTGTATGTAGTGTACAGTGTCTGTAATGTACAGTGTCTGTAATGTACAGTGACTGTAGTGTACAGTGTCTGCAATGTACAGTGCCTGTAGTGTACAGTGTCTGCAGTGTACAGGTTCTTCGGGGTACAATGTCTGTTACATAGTGCCGACCTTTTACAGTATAATCGTGTACAGTGTCTGCAAAGTACAGTGTGGAACTTGTACATGGTCTCCAGTGTACAATGTCTGGTACAGTGTACAAAATAAAATGTGATTCACTGCTGCAACATCACTCCATGTAATCAGAAACGAACAGCTTTTGCTGAATGACTGCAACAATGATATTGTCTGCAGAGCGCTCTTCCACTTGCTGCACCGCCCCCACCGCCTCCTGGGGACGGCCCACGCAACTCCGTGGTCTTCTCGCTGAAGAACAAGGTCGGGGGCCTTGCCAGGGCCCTGCAGGTCTTCCAGGTAATACATCACAATATCATAGCAACGCTTTTGCTGATCTGACATTCATTGTAAAGCCAAGTACTGAAAAGACGTGTCACTACTCTACTTAGGGGCCCAAGTTCCCTGGCATTGTTTTCGTGCATGGTGGTAAACAATAAATAACATCATGTTTTCGTGCGTTTGGCTTTCACTCATTTTGTAACTATGGTTGTTCATTTTAAATAATCGATTTAACTATTTTTTGTAAAAACTTGCAAATTGGACGCCAACCAAGTCGTTTGTATTGTCCTTGGAAGTTGAGTCAATGATAACGATAACAAAATAATAGTTTTTGCCGTCACTGTTAAACATCGGTTCGATGTGTGTTATAAGTACCTAAATAACACACGTTACATCTTGAACGATGCAACATGTAGAATTTGTTGATGATAATTGAGCGAGCGAAGCGAGCGTCTCCTTTTAACACTTTTGACACGGACCTCTGATTTTTTTTTTTTTTTTTTTTTTTACTTTTGGTTGTTATCTGGAGCAATAGAAGTCGCACCGTTTCACCGATCGATCTGAAATTTTGCACACATGTAGAGACAACCTTTTCTGTTTGCTGACCTTAATTTTTTTTGAAATCCATTGATTGGTTAAAATTTAAATAAACATCTCCTGATAGGCTGAAAAATGTAAATGGTGTTCGACAAATGTGATCAACCTTATATTTTGCATGGTCATTAAGACCAACATTGTCTCTTATTTTACAAATTTTCAGCCAAATCCTCCTATTGGTTAAAATTTAAAAAAATATTTCATGTGCTTTTTGAAATTTAAACCGGAACTGTTTGACCGATCTACTTAAAACCATGGTCATTGGGTCCAACATTATCTGTATTTTTGACAATTTTCAGACTAAACTGTGTTTCAATTCAAAAGTTATTGACAGTTTACGGATAGTTTGCGTGTTGGCTGTCATATTTCTTGAATTTCACATTTCACGGCATCTTCGAATCTTCACTTCAAGGTTTTTAGAGCAGAAACTTTCAAACATATATTATGAAACTGATATGACCATTCAACAGATCGATCTAATTGAGCGAGCGAAGCGAGCGTCTCCTTTTGACTCGTTTGACACGGACCTCTGTTTTTTTTTCAAACGTATATTACGAAACTGATATGACCGTTTAAATATTTTTTGAACGAGATCCTGTGATTTTTGGAAATTAACAAGGAATCGTTCAATCATAAAGGTTCAATCGATCCACTTAAAACTTTGCGTGGTTATTGGGACCAATATTTTGAGAATTGTTGGAGATTTTCATACAAGTCTGTGGCGAAATTCAAGAATTATTGGCTTTTAAGGACATTTTCGATAAACAGAATTTCGGTTCGAGGTGTTGCGCGTATCCGTGCTCGCTCATCAACGCGTTACTCAGAGCGTTTTCCTAGTAGCAATTATAGGGTAAAAGTCCTGTAATGATTGGTTGAACCATGTTGAACTGTTTGATCTGGGCCCAAAGCAATTCTTTATGAGAAAACTTTAATTTTATCAAAGGTATAGGTACCTATTTGTGATGTTGGGAGGGGGGAGGGGATATTTCTGTTATAACGAATACGCTACTGAATATGGAGCTAGAAAGCTTTTAGATTAGATTAGTGTTGTTTGACGGCGCGTCAAAAACAGTGAGGTCATTTTGCGCGCATAAAGAATATTGTTAACTGCATTAAATACTATAGGGAGGGCAACGGGAGGGGTCGACCTATCGGACCCGATCCGTGGGAGTCTGAAACTGTTCGGAAAGCCAGTTAAGAATGGGTGATGGACCGGGGGAGGGGGACAAGGGTTCGGGCCGGGGGTACCCGATTACAGGGGGATCTTAACTCGAGAGGGGAGGCCGGCCCGAGGGGTTGGCAAATTTGGGAAAGCATGGGACTAAGTCGACCCTGTACTGCACTAAGTTGGGACCCACCGTGGTTGGGACCAACTCGTAATGTGAATTGGTCCCCTTCAGCCCCACCACCGCGTCAAGGTAGCAGGTCATCGGTGAGGGCTAGAAATAAAAAATAAAAAATTAGTTGAATTGATGCTTATAATGAGATTATGGTGGTCCACTCTATATTATTACCTTGATGAAAATGAGAGTCAACTATTTGGTATGACGAAGACATTTGCTTTGCTGTTGTGCGCAGGACCTCGGCGTCAACGTGCTGCACATCGAGTCTCGACCTGCTGCGCGCGCTGCGCCCGCTGCGCACGGCCCGCCCCTGGGCAAGCAGCTGCGCCGCGCCGACTCCGAGTTCGAGATCCTCGTCGACGTGGAGTGCGACAACAAGCGCATGGAGCAGCTCATGAGGATGCTGAAGAGGGAGGTGGCGGCCATCAACCTCCATCAGTATGAGTCCGGCGAGGAGGTGCCGCCGTCCACGCCACTGTCCGCGGCAGCGAGCTTCGGTCAGTAGCTAGGCGACATCGTGAGACCTCGTGATAAGAGACTTACCTTACTCTTCTTACCCGCTATGTCTCTTGATCTCTCAGACTTCGGCGAGATGCAGTGGTTCCCGCGCAAGATCTCGGACCTTGACGACGCGCAGAGAGTGCTCATGTACGGCTCCGAGCTGGACGCCGATCATCCGGTGAGCGTCACCTTCTTCCTCTCTCCTCTGTGCTCAGGAGGCCGATCACCCGGTGAGCGTCACCTTCTTCCTCTCTCCTCTGTGCTCAGGAGGCCGATCATCCGGTGAGCGTCACCTTCTTCCTCTCTCCTCTGTGCTCAGGAGGCCGATCATCCGGTGAGCGTCACCTTCTTCCTCTCTCCTCTGTGCTCAGGAGGCCGATCATCCGGTGAGCGTCACCTTCTTCCTCTCTCCTCTGTGCTCAGGAGGCCGATCATCCGGTGAGCGTCACCTTCTTCCTCTCTCCTCTGTGCTCAGGAGGCCGATCATCCAGTGAGCGTCACCTTCTTCCTCTCTCCTCTGTGCTCAGGAGGCCGATCACCCGGTGAGCGTCACCTTCTTCCTCTCTCCTCTGTGCTCAGGAGGCCGATCATCCGGTGAGCGTCACCTTCTTCCTCTCTCCTCTGTGCTCAGGAGGCCGATCATCCGGTGAGCGTCACCTTCTTCCTCTCTCCTCTGTGCTCAGGAGGCCGATCATCCGGTGAGCGTCACCTTCTTCCTCTCTCCTCTGTGCTCAGGAGGCCGATCATCCGGTGAGCGTCACCTTCTTCCTCTCTCCTCTGTGCTCAGGAGGCCGATCATCCGGTGAGCGTCACCTTCTTCCTCTCTCCTCTGTGCTCAGGAGGCCGATCATCCGGTGAGCGTCACCTTCTTCCTCTCTCCTCTGTGCTCAGGAGGCCGATCATCCGGTGAGCGTCACCTTCTTCCTCTCTCCTCTGTGCTCAGGAGGCCGATCATCCGGTGAGCGTCACCTTCTTCCTCTCTCCTCTGTGCTCAGGAGGCCGATCATCCGGTGAGCGTCACCTTCTTCCTCTCTCCTCTGTGCTCAGGAGGTCCCGAGTTCGATCCCCGTGGCCACCGGGCTGCGGTTTCTTCGTGGTTTCCCAGTGTCTAAAGGCAAATGTTGAGCCTACTTTCAGAACAGTTCCTTAAGGTGCTGCAAGCGCGAGCGATTTTGCTGCTTTTTGTAGACACTTTTTGCGATACGATTGGAGACGAAATGGGTAGACCAAATTATTCGAAATTTTAATCGTGATTAGATAAAAGACAAACTTAGGGTTATCCCTTGGTACATTTTTAATTTTTTGTTTCGTTAATTAGTAACAATTAGTGGATTTTTGGTGAAAAATTAGCTATTTTCTCGTCTCCCTGGGAGCCGTATAAAATTAAATTTCAAAAATGTGCCAAGGGATAACCCTAAGTTTGTCTTTCATCTAATCATGATTAAAATTTGAGATCAATTGGTTTACGGGTATGGTCTCCAATCGTATCGCAAATTTCATCGTTTTACGCGGTTTTGTTGAATAACCGGCGCCTAATTAACGATGCAAAAAGCAAAAATTAAAAAGGGCTACTAATATACAATCAGACTGATCATGTGAACATCCTGTAAAAGTTACACTCATTTATGAAACAATTTTTCTCTCTCAATTTTCTAAAACGGCCGAGCGCTAGTATCACCTTAAGTAGCACAATACTTCAGGGGCCTGTGAACAATGACGTGTACAGAAACACGAATCATTTAAACTATGTCTTTAATGATGTCTTGTTTTGAATCATGAAAGAGATTAAGCGTGTAATTTTCTGATAGTTGACGCGTTTTGTATATTGATATTAGTTGATGAGGATTCGAAAGTATTCGTAAGAAATCGCGAAGGAAAATCTGTGGTCGACTTTTCTCTAGATTGTATCCATAGGTTTCGAAATAAGACGTTCCATGTCAAAAAATTGCAAGCTTCCACGACCACCTGTAACTCACAGGGAGCGACTCTTTTATCTTGTTCCCACTTGACTTTCAACTGCAGTTGAAATCTCAATCGCAGTTGAAAACGAATGTGCTGATAGCGATCGAGTTCAACTGCAGTTGAAATCTCAATTTAGTTCTGGAAAGGCAGTTGAGGTTTCAACTGCAGTTGAATCTCATAGTGTGAACAATGAGTGTGAACAATAGTGTGAACAATTACATATGCGTGTTTTTACCCCCCCCCCCCCCCCGTCACCCACAACCCCTGGGGGCCAACTCTCTAGATTCACGTTTTGAAACAGTGTCTACGTTTTCACTGTTTAAAACGTAAAAAAGTTGAAGGCTAAGCAATAGTTGTCAACTGTTCCAAGTTTTATACAATGCACATTTTGTACATTTTGTAAAAAGGTTTCAAATCGTGAATCTCGAAAATTGGCCTCCTGTATCATGTTTTCAAAACGTTGTTGTTTTCTGTCTCAGGGTTTCAAGGATCCCGTCTATCGTAAGCGACGAGAATATTTCACGCAAATTGCGAACAGCTACAAACAGTGAGTCAAACACTAGATTATTGAGTTATAAATGAAATGAAATAAACTTCGCTCTTTGCCTCTTCGTGCAAGAAGATAACTTAATTAGCGTCGAGAAATTGCGTCGCGAGTTTATATATTGAGTTTGGTTCGTCTTACTTATAGAATATCATAACACTATTATAGTCTAAAGTCTGATATAATTGTTCGTGCATAAAGCATAATTAGCGATGTTTCATCGATGTTACTTGAAACATCTTACAGTTTGACTTTCACAATTGTTTTTAACTTAACCTGAAGACTCATAATATCACCGGCGATTATCCGTGAAAATATATTAATAAGGCTGGGTAGGACCAACTTTGGATTAGCTAACTATCGTTAGTTAGTGGACAAATAGCCAATGATACCAGTTTGCACGAATTCCACAGCCTATAGGCACCGAGTGTTCGCCACGAGTGAGAGAAATTAGCAACATTTGTGGGAATGATCTTCAACTGTTTCATTTCTCATTGGCCGTGACCAAGCAACCGATCAGATGTCAACAAATGTACTCAAAATATTTCGGAATCAGAACTAAGTCGCGCAAATTAATATTGTGATCAGATTCAGTGAAATTGTGAACACTTTATTATCAATATTTTGTAGGCGAATAAACATTAGATAAACTTGTTTAAATTTTAAGAAGTGATAATGCGTAATATGTGCAGCAACATAACGAATAACTTCAGCAAATTAAACGCCTTGCCAAAGGTAAGCTTCCTTCCCACAGATTAGGTGGCTCTGTCTGTACTTTTTGTAGCGCTATCTGTAGTCTAAACACGCTGCCTATAGGATTCACTAAATTCCACTAACCATCGATAGTTTACTTAATCCAAAGTTGGTCCTACCCGGCCTAAGTGCACTGACTTTGATCTACCAGCACTAAATAATTAATTTGATGTCAATACTTATTTTTCCCTGATACATATTATTGCTAAACCGTAGTTCTGTGCATTTAAGACGGCTGGGTATGGGCGTAGTATTGGAAAGTTTTTTAAACGATTTTTATCAATACCTAATTGTCAATGTACCTATATTGTCAATAAAATAAGGCTTTGTACGAGTCTTCAGAACAGTTCAATGAAATAATTTCATAGCTTGGAATAGTTTTATAGTTTTATTTCGTCCTACAGACGTTTGGTGCTTATTGTTACTAATTTTCAGGTAGTCAAAAATTAAACTGTTTAATCATTCCAAGCTATGAAATTATTTTCTTTGAACTGTTCTGATGACTCGTACAAAGCCCCAAAAGATATTGATACAAATCAATCAAAAATCTCTTTAAGGTCAAACTCACAAAAGCCTTAAGGAATATCATTGGTTCTTGCCATGGAATTGTAGTCCTAAACTGTTTAAAATGTAGCAGTGCTTTGAAAAACTGGCCCAATGTTTATGTAGGATTATGACAATCGCCTATCAGAGTTTGTTCAGGGACATTTTTGTCACCATATTAACTATACACGAACAGAACCATTGCTCAACAAAAGTTGAGTCTGAATATAATATCTATTTAGGTATTTAGATAAGAAAATAATTGAAGGGGTTAGAAGAAGAGTGGTCTAAGCACTACTTTTTTCAAAATTGAGATATTGTATGCTTGTGTCGATCTCGGAGCCCTCTATCAGAATACATAATGGGCTAAGCGTCAAAAAAATATTCCAAGTTCTATTGACGCTTGGTTTAAGTCGTCTGACGAGTATTATGCATGTGAAGATTCTGATAAACCCTTAATTACTAGAGGGTCCCGTCATGTAAAACATGACCAATGTGCACCCGTGAGGTATGCGTAAATATAAAACGACAGCAATATTTGTCAGCAGAGTGTGCGTCGTAATTACACTTGACGTCGTTGATGACCCAATCTTAACAGAATACGTTAACAAATGAGGAACGAAGAAAAGCAATTTGATCATACCTATTATGGTAAAACAATTTCATATAAGTTTCCAAATTTACACCAGAGTATTCGTGTACTAAGTAAAAATAAGAAAAAAAAACAATGTATGCGCCGTAAAAAATATATATATACATTACGTTGATACCGTGACCTCATGCCCACGACCTTTTCTTCATTTGTGATGCTATTACATGGTAATCTACGGTTTCATTATATACGTTCCTCAGATGTAGGGCGGAAGTTAATTTGTTTGATTTTGCGGTGCACAATTTTGGATTGTAATCAAGCTCTATCAAGTACCGTTTCACTGATGTTAACAAATAACGTTATATTGAAGTATTCTCTTACAATAACTCATGTCACCATTACAAATGATTGGTTGATGTCAGAAATACTGTTCTCTGAGCTCACTTCAAGAATATTGAAATGGACTTCAGCCCATCTACCTCTAATTAAGGTATAGCTATTCAGTTGACAATGTAAAACTTAAACATTGGTGCTTTAAACTTTATCAACAGCAACATGAATTCGTTGTCAATACATGACTCAATACAGACCACTCTACGAAATAAGAAACGACTGAAAATGATTAATCTAACAACATTATTTAAAAACTTCGTCGGTTAGTTGGTATGAGGGTTACAGAGCCGTGTTGATTAAATGTAGGAAGAAAATAATACGTTTGATCGTTTGCAAATTGCATCATGAGGCCAATGTTAAAAATCTATCGGCTTTGTTTGGTTTTCATGGCCCTCTAAAATACAGAGAAAATGAAAAATTTATAAAAATTACACTTTGACGTTTCTTGGCGTGAAGAAGTTTTCTATGTAACGTCTCTTTTGAACGGTTATTATGTGTTATAGTAGATTTTTTAAACACTCAAAGGGATAAGGATTACGTTTTAGGTAAGTTATGGTTATTTCTTTATTTTGTGAAGGCAAAGGACGTATTTTTAGACACGATTGGCAATGAAAGGCCACCATTTTAAATACAAAATAGTGCCGTTTTCAATGTAATGTAAAGATTTGGACAGTTGTTCTGTGTTAAAATACATTTCTTATAAACACAAAGGGATAAGGATTGCCATTTAGGTAAGTTTCAGTTATTTATTTATGCACAATGAGCAGAAGATGTATTTTGGACATGATTTGGGCAATGTAACGTCGACCATTTTAATTTTAAATACAACATAGATAGTGTGCGCACGAAATTGAGAGGATGCGCGCGCAGGCGTTTATGACAGACAGAGACACAGACCTGGGTAACTATAAGTAAGATTACAGAATATTGGAAATGGCGCTTAGGCCACTCTTCTACTAACCCCTTCAATTGCTATCAAAAATCCCTGTCCCATGACTGAAAAATAATTGAAGAATCTCAATAATTAAAATTATATAATGTACACTCGGCCAAACAAAACTTGAACGTTGACCAAATTTGAATGACTGCTGGTCATGTCCCATAACCAATCAAAGCTTGTTATTATCATTGAAATGTGAAGTCACCTACTAGAGTGAGACAATGAGATCGCTTAGACTGACTTCTGATGGTGCGATCTTACATTTATCAGCCTATCAGATTTATTGAACGTTCAAGTTTTGTTTGGCCAAGTGTACTACATAATATATAAAATATATATAAATACGATTAGGTAACGAATTTGATGTGTATTTCAGTGGACAGCCGATTCCCAAGGTTCAGTATACCGCAGAGGAGATCAAGACTTGGTGAGTAAACCCTAACCAAGTGAGGCTAAAACCAGGACGAGTAGGTCATAAAATGTTCTGGAAGATCTATTAGGATCGTGCCGGAGTGACAGACCTTCTACTTGCAGCGTGCTTCTTACAGCTCCAGTCTTATCGCGTCGAAATAATTGAACCAATCAGCGCGATCCTCCGTCTTGTCACGTGATGTGTCTCTCTCTCTCGCTCTGACGCATTGAGAGCAAGGTGTGATAGAACACAATCAAGCCAATCACAACGGGACTCTGGAAACTTCGTTCCATTCAATGTCTCGTTAAAACTTAGAACGAAGAGTGGGGGATATTTCATCAACTGAGAATCACGGAAGAGTTAAGAAGTAGGCGCGTTTCTGTATCATAAGAGATCGATGTAAATATATCACTATCGTAACTGACAACAGGTGTCCGTTCTGCTCACCATAGGGCAGGTCAAAGATGGACGACAATTCTTCCACAACATGCGTGATGCTCGATTACCTGTATCACGCTTTCTAGTCTTTGAAGATGTTACCTTATAGAAAGATCTGAACCAATCATACCCTGCCAATAAGGAAGTCACGTGAAATTTTATTCTTGTTAATTTGTAAATATCAACACAAATAACAATGACAAACACACTTATCACCAGCGAAATTTAAAATTTTCATTCATAAAAATCAAATTCAAAATGTCGTGGGATATTTTAGCGGGAAAAACGGCAGGCAACGAGAATCAGGATTATGATGTCATTTCCAAGAATCCAACAATGTGTTACCATGGTGATTCCTTTGTAGCTATGGCAATATAGCGGATTGTGATGTCATTATCAATTTTCCTGTTTTAAAATTGTAAGAAAATTATCAAACTTTGTAACTGAATTTCTCGAAAACTATTCGTCCCACAGCAAAAAATATATTATATCTGTGTTCAGCAACATCTCAACTTTAATAAAATAACTTTTATTCCGAAATTCAATTTGATAAGTGTATTCCCTATTGTTAAGTACTTGCATCAATCTATCATATCCGTAAAATATATTCAAACTCAATTTACTTCGCACAATTTAAAAGGACCGGTATTGTTACGATTATAGGTTTCTTTGAATCAATGTAACCCGCCTCACTCTCACTTATCCGCCTCACTCTGCAAATCTTCGTGTACCTGGTACCTGGTGGGATCACCTGGTTTAGCCTCTCAATTTTTTTTCCTGGGGCTTAACGTCGCACTATTCTGCAGCGAGGCTAATGGCGACGGAATTACGTCTAATCGCCTGCCTGTCAGCGCCATGCCCACGAGTCACCCGGCAAGTAGAGGACCCGGGTTCGACGAGGGTCAATTAGTGACCAGGAAGTGGCAGTGTGACCTACATCCAGCAGATAGTGATAGCCAACACACGACGTGATGGCGGTTCCATGTTCATGTCATTCTGATCACAAGTAATCACTTAAGTGTGGGTAGAATGCACTTCTGCCGATCAGTATTCTTACATTGCATACTTAGTTAGAGATAATTAGCACGTACCTCTTTTCCTCGTTCCTCTCATCTCACATCTAGGAGTGAGATATGTTTCGTGTTCCTGCTGTTTATTTGCCAATGACAACCCCATGTGTTTTTCAGATGGGAATGAACATTTGTGATCTATTGTAATGGGCACGGCATTCAATTTCGTGCCATGTGGAAGCAAAAGTTGTTAGGTCTGAGCTTAGTGAACATAACTGTCAAAATATTTTTAAAAAATGTTACATTATAATATTTTAGTGCATCTAAAGTCAAAATTCCTCAAGAGTAAATCCGTACACCCACGGCGTCATTCCATTTAGCCGGTCTTTGACAGTTTGGTGCCCTGTGCCAAGGTAACATGCCCCCCCCCCCCCCCCTCCACCCTCACACACTGGTTTGATTACAAGAAACGAAGTTATAGATTTAACAGGATTATAAAACTTTTGAATTTTCTTAGTATAGTTTATGTAGATATTAAGAAGTCTGCGACTCAAGGCAACTTTTCTCTATAAGATGGAGTTAGCAACGGATTTTCTACCTGCCAACAATTAAAAATATCACAAACGTAGCAGGGAAATTACTTCATTTGGAGGTCTGGGACACTAGAAAACTTGCATTAAATTCGGTCTTGATCTTCCCTGATCCACCCTGATGATACGTCACTACTCAGTCTGTTCTGTGTTCAGGGGCACCGTGTTCACCGAGCTGCACAAGCTGTACGTCGTGCACGCATGTAAAGAGTCACGTCTCAGTCTGTTCTGTGTTCAGGGGGACCGTGTTCACCGAGCTGCACAAGCTGTACGTCGTGCACGCATGTTAAGAGTCACTACTCAGTCTGTTCTGTGTTCAGGGGCACCGTGTTCACCGAGCTGCACAAGCTGTACGTCGTGCACGCATGTTAAGAGTCACTACTCAGTCTGTTCTGTGTTCAGGGGCACCGTGTTCACCGAGCTGCACAAGCTGTACGTCGTGCACGCATGTAAAGAGTCACGTCTCAGTCTGTTCTGTGTTCAGGGGGACCGTGTTCACCGAGCTGCACAAGCTGTACGTCGTGCACGCATGTTAAGAGTCACTACTCAGTCTGTTCTGTGTTCAGGGGCACCGTGTTCACCGAGCTGCACAAGCTGTACGTCGTGCACGCATGTTAAGAGTCACTACTCAGTCTGTTCTGTGTTCAGGGGGACCGTGTTCACCGAGCTGCACAAGCTGTACGTCGTGCACGCATGTAAAGAGTCACTACTCAGTCTGTTCTGTGTTCAGGGGCACCGTGTTCACCGAGCTGCACAAGCTGTACGTCGTGCACGCATGTAAAGAGTCACTACTCAGTCTGTTCTGTGTTCAGGGGGACCGTGTTCACCGAGCTGCACAAGCTGTACGTCGTGCACGCATGTAAAGAGTCACTACTCAGTCTGTTCTGTGTTCAGGGGGACCGTGTTTACCGAGCTGCACAAGCTGTACGTCGTGCACGCATGTAAAGAGTCACGTCTCAGTCTGTTCTGTGTTCAGGGGGACCGTGTTCACCGAGCTGCACAAGCTGTACGTCGTGCACGCATGTTAAGAGTCACTACTCAGTCTGTTCTGTGTTCAGGGGGACCGTGTTCACCGAGCTGCACAAGCTGTACGTCGTGCACGCATGTTAAGAGTCACTACTCAGTCTGTTCTGTGTTCAGGGGCACCGTGTTCACCGAGCTGCACAAGCTGTACGTCGTGCACGCATGTAAAGAGTCACTACTCAGTCTGTACTGTGTTCAGGGGGACCGTGTTCACCGAGCTGCACAAGCTGTACGTCGTGCACGCATGTAAAGAGTCACTACTCAGTCTGTTCTGTGTTCAGGGACACCGTGTTCACCGAGCTGCACAAGCTGTACGTCGTGCACGCATGTAAAGAGTCACTACTCAGTCTGTACTGTGTTCAGGGACACCGTGTTCACCGAGCTGCACAAGCTGTACGTCGTGCACGCATGTTAAGAGTCACTACTCAGTCTGTTCTGTGTTCAGGGGCACCGTGTTCACCGAGCTGCACAAGCTGTACGTCGTGCACGCATGTTAAGAGTCACTACTCAGTCTGTTCTGTGTTCAGGGGGACCGTGTTCACCGAGCTGCACAAGCTGTACGTCGTGCACGCATGTAAAGAGTCACTACTCAGTCTGTTCTGTGTTCAGGGGCACCGTGTTCACCGAGCTGCACAAGCTGTACGTCGTGCACGCATGTAAAGAGTCACTACTCAGTCTGTTCTGTGTTCAGGGGCACCGTGTTCACCGAGCTGCACAAGCTGTACGTCGTGCACGCATGTTAAGAGTCACTACTCAGTCTGTTCTGTGTTCAGGGGGGCCGTGTTCACCGAGCTGCACAAGCTGTACGTCGTGCACGCATGTAAAGAGTCACTACTCAGTCTGTTCTGTGTTCAGGGGCACCGTGTTCACCGAGCTGCACAAGCTGTACGTCGTGCACGCATGTAAAGAGTCACTACTTAGTCTGTTCTGTGTTCAGGGGCACCGTGTTCACCGAGCTGCACAAGCTGTACGTCGTGCACGCATGTAAAGAGTCACTACTCAGTCTGTTCTGTGTTCAGGGGCACCGTGTTCACCGAGCTGCACAAGCTGTACGTCGTGCACGCATGTAAAGAGTCACTACTCAGTCTGTTCTGTGTTCAGGGGGACCGTGTTCACCGAGCTGCACAAGCTGTACGTCGTGCACGCATGTAAATAGTCACTACTCAGTCTGTTCTGTGTTCAGGGGGACCGTGTTCACCGAGCTGCACAAGCTGTACGTCGTGCACGCATGTAAAGAGTCACTACTCAGTCTGTTCTGTGTTCAGGGGGACCGTGTTCACCGAGCTGCACAAGCTGTACGTCGTGCACGCATGTAAAGAGTCACTACTCAGTCTGTTCTGTGTTCAGGGGGACCGTGTTCACCGAGCTGCACAAGCTGTACGTCGTGCACGCATGTAAAGAGTCACTACTCAGTCTGTTCTGTGTTCAGGGGCACCGTGTTCACCGAGCTGCACAAGCTGTACGTCGTGCACGCATGTAAAGAGTCACTACTTAGTCTGTTCTGTGTTCAGGGGCACCGTGTTCACCGAGCTGCACAAGCTGTACGTCGTGCACGCATGTAAAGAGTCACTACTTAGTCTGTTCTGTGTTCAGGGGGACCGTGTTCACCGAGCTGCACAAGCTGTACGTCGTGCACGCATGTAAAGAGTCACTACTCAGTCTGTTCTGTGTTCAGGGGGACCGTGTTCACCGAGCTGCACAAGCTGTACGTCGTGCACGCATGTAAAGAGTCACTACTCAGTCTGTTCTGTGTTCAGGGGCACCGTGTTCACCGAGCTGCACAAGCTGTACGTCGTGCACGCATGTAAAGAGTCACTACTCTTTACATCACTACTCAGTCTGTTCTGTGTTCAGGGGGACCGTGTTCACCGAGCTGCACAAGCTGTACGTCGTGCACGCATGTTAAGAGTCACTACTCAGTCTGTTCTGTGTTCAGGGGGACCGTGTTCACCGAGCTGCACAAGCTGTACGTCGTGCACGCATGTAAAGAGTCACTACTCAGTCTGTACTGTGTTCAGGGACACCGTGTTCACCGAGCTGCACAAGCTGTACGTCGTGCACGCATGTTAAGAGTCACTACTCAGTCTGTTCTGTGTTCAGGGGGACCGTGTTCACCGAGCTGCACAAGCTGTACGTCGTGCACGCATGTTAAGAGTCACTACTCAGTCTGTTCTGTGTTCAGGGGCACCGTGTTCACCGAGCTGCACAAGCTGTACGTCGTGCACGCATGTTAAGAGTCACTACTCAGTCTGTTCTGTGTTCAGGGGCACCGTGTTCACCGAGCTGCACAAGCTGTACGTCGTGCACGCATGTAAAGAGTCACTACTTAGTCTGTTCTGTGTTCAGGGGGACCGTGTTCACCGAGCTGCACAAGCTGTACGTCGTGCACGCATGTAAAGAGTCACTACTCAGTCTGTTCTGTGTTCAGGGGGACCGTGTTCACCGAGCTGCACAAGCTGTACGTCGTGCACGCATGTTAAGAGTCACTACTCAGTCTGTTCTGTGTTCATGGGGACCGTGTTTACCGAGCTGCACAAGCTGTACGTCGTGCACGCATGTAAAGAGTCACTACTCAGTCTGTTCTGTGTTCAGGGGGACCGTGTTCACCGAGCTGCACAAGCTGTACGTCGTGCACGCATGTTAAGAGTCACTACTCAGTCTGTTCTGTGTTCAGGGGGACCGTGTTCACCGAGCTGCACAAGCTGTACGTCGTGCACGCATGTAAAGAGTCACTACTCAGTCTGTTCTGTGTTCAGGGGGACCGTGTTCACCGAGCTGCACAAGCTGTACGTCGTGCACGCATGTTAAGAGTCACTACTCAGTCTGTTCTGTGTTCAGGGGGACCGTGTTCACCGAGCTGCACAAGCTGTACGTCGTGCACGCATGTAAAGAGTCACTACTCAGTCTGTTCTGTGTTCAGGGGCACCGTGTTCACCGAGCTGCACAAGCTGTACGTCGTGCACGCATGTAAAGAGTCACTACTCAGTCTGTTCTGTGTTCAGGGGGACCGTGTTCACCGAGCTGCACAAGCTGTACGTCGTGCACGCATGTAAATAGTCACTACTCAGTCTGTTCTGTGTTCAGGGGCACCGTGTTCACCGAGCTGCACAAGCTGTACGTCGTGCACGCATGTAAAGAGTCACTACTCAGTCTGTTCTGTGTTCAGGGGCACCGTGTTCACCGAGCTGCACAAGCTGTACGTCGTGCACGCATGTAAAGAGTCACTACTCAGTCTGTTCTGTGTTCAGGGGGACCGTGTTCACCGAGCTGCACAAGCTGTACGTCGTGCACGCATGTAAATAGTCACTACTCAGTCTGTTCTGTGTTCAGGGGCACCGTGTTCACCGAGCTGCACAAGCTGTACGTCGTGCACGCATGTAAAGAGTCACTACTCAGTCTGTTCTGTGTTCAGGGGGACCGTGTTCACCGAGCTGCACAAGCTGTACGTCGTGCACGCATGTTAAGAGTCACTACTCAGTCTGTTCTGTGTTCAGGGGGGCCGTGTTCACCGAGCTGCACAAGCTGTACGTCGTGCACGCATGTAAAGAGTCACTACTCAGTCTGTTCTGTGTTCAGGGGCACCGTGTTCACCGAGCTGCACAAGCTGTACGTCGTGCACGCATGTAAAGAGTCACTACTCAGTCTGTTCTGTGTTCAGGGGCACCGTGTTCACCGAGCTGCACAAGCTGTACGTCGTGCACGCATGTAAAGAGTCACTACTCAGTCTGTTCTGTGTTCAGGGACACCGTGTTCACCGAGCTGCACAAGCTGTACGTCGTGCACGCATGTAAAGAGTCACTACTCAGTCTGTTCTGTGTTCAGGGGGACCGTGTTCACCGAGCTGCACAAGCTGTACGTCGTGCACGCATGTAAAGAGTCACTACTCAGTCTGTTCTGTGTTCAGGGGCACCGTGTTCACCGAGCTGCACAAGCTGTACGTCGTGCACGCATGTTAAGAGTCACTACTCAGTCTGTTCTGTGTTCAGGGGGACCGTGTTCACCGAGCTGCACAAGCTGTACGTCGTGCACGCATGTAAAGAGTCACTACTCAGTCTGTTCTGTGTTCAGGGGCACCGTGTTCACCGAGCTGCACAAGCTGTACGTCGTGCACGCATGTAAAGAGTCACTACTCAGTCTGTTCTGTGTTCAGGGGCACCGTGTTCACCGAGCTGCACAAGCTGTACGTCGTGCACGCATGTTAAGAGTCACTACTCAGTCTGTTCTGTGTTCAGGGGCACCGTGTTCACCGAGCTGCACAAGCTGTACGTCGTGCACGCATGTAAAGAGTCACTACTCAGTCTGTTCTGTGTTCAGGGGGACCGTGTTCACCGAGCTGCACAAGCTGTACGTCGTGCACGCATGTAAAGAGTTACTACTCAGTCTGTTCTGTGTTCAGGGGGACCGTGTTCACCGAGCTGCACAAGCTGTACGTCGTGCACGCATGTTAAGAGTCACTACTCAGTCTGTTCTGTGTTCAGGGACACCGTGTTCACCGAGCTGCACAAGCTGTACGTCGTGCACGCATGTAAAGAGTCACTACTCAGTCTGTTCTGTGTTCAGGGGGACCGTGTTCACCGAGCTGCACAAGCTGTACGTCGTGCACGCATGTAAAGAGTCACTACTCAGTCTGTTCTGTGTTCAGGGGCACCGTGTTCACCGAGCTGCACATGCTGTACGTCGTGCACGCATGTTAAGAGTCACTACTCAGTCTGTTCTGTGTTCAGGGGGACCGTGTTCACCGAGCTGCACAAGCTGTACGTCGTGCACGCATGTAAAGAGTCACTACTCAGTCTGTTCTGTGTTCAGGGGCACCGTGTTCACCGAGCTGCACAAGCTGTACGTCGTGCACGCATGTAAAGAGTCACTACTCAGTCTGTTCTGTGTTCAGGGGCACCGTGTTCACCGAGCTGCACAAGCTGTACGTCGTGCACGCATGTTAAGAGTCACTACTCAGTCTGTTCTGTGTTCAGGGGGACCGTGTTCACCGAGCTGCACAAGCTGTACGTCGTGCACGCATGTTAAGAGTCACTACTCAGTCTGTTCTGTGTTCAGGGGGACCGTGTTCACCGAGCTGCACAAGCTGTACGTCGTGCACGCATGTTAAGAGTCACTACTCAGTCTGTTCTGTGTTCAGGGGGACCGTGTTCACCGAGCTGCACAAGCTGTACGTCGTGCACGCATGTAAAGAGTCACTACTCAGTCTGTACTGTGTTCAGGGACACCGTGTTCACCGAGCTGCACAAGCTGTACGTCGTGCACGCATGTTAAGAGTCACTACTCAGTCTGTTCTGTGTTCAGGGGGACCGTGTTCACCGAGCTGCACAAGCTGTACGTCGTGCACGCATGTTAAGAGTCACTACTCAGTCTGTTCTGTGTTCAGGGGCACCGTGTTCACCGAGCTGCACAAGCTGTACGTCGTGCACGCATGTAAAGAGTCACTACTCAGTCTGTACTGTGTTCAGGGGGACCGTGTTCACCGAGCTGCACAAGCTGTACGTCGTGCACGCATGTAAAGAGTCACTACTCAGTCTGTACTGTGTTCAGGGGGACCGTGTTCACCGAGCTGCACAAGCTGTACGTCGTGCACGCATGTAAAGAGTCACTACTCAGTCTGTTCTGTGTTCAGGGGCACCGTGTTCACCGAGCTGCACAAGCTGTACGTCGTGCACGCATGTTAAGAGTCACTACTCAGTCTGTTCTGTGTTCAGGGGGACCGTGTTTACCGAGCTGCACAAGCTGTACGTCGTGCACGCATGTAAAGAGTCACGTCTCGGTCTGTTCTGTGTTCAGGGGGACCGTGTTCACCGAGCTGCACAAGCTGTACGTCGTGCACGCATGTAAAGAGTCACTACTCAGTCTGTTCTGTGTTCAGGGGCACCGTGTTCACCGAGCTGCACAAGCTGTACGTCGTGCACGCATGTTAAGAGTCACTACTCAGTCTGTTCTGTGTTCAGGGGCACCGTGTTCACCGAGCTGCACAAGCTGTACGTCGTGCACGCATGTAAAGAGTCACTACTTAGTCTGTTCTGTGTTCAGGGGGACCGTGTTCACCGAGCTGCACAAGCTGTACGTCGTGCACGCATGTTAAGAGTCACTACTCAGTCTGTTCTGTGTTCAGGGGGACCGTGTTCACCGAGCTGCACAAGCTGTACGTCGTGCACGCATGTAAAGAGTCACTACTCAGTCTGTTCTGTGTTCAGGGGGACCGTGTTCACCGAGCTGCACAAGCTGTACGTCGTGCACGCATGTAAATAGTCACTACTCAGTCTGTTCTGTGTTCAGGGGCACCGTGTTCACCGAGCTGCACAAGCTGTACGTCGTGCACGCATGTAAAGAGTCACTACTCAGTCTGTTCTGTGTTCAGGGGGACCGTGTTCACCGAGCTGCACAAGCTGTACGTCGTGCACGCATGTTAAGAGTCACTACTCAGTCTGTTCTGTGTTCAGGGGGGCCGTGTTCACCGAGCTGCACAAGCTGTACGTCGTGCACGCATGTAAAGAGTCACTACTCAGTCTGTTCTGTGTTCAGGGGCACCGTGTTCACCGAGCTGCACAAGCTGTACGTCGTGCACGCATGTAAAGAGTCACTACTCAGTCTGTTCTGTGTTCAGGGGCACCGTGTTCACCGAGCTGCACAAGCTGTACGTCGTGCACGCATGTAAAGAGTCACTACTCAGTCTGTTCTGTGTTCAGGGACACCGTGTTCACCGAGCTGCACAAGCTGTACGTCGTGCACGCATGTAAAGAGTCACTACTCAGTCTGTTCTGTGTTCAGGGGGACCGTGTTCACCGAGCTGCACAAGCTGTACGTCGTGCACGCATGTAAAGAGTCACTACTCAGTCTGTTCTGTGTTCAGGGGCACCGTGTTCACCGAGCTGCACAAGCTGTACGTCGTGCACGCATGTTAAGAGTCACTACTCAGTCTGTTCTGTGTTCAGGGGGACCGTGTTCACCGAGCTGCACAAGCTGTACGTCGTGCACGCATGTAAAGAGTCACTACTCAGTCTGTTCTGTGTTCAGGGGCACCGTGTTCACCGAGCTGCACAAGCTGTACGTCGTACACGCATGTAAAGAGTCACTACTCAGTCTGTTCTGTGTTCAGGGGCACCGTGTTCACCGAGCTGCACAAGCTGTACGTCGTGCACGCATGTTAAGAGTCACTACTCAGTCTGTTCTGTGTTCAGGGGCACCGTGTTCACCGAGCTGCACAAGCTGTACGTCGTGCACGCATGTAAAGAGTCACTACTCAGTCTGTTCTGTGTTCAGGGGGACCGTGTTCACCGAGCTGCACAAGCTGTACGTCGTGCACGCATGTAAAGAGTTACTACTCAGTCTGTTCTGTGTTCAGGGGGACCGTGTTCACCGAGCTGCACAAGCTGTACGTCGTGCACGCATGTTAAGAGTCACTACTCAGTCTGTTCTGTGTTCAGGGGCACCGTGTTCACCGAGCTGCACAAGCTGTACGTCGTGCACGCATGTAAAGAGTCACTACTCTTTACATCACTACTCAGTCTGTTCTGTGTTCAGGGGGACCGTGTTCACCGAGCTGCACAAGCTGTACGTCGTGCACGCATGTTAAGAGTCACTACTCAGTCTGTTCTGTGTTCAGGGGCACCGTGTTCACCGAGCTGCACAAGCTGTACGTCGTGCACGCATGTAAAGAGTCACTACTCAGTCTGTTTTGTGTTCAGGGGCACCGTGTTCACCGAGCTGCACAAGCTGTACGTCGTGCACGCATGTAAAGAGTCACTACTCAGTCTGTTCTGTGTTCAGGGGGACCGTGTTCACCGAGCTGCACAAGCTGTACGTCGTGCACGCATGTTAAGAGTCACTACTCAGTCTGTTCTGTGTTCAGGGGCACCGTGTTCACCGAGCTGCACAAGCTGTACGTCGTGCACGCATGTAAAGAGTCACTACTCAGTCTGTTCTGTGTTCAGGGGCACCGTGTTCACCGAGCTGCACAAGCTGTACGTCGTGCACGCATGTAAAGAGTCACTACTCAGTCTGTTCTGTGTTCATGGGGACCGTGTTTACCGAGCTGCACAAGCTGTACGTCGTGCACGCATGTAAAGAGTCACTACTCAGTCTGTTCTGTGTTCAGGGGCACCGTGTTCACCGAGCTGCACAAGCTGTACGTCGTGCACGCATGTAAAGAGTCACTACTCAGTCTGTTCTGTGTTCAGGGGGACCGTGTTCACCGAGCTGCACAAGCTGTACGTCGTGCACGCATGTTAAGAGTCACTACTCAGTCTGTTCTGTGTTCATGGGGACCGTGTTTACCGAGCTGCACAAGCTGTACGTCGTGCACGCATGTTAAGAGTCACTACTCAGTCTGTTCTGTGTTCAGGGGCACCGTGTTCACCGAGCTGCACAAGCTGTACGTCGTGCACGCATGTTAAGAGTCACTACTCAGTCTGTTCTGTGTTCAGGGGGACCGTGTTCACCGAGCTGCACAAGCTGTACGTCGTGCACGCATGTAAATAGTCACTACTCAGTCTGTTCTGTGTTCAGGGGGACCGTGTTCACCGAGCTGCACAAGCTGTACGTCGTGCACGCATGTAAAGAGTCACTACTCAGTCTGTTCTGTGTTCAGGGGCACCGTGTTCACCGAGCTGCACAAGCTGTACGTCGTGCACGCATGTAAAGAGTCACTACTCAGTCTGTTCTGTGTTCAGGGGCACCGTGTTCACCGAGCTGCACAAGCTGTACGTCGTGCACGCATGTAAAGAGTCACTACTCAGTCTGTTCTGTGTTCAGGGGGACCGTGTTCACCGAGCTGCACAAGCTGTACGTCGTGCACGCATGTAAATAGTCACTACTCAGTCTGTTCTGTGTTCAGGGGCACCGTGTTCACCGAGCTGCACAAGCTGTACGTCGTGCACGCATGTAAAGAGTCACTACTCAGTCTGTTCTGTGTTCAGGGGGACCGTGTTCACCGAGCTGCACAAGCTGTACGTCGTGCACGCATGTAAAGAGTCACTACTCAGTCTGTTCTGTGTTCAGGGGCACCGTGTTCACCGAGCTGCACAAGCTGTACGTCGTGCACGCATGTAAAGAGTCACTACTCAGTCTGTTCTGTGTTCAGGGACACCGTGTTCACCGAGCTGCACAAGCTGTACGTCGTGCACGCATGTAAAGAGTCACTACTCAGTCTGTTCTGTGTTCAGGGGGACCGTGTTCACCGAGCTGCACAAGCTGTACGTCGTGCACGCATGTAAAGAGTCACTACTCAGTCTGTTCTGTGTTCAGGGGCACCGTGTTCACCGAGCTGCACAAGCTGTACGTCGTGCACGCATGTAAAGAGTCACTACTCAGTCTGTTCTGTGTTCAGGGGGACCGTGTTCACCGAGCTGCACAAGCTGTACGTCGTGCACGCATGTTAAGAGTCACTACTCAGTCTGTTCTGTGTTCAGGGGCACCGTGTTCACCGAGCTGCACAAGCTGTACGTCGTGCACGCATGTTAAGAGTCACTACTCAGTCTGTTCTGTGTTCAGGGGGACCGTGTTCACCGAGCTGCACAAGCTTTACGTCGTGCACGCATGTAAAGAGTCACTACTCAGTCTGTTCTGTGTTCAGGGGGACCGTGTTCACCGAGCTGCACAAGCTGTACGTCGTGCACGCATGTTAAGAGTCACTACTCAGTCTGTTCTGTGTTCAGGGGGACCGTGTTCACCGAGCTGCACAAGCTGTACGTCGTGCACGCATGTAAAGAGTCACTACTCAGTCTGTTCTGTGTTCAGGGGCACCGTGTTCACCGAGCTGCACAAGCTGTACGTCGTGCACGCATGTAAAGAGTCACTACTCTTTACATCACTACTCAGTCTGTTCTGTGTTCAGGGGGACCGTGTTCACCGAGCTGCACAAGCTGTACGTCGTGCACGCATGTTAAGAGTCACTACTCAGTCTGTTCTGTGTTCAGGGGCACCGTGTTCACCGAGCTGCACAAGCTGTACGTCGTGCACGCATGTAAAGAGTCACTACTCAGTCTGTTCTGTGTTCAGGGGCACCGTGTTCACCGAGCTGCACAAGCTGTACGTCGTGCACGCATGTTAAGAGTCACTACTCAGTCTGTTCTGTGTTCAGGGGCACCGTGTTCACCGAGCTGCACAAGCTGTACGTCGTGCACGCATGTAAAGAGTCACTACTCAGTCTGTTTTGTGTTCAGGGGCACCGTGTTCACCGAGCTGCACAAGCTGTACGTCGTGCACGCATGTAAAGAGTCACTACTCAGTCTGTTCTGTGTTCAGGGGCACCGTGTTCACCGAGCTGCACAAGCTGTACGTCGTGCACGCATGTAAAGAGTCACTACTCAGTCTGTTCTGTGTTCAGGGGCACCGTGTTCACCGAGCTGCACAAGCTGTACGTCGTGCACGCATGTAAAGAGTCACTACTCAGTCTGTTCTGTGTTCAGGGGGACCGTGTTCACCGAGCTGCACAAGCTGTACGTCGTGCACGCATGTAAAGAGTCACTACTCAGTCTGTTCTGTGTTCAGGGGGACCGTGTTCACCGAGCTGCACAAGCTGTACGTCGTGCACGCATGTAAAGAGTCACTACTCAGTCTGTTCTGTGTTCAGGGGCACCGTGTTCACCGAGCTGCACAAGCTGTACGTCGTGCACGCATGTAAAGAGTACCTCGAGAACTGGCCCGAACTCGTCAAGTACTGCGGATACAGGTAGATGACGTCATACATTGCCTCGCGTATTATACTTGGTTGCTAGGTGACAGACACCATCTTGTGTGAAGGGCTGACAGATTTTTGATACTCTGTGTAGATTTAAAATCAAGAGAGGTGATCGCTTATTTTTATACATTGAAAATATCAGAGATAAATCTACCCTATTGATGATTCCTTTAGGATAGCTTAATTTATAGCTAAGTCTACATTTGAAAATCTAAATGGCGGCTTACATGACAATAACAAGCTACTCTCCCAATTTCTTTTACTGATGCTCTAGGAAGCTGTTTAGGGTGTTAGATGCATTTTTGAGCGAGCGAAGCGAGCGACTCCATTTGGCTCTTTTAGCACGGACCTCTGTTTTTTTTTTTGTTTTTTTTTTTGTTTTTGTTTTTGTATGCTAAAGGAAGCAATAGAAGTCGCACCGTTTCACCGATCGACCTGAAATTTTGCACACATGTAAAGACAACCTTCTCTGTTTGCAGACCCAATTTTTTTTTGAAATCCATCCATTGGTTCATTGTTAAAATAAGTATCTCCTGATAGCCTAAAAAATGAAAATGGTCTTCGAGAAATGTGATCAAACTCATATTTAGCATGGTCAGTAAGACCAACAATGTCACTTATTTTACAAATTTTCAGCCGAATCTGTCAAGAAAGTATGCACTTATTGACATTTTTAATAGCTGTCAGAAATGAAACATTGAAAATGAATGTCTTTCCAATGCAACTGAATCTGATTTGCTTTAGGTACAAGAGTGTTTTGATGGTATGTACACTTTTTTAGTGAAAAGCAGATATTTTTATGTTTATTGAGTTGATCAAATTTGAATAATTCAATTTGGATCATAGTTTCCAACAAATCATTTCGAGTTTTTAAGGACCTTGATTGTCTTTTCGTCAATTCGTAGTTCTGATGGCCGTGCCTCCCGTGTTTCTACTTGGCTGATTTTGCATCCAGGAGGGATTAGAAACATAAGCTCACATTTCAATAATATCATTGAGTGGCGTTTGTTCTCTTCTAGCGTTCACACGTCATTCCAAATCTCGACTGCATTTTGCTTCTTTTCGTTGATAATTTTGGCAATTTGGTGTACTTTGTGAAGGTATTAGTAAAATTGAATCGCTTTTAAAGCATAGATATTAGGTATCTACAGTTTTTTGTCCAGGGGATTGATTATTTCAAATTATTTTCTTCTTGGAAACGTTGGATTCATTCCGTTTCTAAACTAGGTAGTTACTATTTTACCTGATCCGTTTTTTTGTGTGGAACTTTGATTCCTTTCGCTTATTAGTTGAAAGGTGTTTACTTTATTTTCATATTTGCGAAGTTTTGTTCAAGATTCATTTCGTAACATTACGACATTGAATACATTACGTCTTTGAGCACACATTTCGTGCATTTCAAACATTGATCACACAAATATTATTGTACTTTAATTAGGTAGGTACTCTACTTCTTAATTTTTCATTACCTATCTTATCCCTATTTAAACATGCCGAAAAATGGAAAGACTTCTGCTAGAATGAAAGCCATAAAGGCGAAAAAGCGTCTGCGTGAAATTGAAGATCAAGAAACTGACGAAGCTAAATCTAAAAGGTTGAAACAAAATGTCGTTAATAATAAAGCATCAAGGAGCAAAGAGACCCCCGACCAGACTGCTGCAAGGAGATACTCAAACAATCAACGCAATACCCGCTCTCGTGCAGCGGGTATTGCCGATTGACCGACCAACTAAAAACTTCGCATGGTAATTGGTAGCCACATTTAAGGTATTTTTGCCAATTTTCAGTCTAATTTGTAGTTATTTTCAAAAGTTTATCATATCATATGAGTGGTCCCAGGTATATTGTTTGAAGAATATCATGTGATTTTTGAAACTTAACAATGAACCGTTCAATCAAAGGTTTAATCGATCAACTTAAAACTTAGCAAGGTTATTGGGACCAATATTTTTGGAAATTTTGGAGATATTTATACAAGTCTGTGACGAAATTCAAGAATTATTGGCTTTTAATGACATTTTCGATAGACATAATTTCGGTTCGAGGTGTTGCGTGTATCCGTGCTCGCTCATCAACGCGTTACTCAGAGCGTTTTCCTAGTATGTACACATGAAGCTGATTTAATTGTTAGAATAGTCACCTTTATGTGCCCTGATAAAACTTACCCCCTATCGCGACGTCCAGTTGTTCACAGACTTAGTAAAAGTTGCCTTAAATATAGATATTCTATACAGAGGGGTAAAATTGCAAGACTGGTTTATTACTTGCTTTGATCAGAACATAACGAGACGGCTGTTCTCAGCTGTAAGTATCTATTGATTAATTGTATTTTGCAGAGTCGATCATCTGCCTCAACTGCAGGACGTGAATGTCTTCTTGAAGCGTAAGTACTGCATCTCTGCTGTCTGGTACCCCCGCGTTGGGCGCCAGTTGTAACATGCCTGTGTGTGCAGGCAAGACCGGCTTCCAACTGCGACCTGTGGCGGGCTACTTGTCGCCGCGGGACTTCCTCTCCGGCCTGGCATTCCGCGTGTTTCACTGCACTCAGTACATCAGGCACTCCTCGGACCCGTTCTACACTCCAGAACCGTGAGTGTTCAATGATACGCATACGAGCGTACTTGTTTCTGGCAGACGATCACAGAACACATTGTAAGCATCCAAGGTGTTAATATAAGTTGGTCGCTTGCTTATATAAACACCTTGCTAAGCATCTACTGGTTGGCGAGGATTGCTGATTAATGAGCTTGACCTTCAAGAGATTTTTAATTGCTTTTTATCAATCTAGTGGAGCGGTCGCTCCACGCCAGCCAAGTCGTACGGCGCGCACACTCTCATATAAAGGCTGGAGCAAACCCACTTTTACTGTAAGCATCAAAGTGGCATTTTCAGCCTACTGGATCTTAAAATTAGGAAATCTCACATTGTTGCGATATATCTTAATTTCGAGCTATGGCCCACCCTACAACATATACCAAATTTGGGAACAATAGGTTACGCCCTTTGCACGCTAGAGGGCCGTGTAAAAAATGTTTAAGGGCAGTTTTCATAATAATAAACTCAAGGATAATAATAATAATAATCTCAGTAGTAGTAGTAGGGTGGAGCTAAAATCCGGTAAACAGGCCACAGCCTAAACTGCTGAACCGATTGATCTCACATTTTTACCACGTGTGCACTTTTGGCGTCTGATTTAACCTTCACCCCATGAATAGACCATAACGGAAAGTTGCCAGCGCCACCACATGAACTAAGTAAGATGTGTCTGCGCATGCGCTACCGCAAGGTCAAGTGTGTGATACCTCGACGCGGGAACCATTCCCGGCAGCTGTCTCTTGTTAAATTACGAAGTTTTGTTTTGAAATTACAACAGATATGGTAATTGGAAATACAAACTGATAGTGGTCATTTGTCTTACAAAAGGTGCAGATTATTTGAATGTAAATGTAATACCAAAACATTTCTCCTAATATTTATTAAATAAATGTACAAAATTCCTAAATCTGCTACTAAGAACACGGCGGAGGGGCGGTTTCACACGGATTCCGACCGAGCCAGCGAGGACGGTTTTAGTACCGAACGAGAGCGCTAGTCATTTCTGTTTTGGTCTATTTTTTGTGCCGCCATTTTAAAACCGGAAGTGACGTCATATCTCAACAACGGCTGGACCGATTGGAACGAAAATAGCGCCAAACGATTTGGACGGTCATCAATATGGATTATCAATAGCAACAGACTAAAATGTATGTTAACGAAACCGGAAATGACGTCATGAAATTTAATTCATCGATTGGCATTTCGGCAACAAATTTGATCCAATTATTTTGATATTTATGTAACGTATGTTCTTTTGATATCTCATTTGACTTGATATAAAACCAACCGGAAGCCGCCATTTTGAAACCAGAAATGACATCATATCTTAATAACGTCTTAATAGATTTGAACGAAACCAGCGCTAAACAATTAAGACGGTCAACTTTATGTATTATCATCAATAATATTTGCAGTTTACCATACTGAAACCGGAAATGACGTCACACATTTAAAAAATCACACAAATTTACATTTTGATGCAATAAATCTACTATTTGAGACTGCTTATAATAAAATGTAATCATGTTTAAATTATAATTTAAGAGGTCAGTGATTTCAGCAGCCATTTTGAAACCGGAAGAAACGTAATATCTCGAAAACTGGTTGACAGATCGGTATGAAACTAGTGCCAAACGATTCGGAAGGCCATCTCTATGGAATAGGAACAGTCAAACTAGAATTTTCCTATTTATGAGGCCGGAAATGACGTCATTCAAATTTATAAATCATTATAATCCCCTCCTATACAATAAATACATATTCAGAAAGCTAAAAATGATACACATCATTTATAGTAATAAATTCTATGTGGCAGTGCAGAAAGTTCAGCGGCCATTTTGAAAACCGAAGTGTTGCCATATCTCGGAACTGGGTTGACCGAATGGAATGAAACCTTTGTTTTTTCATGAGAATAACCAAATTGTAAAGGGTAATTTTTTTTTTAAAGGATTCAGTAATTGTTCATTTGATATGTGTCACACGTAAGTTGTAAGAATAAACTAAAAAAAGTAGTGATATCCCCATAAAAAACACTCCGTGTAAAAATACCAGCCAAGTATCTTCAACTTAAAAAAAAATAATGAAATCTAAAAATTCTGCACTGAAAAGTAGTGATATCAAAAAATTAGCCAAGTCAAAACTTTATTTGAAAATCAAAAAATACTTGGCGCATCGTTTTTTTTAGGGCATTATAGGTATACTATGTATATGTATATTTCATGTATAATTAATAATTGGCTTATACTTCTAAGCTATTTATGTACACGATGCGCCAAGTATTTTTTGATTTTCAAATAAAGTTTTGACTTGGCTAATTTTTTGATATCACTACTTTTCAGTGCAGAATTTTTAGATTTAATTATTTTTTTAAGTTGAAGAGACTTGGCTGGTATTTTTACACGGAGTGTTTTTTATGGGGTATCTTTTACCAATGCAACTGGTCATAAAAAAGGCATGTAGAGTCTTCAGAACTGTTCAATGAAAATAATTTCATATTTTGGAACGGGTTATTAGTTTCATTTTGTCCTACAGACATTTAGTGCCATATCTTTTACTAATTTTCAGGCACTAAACGTGTGTAAGACAAAATAAAACCAATAATCCATTCCAAAAGATATATTCATATTTATTACACAGTTTTGAAGACGCGTACGTTGCCTTATTTTTTATTAAAGGAGAACAAAATACGTTAAATACGAGAAGTATGCAATGTAATATTTATTTCTATGCATTTTAGTGAAAACCGCATATTTTTAAAAAAATCCATGATTTTTTTATGATTTATTTTATGTAGCGCGCAACGAATATTCATCTCATGCGTGACGTACGTGGTGCGCGGCCATGTGTTCTGAGTCATGAGTCGCAGCGCGGCCGAACATGGCTATAAACAAAATCAAGTGTGACACTCATCTGTTCTTTACGCAACACACATGCAGTTCGTGTCCAACACGAGACGTAGAAACACTTTCTGTGTCTCATATTTTGAATTTACTTTGTAAACTAGTTTCTAATGCGCTAACTGCACTATTCTTTTTATTAATCGTTCACTATACGATAGGACAATGAGTAGAGAGACAATATTACCATATCAGTTCGAGCCAGAATATGCAGAGACTGATCTAGACAGTGTTGTTTTAGTGGGCGAGGACGATATAAGTGTACACATATATTCGGGACGAAAGGATAATATTTTGTGGTGTAAATGTGGAATGTGCAAATTGATGCCGAGTGATTTTGAATGTTTGTGTTGTAAGGAAAGCGAAACTATTGGCAAGGTTAGACGGCAATTTGATTGTGTCACTGAAAACCCCCTTTTTAGTAATTTAGTTATTTTTCAAGAAGCACTAAATTTATTACGACATCAGACAATTCGTAAAACTGCGAGCCGACGGAAGAAGGAGTCTCTCTCAGCAACAGAACTACCGAATAAATCGTGGCGGTATTTAGCTTATAAACAATTTGTTATTTGGGTGAATGCCAATAATACCCTTGGTGTCGGCAATAGGGTGGTAATTCCTTCGTGTGTAGTTAGTAAGATAAGAGAAACATTTCCGGAACCAAATGCTCTGTACACTGGATTTTTGCCTCGAGATTTAGGGGAAACACCTAAATGGCCTGAATAAACCAGCTGTAAGTAATACTTCTTCGAACATATTTTTATGATATATATTACAATGGTTATTACTTATTGTGCATTTGCTCACCGTTATCACTGCTGGGTTGATGATGAAGGGAAGCGGGTAAATCGACTTTTACGTATTTCCTCGACAGCGGGGCGGGGGATGGGGGCAATGTTCTCAGGTACTTGCACAGGTGGGTCAAGGTCGGAATCTTCAATTATTTTACACTCTTCATTTTCTACTCTGTCCGCAACTCTGTCCATAATGTCGTCTCGCCACAAATAACTCTTTTTTTCGTATCTTGTTTTCATCACCCATGCTTTTGAGGCTTTTGAGTATTGTTGGTATTCGGCTTTAGGTTTTCTATTTTGATTTGCATTGTGATCGAGAATTGCAATGATTGATCGGATGTGCATTCCGCGGTTAGAGAAATGGATTCTTTTCGGAAGGTATTTCAAGCGGACATTGTGGTAAGATTCCAATCGACCTGTGTGCACGTAATTTTTAGCGTGTTTGATGTCATTTACAAATCCGGTGTTTGTAATGATTTTTTTTAATTCTCTGTAACTGTCTGATTTTGGATCAATCCACATTTTCTTCTTTCTTGTTTCCGGTGATAGTTCTTCATGTCCACAACGAGAGATGCAATCAGGTTGCATTGGGTCAGGTGACCAACTTTGCACATTTTTAACATGATACAATAAAGATGTAAATTTCTCTACCAAAACCTCCCCATCACCACCGCATGTCTGGCAACTCCACCACAGATGGTTCGATATACTACCCTTCCATGCTGAGAGTTCTGGGTATTTTTTTTCCACCGCTTTTATTCGTTTAGATAAACTTTTAGCTAAATGCCACACGTCGAATTCATGCTGAATCGTATCTTTGAATTGTCTCATAAATACACCCACCCCCCGATGTCGATCACTTAGAAATATTTTAATATTCAATTGTTCGTCGTAAATCAGTCCTTGAATAGTTCTTGGCAAGCATTTTTCTCAAGATCTCCTGTCATTTGGCATTTCTGAATAATTTTAAAATCTACAATTTGAGATGTACTGAGATCCATTATGGTGTATGTGCAGTATTTAGCGCAGAAACCAGGGCTATCGAATTGACCATCCCCTGCTAAACGCACATTTTCATCTTCACGCAAATTATTCATCATCTCTGTTCGTTGTTCCACCCACACTTTTTCAACTTCGTTTTGAAAATACCTTTTAATTAGTTGATCGAAAGTAGTGCGTGAAAAACAAAGCAGTTTCAGTGTATTTGCAAATTGAGAAAATGCTGTGAAATTAACACCTGTTAGCATCAGGGCTGACGCAATAGCCACATTGCCTTTGGGTTGATTGCCCTTCATAGTCTGAGATCGCCAGTGTAATTTATGACCTGCTTCACACGTGGTCGTCACCCCTAGCATAGCCCCTCGACTCCACCTCTTAGTTTTTATAACAAGAGCCCCACATTCACGGCACAGTCTAAACAGGGTGGACAAACAGCTCCAAAATACAAAATAAAATAAATGTTGAGTAGTATTATCACTGTCACTGTCATTTTCACTGTCGGTTTGATCGTCAACGGAGTCCTCACTATCTGATGTTTCTTCTTCCGGGTCCAGTCTAAACGAAACATCCAAATCTTGCTTCTCAGTTTCCGACTCACTATCACTCTCAGAACAGAAACGATATATTTCTTGCGAGCCTAATTCGCACTGCACACCTGCATCACACGTATTTGTCCACCGATAATCTTCGCCGATCACCATTGGGGATGGATGACTCGGGGCTGTCAAAGCGCCTGAAGTCCCGGGTTGAGGAGAGGGTGGATTTGTTGTCAAGAGGTCATCTACCATTTGTTTTTTGCGCTTTCTTTCATAGCGAGTTGCACGACTTTCTTTAGCTGCTGGTACGGGTTGAACGGCTACGGGTTGATCGGGCACGTGTGAGCTGTCACTTTCATGTTCACCTTTTAAACACTGGGTTGGGACTGTCCCCGGGTTCAAATTTATTTTTTTTCTACCGGAAGAATCACCCAATAATCAGTATTTTAAAATGTCGGACTGATTAAAATCCTCGGGTAAAAAGTGTTTCGAGCAAACACGTGAATCGTCACTAGGTTCGAAGTTGTCTCTGAACGATCTCGCTTTCCACACAGCAAATCGTTTGGGTGATCTATTCCTATTCGGGTAGCGGTATAATGATACCCGAGGCACTGTTTTTTCTGAATTATTACAACCATAAAACGAGCACCGAGGCATTATTAAATCGGATTATACTAGACAAATTTGAATTACACTTTACATCCTGACTCAGTGACTGCAGGAACTCGACTGATTTTCATGTGAAGCATACAAACTTACGCATACAACTCATAAACATATCAGGGCCTCTTGGGTGAGGCTTCAAATTTCTGAGATCTACGCATGCAAGTTTCTCAAGTGTGTAATGATCTAAATTTATTACCTCCAAGCATTTTTATAGTTTAACTCATAAAACATTCTGAAGATGGAATATACTGAAACTAAAATAACGAAACCAATGTCGAGTGATTTTGAATGTTTGTGTCGTCGGGAAAGTGAGACATATGACGAGATAAGACGGGAATTGGATGTGTGTGTCTCTATAAACCCATCTATTTGAACATGATAATTCAATCATTTATATCATCAGATCAATCAGTTCGTAGAAAAGACTTTGAAACGAAGGAAGAATAATTTTCTCTTGCTGCTTCAGATTTATATCCAATAGGTATACATTGTGGCGGTTTTTAGCTCACATAATTACCTGACAATTCAACTTTTAAAATGTCTGGCTGATTACGATGTTTCGGGCAAACACAAGGCCTGTCAATAGGTTCATAGTTGTCCCTGAGCGATTTTGCTTTGGATTTAGCTTACAAAACAGTAATTCGTTTCGGCGCTTTCTTTCTATTAGGGAAGCGGTAAAATGTTCGCGGCGATAGCATTTTTTTTCCTTACTATTACAGCTGTAAACAAGGCACTGGGGCATTATGAAATAGTATGATACTATTATTAGATCTTCGAATCACATTGTACATCATAAGTTAGTGCATGAATGAATATAGACTGACTTGCATGCATGCATACAAACTCACGCGGCACCCATATAACCAATGCATAGCCACACTTGCGACGCCCCAGTGACGTCATCGTTCTCGTAGCGTTGCGCAAGAACGTCTGCCAAGGTGTGTTACGATTTTTTTTCATAACCAACAAGCATGTCTATGTTATATGAACACATACAACATTCTGACACTGAAATATCACTAAACTTATTTTGTTCCCCTTTAACAAGTTCATTGCGGGTGATATTGATAAAAATCGGTTAAAAAACTCTTCACGGTCAAACTCACTACTCGGCGGCCAACCATCTTAATTCTAAGTATGCACAGTTTGCCCGAATTGTGCAAACAGTTCAAACAGTTTTCCTGGATGTGTTGCGGGAAAAGCGCGTGCGGTTAAAGATGGAACCAACGAGAGAACGTTTTGGGGGTATTTGGTCGTGTAGCATGGGCTTTTGGCGTTTGCGACCGTGTGGCTATTGCTGAACGCAACTCGCGTTTTGGGGTTAATTTATGTTTGAGTGATAATTAATAACAACTGAAAGAATACTTACATATCACTTTTCTTGTACCATTTCCCTCAAATCACTTACTCAAAACCACCCAAACCCTCCGAACTGCTTTAAAACAACGTTTAATATCGGACCTGACATTTCGTCTGCCGCCATCTTTAACCTTGGTGGGAAACAAGTAGTGAGAGACCGCCAACTTTTCAAAAAATCCGTTAATAAAATATTTCGTCTTTAAAATGAACTTAAACTATATTATTATTGTATTGCTTACCATAATTTGTACTAATACTAATCTATACTAGTTTCAATGTCTAATCAGCTCAAAATCATTGAAAACAATAATCAAGTTTGAATTTGAAATATTGCGCCAACTAGGACATTGCTGGGAAGTGGCCTAAAAGCACAAGCCACACGGTCGCACATGGCAAAAGCCCATGCTACACGACCAAATACTCCCAAAACGTTATCTCGTTAGTTCCATCTTTTACCGCGCGCGCTTTTCCCGCAACACATCCAACGGCCACATTTTTGGCACATATGTCCGTCCAGTTTTATTATTGATGATAAGATAAGTGATTCCTATTCCTACAAGAGTTTTTCCTGAATCCAGCAGAATCATACAACACAGGTATATAACTACCTATATATAAGTATAAAATTAAATTCTATGAACAAAACAGACTGGTATTAATTTGATGTGTGCCAACAGAATGGCAGCCACAACAATGGATGACGTCACACAAGTATAACGAATGATTGGTGTCTGATGCAAGATCATGTGTTGACTTGGTTGCCATGCCAACAGAGACTGCTGCCACGAACTTCTGGGCCACATGC
Organism: Leuctra nigra; assembly: GCA_934045905.1. NCBI lineage: Eukaryota > Metazoa > Arthropoda > Insecta > Plecoptera > Leuctridae > Leuctra > Leuctra nigra. The sequence goes on along the minus strand of OW203764.1, from coordinate 41,838,683 downwards.
CACTGCTGGCCAACCCCAGCTTCGCCCAGTTCTCCCAAGAGATGGGGCTGGCTTCGCTGGGAGCTTCTGACGAGGATGTCGGCAAGCTGGCCACGGTGAGTACAAATAGAATAATTACGAAATAGGCGATCGAAATCAGTTAACGAAGCAAGCTGGCCACTATGAGTACAAATAGAATAATTACAAAATAGGCGATCGAAATCAGTTTACGAAGCAAGCTGGCCACTATGAGTACAAATAGAATAATTACGAAATAGGCGATCGAAATCAGTTAACGAAGCAAGCTGGCCACTATGAGTACAAATAGAATAATTACGAAATAGGCGATCGAAATCAGTTAACGAAGCAAGTGACTCTGGCAGTAACGCTCACTTGAACTCCGGAAGTCCCGGGTTCGATTCCCGCGGCCGTCCTTCTGACTGAGGTGATTCGTGTTTCACTCAGTCGAGAGGCCAATGTTTGAATAGACCACGGCCGACTCATTCCCATCTTCCACCCTTTATTCTACATCATCATCATCATCATCATCATCATCATCATCATCATCTACAGCCTCTGTCATGATGAAACGAAACGGATTGGCTGCTGGTCAGGTTCCTTGACACTCAATCATTGTTTTTTTTTGTCTGGGGCTTAACGTCGCACTGTTCTGCAGCGAGGCTAATGGCGACGGATGAATGGTTATGATGATGATTGGGAGATGATGGTGAAGAGTAGGCAAGGATGGAAGTTGGGAAGGAGGCGGCCGTGGCCTATTAGTAGGGTACCTTCCCAGCATTTGCCTGTCGACTGAGGGAATACCACGAAAAAACCACAGTCAGGAAGGACGGCCGCGGGAATCGAACCCGGGCCTCCGGAATACAAGTTCAGAGCGTTACCACTCAGCCAACCTGTTCCGTATCAATCATTGTTATTATCAATTAAATCAGAGCTCACCTACTAGAGTAAGATGACGAGTTAGCATAGACTTCATTTTCGGTGATGAAATAAAATCTTCATCAGCCAATCCGTTTCTCAAAACCTTTTTTACTTCTGCCAAGTGTACATCTAGATCAAGGAGGTTTATACATGGAGTGGCCATGCGCCGCGCGGATTTGAAGCCGACTTTCTGCATGCATATTTCGCCTCACGCGGCAAAAACTCCAGGCAGAGCAACGAGTCACGTTGCAAACTTGCACGCGGTTATACAAGCAGTTCCAAGAGTTCCAGGAATGTTTTAATTGCGCGCCAATGAATACACTAAGGGAGTTGCAGTTTGTAACATTGTTTAACTGAGACTCTAAGGAATCACCTCCTATTTTTAGATTCTTGATATTTCAAATAGTTGCAACGTTACCGCAAGTTGAAAAGAACACTTTTTGTGCATTCTGAGTTCTTTTCTGAACGTTCCCAGACATATTTTAATTGCGTGCCACCCAAAGTATACAAATGTAATCGAAAAATGGGAGGAGATTCCTTAAAGTCTCAGTTAGACAATGTTATAAACCGCATCTCCGTAAGTGTTTTCATTATTATTATTATTATTATTATTATTATTATTATTATTATTATTATTATTATTATTAAGCCTATATTCTCAACGGAGCCGAGGCTCCACTAGTGAGAATGTAATAGAGAAGGGAGGAGAGGAAACCCGGTACCGGCATGTAGCCTACTCCTGACGAAAGATACCAAGGGGACCAACGGCTTAACGTCCCTTCCGAAGGACGGTGTGACATTCACAGCACGGGCCTCCACAACCCGCGCCGTCAAGAGACTGATAACAGGTGGAGGGAGGACGTCACACTAACCCCCAAACACCCCAGTCTCTCTGGCCCAACGGCAGCAACCTGGCAAGGCAGAGTTGAATGGTCACCCATCCAACCTCTGACCGCGCTCAATGTTGCTTAACCTCGGTGATCTAACGAGAACCGAGGTATCCAACACACCAGCCGTTGGGACAATGTTGGGACATTTTCATTGGCGCGCAATTAAAACTGTTCGGAACTCTTGGAACGGCGCTCGGATGCGCGCGTGCGAATGCAATCGTTTTCTGAAGCGGATCCACAACGAGAGATTCTACAGAATTCCAGAGATTTTGATTGAGACTTTGTTTAAAGTCTGGCTCAATGAAAATCTCTGGGATTTTGATTGAGACTTTGTTTAAAGTCTGGCTCAATGAAAATCTCTGGGATTCTGTAGAATCTCTCTTTGAGGATCCGCTTCCTGGAGTTTTTCCGCCTAAGAGTAGTCGTGGATAGCCGGGAGTGGCTTCCAATACTCTGGTATAGCGGTTGGCCCCTCCAGAAAAATATAACTACAAGCTCCTTGATCTAGATCCAGTAATTCCGCCCTTGTGTCATGGAGAGCCCTTGTAAAGTTCGGTACCTGATGACTGAGCGCGCTCCTGGTGGTCCCCAGCTGTACTTCTTCACCGTGGAGTTCGGGATGTGCAAGCAAGACGGCCAGCTGCTCGTCTAGATCCTGTATATTGTTCCGCCCTTGTGTCATTGAGAACCCGTGTATGATGACTGGTGGTCCCCAGCTGTACTTCTTCACCGTGGAGTTCGGGATGTGCAAGCAAGACGGCCAGCTGCGCGTCTAGATCCTGTATATTGTTCCGCCCTTGTGTCATTGAGAACCCGTGTATGATGACCATGGTGGTCCCCAGCTGTACTTCTTCACCGTGGAGTTCGGGATGTGCAAGCAAGACGGCCAGCTGCGCGTCTAGATCCTGTATATTGTTCCGCCCTTGTGTCATTGAGAACCCGTGTATGATGACTGGTGGTCCCCAGCTGTACTTCTTCACCGTGGAGTTCGGGATGTGCAAGCAAGACGGCCAGCTACGCGTCTAGATCCTGTATATTGTTCCGCCCTTGTGTCATTGAGAACCCGTGTATGATGACTGGTGGTCCCCAGCTGTACTTCTTCACCGTGGAGTTCGGGATGTGCAAGCAAGACGGCCAGCTGCGCGTCTACGGCGCAGGTCTGCTGTCGTCAGTGGCGGAGCTGCGCCACGCCGTGACCGCCACTGAGAAGACCAAGAGGTTCGACCCCGAGGTCGCGGTCCACGAGGAGTGCATCATCACGGCCTACCAGAACTCGTACTTCTACACAGACACGTTCGAGGAGGCCAAGGACAAGATGAGGTCAGTTCACTTAACAACCTCCCTCCTCAACCATCACTATTTACAATATAAAACTTTCACTTCAAACTTTACACTCGCACTCCGGAGGGCCCGAGTTTGACTCCCGCGACCGTCCTTCCTTTCCGAGGGGTTTAGTGGTTTTCCTCAGTCGAGACGCAAATTATGGGAAGGTTCCCTACTGCACCTTTTCTTCATCGTCTTCTCCAAATCAACATCATAGCTTCTCATGTATCCATAACTGCAGTCATCTCTCAGTTTATATTTTATTCAAATGCTCTATTTTCATTGTCCCTCCACATACAACTCCCAGTCCCCGCCATTTAAACAAATAGTTTGATACATCTTATTCTATAAATATCCGCCACTGCTTCAATTGCACTTTTCATATAGGTCCATGGATAATCACACAATGATTTTTGTTTTACGTAATTCTTGACAATTTGTATCCCATTCAATTGACCGAATTGTTGAAGAATCGTGCAGCCACCGGCCCTCTTTAGGGCCAAACCATGCAATTTAAACCTAAAATAGGAAGAGGAATAAGTATCCAAGTTTAAACTAAAAAGAGAATTTGTGTCATGTACTTTGCCACATACCTATCAAAAAGTTTCTAGTAAGCCTACAAGAATTAAAATGGTTTCATTGATCTATTCTGTCGTCATCAACTCAGCGTAGCATAGGAGTCCACGGGTGGCGGGGGGGGGGAGGCGCAAACATTTTTCTTTTTTATGATTTACGTATAGTTTCAACTTGAAGAGTAAAAATTCAAAAATATTGATTTTAAAGTGTAAAAAAAATGCCCTGCGGGGCAAGGTTGGAGCATGCCCTCCAACACCGCAAGTGTAAAATGTTAAAGAATATCGAATATTTCAACAAAATACACCTCATAACGTCTCAACCTTCACCTTGCCACGCAGGGCATTTTTGATTTTTTAATACTTTGAAATGAGTTTTTATGAGTAAACAAAAACGTTGACCCCCTCCCCCCCTGTGGACGCCACCATGTGTGTGTGTGTTTCATGAAGCCGTAGAGTTGACACTAATATCTGTCTCCACGCCACGCAGAGCGTTCGCCAGCCACATCCAGCGGCCATTCGGCGTGCGCTACAACCCGTACACACAGAGCGTGGAGGTTCTGAGCAACGCCACCAAGATCGCGGCGCTGGTGTCGGAGCTGCGCGGCGACCTCTGTATCGTCAGCAACGCGCTGCGCAAGATCCACGAGCAGGACGACACGGTCGACGTCGAGAGCTTGACCAGCATGCTCAGGCTCGACGAGCACGACGAGGCGGACGAACAGAAATAAGAGGCTTTCCCATCGTGCTTTTCCATCCTTTAGACCGCAGACATCTCAGTTTTGTGCCAAATAGAATTAATAATAATTGAAATTGGATAATAATTGTAATAATTTGATCATGGTGTTATAAATTGTACCGGAGTTACTAAATAGCAACTTCATGATTTGGTAAGAGTGGATAATTATGGAAGCATGACATTTTATTCCAGTGTATTTGTATATAGCATACACAAATAATTACAAACACAGTTATGCCCCGTAAATAAAATCCCCATAAAAAACACTTCGTGTAAAAATACCAGCCAAGTCTCTTCTACTAAAAAAAATATATGAAATCTAAAAATTCTGCACTGAAAAGTAATGATATCAAAAAATTTGCCAAGTCAAAACTTTATTTGAAAATAAAAAAATACTTGGCGCATCGTGTATATTAATAGCTTAGAAGTAGGCCAGATATAAAATATACATAAAATATACAAACATATAGTATACCTAAAATGCCCTAAAAAATCGATGCGCCAAGTATTTTTTGATTTTCAAATAAAGTTTTGACTTGGCAAATTTTTTGATATCATTACTTTTCAGTGCAGAATTTTTAGATTTCATATATTTTTTTTTAGTAGAAGAGACTTGGCTGGTATTTTTACACGAAGTGTTTTTTATGGGGATATCACTCCTTTTTTTAGTTTATTCTAACAACTTGTGACACATATGAAAAGAACAATTACTAAATTCTTTTAAAAAATCATCACCCTTTACAATTTCGTTACCACTAATGAATAGCAGCGTATGGTCCTAATTAATTGCTTTAAATGATCTTTCACGAAGAATAGCAAAGGTTTCATTCCAATCAGTCAACCCAGTTCCGAGATATGGAAACACAACGGTTTTCAAAATGGCTGCTGAACTTTCTGCAATGCCACATAGAATTTATTTCTATAAATGATGTGTATCATTTTAAGCTTTCTCAATATGTATTTATTGTATAGGAGGGAATTATAATAATTTATACATTTGAATGACGTCATTTCCGGTCTAATAAATAGGAAAATTCTATTTGTACTGTTCATATTCCATAGAGATGGCCTTCCGAATCGTTTGGCGCTAGTTTCATACCGATTTGTCTACCAGTTTTTGAGATATGACGTTACTTCCGGTTTAAAAATGGCGGCTGAAATCTCTGACCCCTTGAAGTATATTTGGAACATGATTACAATTTTATAAGCTGTCTCAAATAGTATATTTATTGCATCAAAATAAAAATTTGTGAGATTATTAAAATGTGTGACGTCATTTCCGGTTTAGGTATGGGAAACTGCAAATATTATTGATGATAATACATAAAGTTGACCGTCTAAATTGTTTTGCGCTGGTTTCGTTGAAATCTATTCAGCCGTTATTGAGATATGATGTCACTTCCGGTTTCAAAATGGCGGCTTCCGGTTAGTTTTATAACAAGTCACATGAGACGTCAAAAGTACATACGTTACATAAATATCAAAATAATCGGATCAACCTTTGTTGCCAAAAAGCCAATCGATGTATTTCAAATTTCATTACGTCATTTCCGGTTTCTTTAACATAATGTTTAGTCTTTTGCTACTTATCATGCATATAGATGACCGTCTGGATCGTTTGGCGCAATTTTCGTTCCAATCGGTCCAGCCGTTGACGAGATATGACGTCACTTCCGGTTTCAAAATGGCGGCACAAAAAATTCATGGGGTGAAGGTTAAATCAGACGCCAAAAGTGCACACGTGGTAAAAATGTGAGATCAATCGGTTCAGCCGTTTAGGCTGTGGCCTGTTTACCGGATTTAAATTCCAGGAGACTACTACTACTACTACTACTACTACTACAGAGATTATTATTATTATTATTATTATTATGAAAACCGCCCTAAAACACTGTTTTCACGGCCCTCTAGCGCGCAAAGGGCGTAACCTATTGTTCCCAAATTTGGTATATGTTGTAGGGTGGGCCATAGCTCGAAATTAAGATATATCGCAACAATGTGAGATTTTCCAATTTTAAGATCCAGTAGGCCGAAAATGCCACTTTGATGCTTACAGTAAAAGTGGGTTTGCTCCAGCCTTTTTAAATGAGTGTGTGCGCGCGCCGTACGACTTGGCTGGCGTGGAGCGACCGCTCCACTAGATATTCATAAACATTAATTCTATTATCACGGGGACTATATGACGGGAAAAAACGATGTGTCAGGTATTATATTTCAGAATTACTAACAGTGATATCACCATGGACTTTTAAGGTTCATGGGTTTTAATTGTCCATGATTTCACCATTGTTAACATACCTATTTAGTATCTTTCGTCAGTGTCGCTTTTAGGTTTGACTATGTATTCGATATACAGCTTTAACTCTGTTTAATTAACTGCTAATACAATATGTACAATATTTAAATGGAAATATGATTAAAAAACACTCGGCTCCGCAAAGTCAATGAATGGCTTCACTGTGGAAATAGACATTTATGAATTAAATATTGTGGTTAGAGCAATCAGGAATGTGCGTTCGAGTCCCACAGCCAAATCTTTTCAATTTTCAATATGCAGTTGGTATTGAATGTTCATTTGATCAATTCCAATGCCCTCTCGGTCCCCGAAGACTTGGGCCCACTCTTCCATCCTCCTCCTTTGTCTTTTCGTCATCGTCTTCGTCTCGTCTTCCCGCAAACTCTCTCCTTCCTTATCGACCACATTCTCGATTTCTTGAGATAAGATGATCGAGAGAAGGGATACACGAAGAGAATTTCACATGTTGGGAAAGAGAAGCCAGGTAGAACAAGAACAACTTGGATGAAGCAGTAGAAGCATAATGCATATGACGATGAGGTACTTGGGAGGGTATTGTAGAAAGTGGTTGAGTGATCGAGATGGATGGATGGAGATATTAACGGGAAGTCGAGAAGAAGACAGGGAAGAGTCTTGGAAGAGGAAGATGGACTCTAAAGACATGGCCAGCCTGTTGCGGAGACCGATTAGAATGAGTACTCTAGTCTTTTATCTCCTGAAACAAACAATTGTGAACAGGATTAGAGAAAGAAGATCAGTCCATAGATCAATGGAAACATTCATCACACAACAACAATAATAAATACCATCCCTGAGTAGAGTGAAGAATTTATAAACTTTCATAATATAACCCAACAATAATATAAAACCATACATGACATCTAATTTACGCACTAATGGATTTAAATTCTTTAATATACGATGTCGATAGATTATCGACTAAGGCCGGGTAGGACCAACTTTGGATTAAATTAATTATCGATGGTTAGTGGAATTTAGTTCATCCTATTGGCTGTGGAATTCGCGCCAACTGGATTGATTGGCTATTTGCCCACTTAGGCCGGGTAGGACCAACTTTGGATTAAGTTAATTATCGATGGTTAGTGAAATTTATTGAATCCTATTGGCTGTGAAATTCGCACCAACTGGATTCATTGGTTAACCATCGATAGTTAACTTAATTCAGAGTTGGTCCTACCCGACCTAACTATCGATAGTTAGCTAATCCAAAGTTGGTCCTACCCGGCCTTACTATCGATAGTTAGCTAATCCCAAGTTGGTCCTACCCGGCCTAAGTAAACACAACTTTCAACTGAATGTTTTGGTTGATACAGAGTTTTGTTCAATTAATATGTGAAGTTCTGCTCTTGTTTCATTTAAATAAATTCTGTTTTATTAGTATGTATATTCTATATGTGTATATGACTATATTACTGTAATAAATATACTGAAATAAATACAGTCCAGACCTTGGATGATGAGGTACCTACTATAATAACGTATTTTCTTTTGACACCTTTCATTAAACTTTTGTCTAATACGATGAGAGAGCGAGAAAGATACACACATGAGATTATACACATTTCAGTTTTCTGGTTCTCCTATAAAAGAACACGTACAAAATTATTTTAAACCACAAATTTGACTGCAAGAATCAATTTAATTTTCGTAATTTTAAACAATCGACTTTGAAAAGGAGGAACGTTCTATCGTTCCTAGATTACGATGCAAAAAATTATTCTAAGAATCATTATGAAAAAATCATCACAGTTTCCATCTGAAGAAATTTTCCAAATTACCCAGGTCTAGGGACCCGAACCTGAACCGGAACCGGAACCTAGAACCGGTATGAACCTTTATAATTTCGGAACCAGAACCGGAACCGTTATACTTTTTTTCCCAAAGAACCGGAACCGGAACCCGAACCTTTATAATCAATTAGGTTCTTAAAGGTTCTTTAAGGTTCCTTCTTTTAATAAAAAATCATGTACATCACTTGGATATAATTTTTTGATAAAATTTTCAAAATGTATTTTTTGTAGAAATTTTTAATTCTTGATAAGAAATAATAATTCTTCATTATGCAAACGCTGCTCGAGTTTTCAATTTTTGAATCTGACTACTGCGATGAAAACTGCATTGCCGACAATTTGAATATGATAGCTCGGGAAAAATGAATGTTTACGTTGCCTTATGAAGAAAATTGCAGCCACTATACTGTCTCCTCTGATATTTACTCTGCGCACCATCCTGTGATTTTATACAGACACTGCCTACACCTGTACTTGCATTCATAGGAAAATCCAAATCCAATAATTCCATTTAATTTGACATTGGTAATACCATAGACATTGTTTTATAATGTAGTTTGATTTAAAATTTTAGAACCGGAACCGGAACCCGGAACCTTTATTCAGGAACCGGAACCGAACCTTTAAGAATATTTGTTTCAGAACCGGAACCGGAACCCGAACCTTTATAAAATAAAATTGTGGAACCGGAACCGGAACCAGAACCTTTATTCATAAAGGTTCGGGTCCCTGCCCAGGTCCTTGACGTAAGACAACTGTATATAAAAACTGCTATGATTTACATTTTTACTAATTTACATTTATATGAAAAACACGATATAGTTAAAAAATACAATCCTACTTATATAACTAGGCAAATCATGCAAGATACATCACTAAATCTTTTAATCCCTTATAGAAATAGACTGATTGGTGAACAACATTTGGATTACGTTGGTTTGCGTGTTTATAACATGATTCCCAAGGAAATCAGAAATGTAACTGAGCTTGTTATTTTTAAACATTTGCTAATAAAGTGGATTTTCTCATTTGGCAGGGAGGACTGCTCTGTGCTGTTCTTCCGCACTTAGTGAAAGAAACGAAATATTATTTTATTTTATTTTTATTATTATTCGTGGCAAGAAGATCTTGAGCAATGAACTATAGCCAGTGATTGAGTGTGTCAAGTGGTTATTTTGTATATTTTATTGTAATTGTATATTGTTTATTGTATTTTATTGTTTATTGTTTATTTAACTTTCTGTATAAGGTAACACATAAAAAGTAAACAATTGTATGCTTTTCCCGTTATCTAGTGGAGCGGTCGCTCCACCCAGCCAAGTCGTACTGTACACTCACAGTCACTCAACATACCGTAAATGCCTAATAAACCGAGGAGCAGACCAAACACTTTTACTGTAAGCAACAACATGGCATTTTCGGCCTACTGGATCATAAAATTGGAAAATCTCACATTGTTGTGAAATATCTTAATTTCGAGCTATGGCCCACCCCACCACATATACCAAATTTGGGAACAATAGGTTATGCCATTTGCGAGCTAGAGGGCCGTGAAAACAGTGAAATTACATCACTTTCATCTTCTTCTTCTTCTTCTTCTTTAGATGATGATGATGATGATGATGATGATTCAGATATCAGGAAACACCGCTATCACCGCCACAGCCTAAACGGCTGAACCGATCAATCTGAAATTTTTACCACATGTGCACTTTTGGCGTCTGAGGTGCCTTTTTATAAAACCAACCGGAAGTCGCCATTTTGAAACCGGAAATGACGTCATATCTCGAAACCGGCTGAACCGATCGGAACGAAACTAGCGTCAAACTATTCGGACGGTCATATATATGAAAATACAATAGTCTAAACAGAAATGTACTATTACTGAAACCGGAAATGACGTCATAAAAATGAAAAATCAGACTTTAATCACCTCTTACTACAATAACTACTTATTCACAAGGTTTATAATGATACAAAACATTTATATAAACAAATTCTACGTGGAGTGTTTTCAGCCGCCATTTTGATAACCGGAAGTGATGCCATATCTCGAAAACGGCTGGACCGATTGGAACAAATCTTTCGCTTTTCTTCATGGAATATCACTTTAAGCATATTTTGGTACCAAACGCAACTTTTCTTAGTAACCAAATTGGAACTGGCTTATTTTTTTAAAGGAATTAGTCATTGTTGTTTCGATATGTGTTACAAATTGTTTAAATAAACTAAAAAAAATTGTGATATCCCCATAAAAAACACTCCGTGTAAAAATACCAGCCAAGTCTCTTTAACTATAAAAAAAATAGAAGAAATCTAAAAATTCAGCACTGAAAAGGAGTGATATCAAAAAAATTGCCAAGTCAAAACTTTTCAAAAAATGCTTGGCGCATCGTACATATAAATAGTATAGAAGTAGGCCGGAAATCAATTATACTCATTAATACATAAAATATATCTATAATCCTCTAAAAAAACGATGCGCCAAGTATTTTTTGAAAAGTTTTGACTTGGCAATTTTTTTGATATCACTACTTTTCAGTGCTGAATTTTTAGATTTCTTCTGTTTTTTTTAGAATAAGAGTCTTGGCTGGTATTTTTACACGGAGTGTTTTTTATGGGGATATCACTCTTTTTTTCAGTTCAATCTTACAACTTGTAACATTATATTGTGGCACTAACGACTATAATTCCTTTAAAAAATATGCCTTTGTTACTTGGTTGCTAAGAAGTTGTGCTTGTTACTGTGTATATGCTATAAATAATATGCTATGAAGTAGCGAAAGTTTCGTTCCAATCGGTCCAGCCGTTCTCGAGTTATGGCATCACTTCCGGTTTTCAAAATGGCCGTTGATATCACTGCCACCTAAAATTTGTATCTATAAATGTTATGTAACATTATAAGCCTGCTGAATATGTAGTTATTGTTATAAGAGATGATTTTAGTCAGATTTGGCATTTTATGACGTCTTTGGGGCTGTGCATAAAGGACGTCACGCTTCAGGGGGGGAGGGGGGGTTCACCAGTATAGGACACAGTGTGACAGGGGGGAGGGGGGGTACTGGAGGCAGTAGGACGTCACGTTTTGATTTAGATATTTTCAAGCATTTTAAATTTCAGTTGATACGTCGGGACCGGAAATTTTGCTAAAAACGAGAAATTCTAAAACATTTTACAGTCAAAAATGTTCTATTTAAGGGGGGGTAGAGATAGATTTGTGACGTCCTTTTAGGGGGGGGGGGGGGTCTCGAAAAGTGTGACACAGCGTGACAGGGGGGAGGGGGGGTGTCAAAATATACCATTTTTAGCGTGACGTCCTTTATGCACAGCCCCTTTCCGGTTTTGATATCGGTTTTCGTATCGATCGATCCATCCATTTTTTAGATATGACGTCACTTCCGGTTTCAAAATGGCGGCACAAAAAATGTGTAAGGGCAAGGTATCATCAGACGCCAAATGTGCACATGTGGTAAAATTTTCAGATCGATCGGTTCAGCCGTTTAGGCTGTGGCGGTGATAGCAACGTTTCCTGATATCTGAATCATCATCATCAGATAGCTTTTAAAAGGGGTGTAATTTCACTGTTTTCACGGCCCTCTAGCTCGCAAATGACATAACCTGTTGTTCCCAAATTTGGTATAGGGGGATGGGTGGGCCATAGCTCTAAATTAAGATATTTCGCAACAATGTGAGATTTCCCAATTTGAGCTCCAGTAGGCCGAAAATGACATGTTGTTGCTTATAGTAAAAGTGTTTGGTCTGCTCCTTAGTTTATTAGGCATTTACGGTTAGTTGAGTGACTGTGAGTGTACGGTACGACTTGGCTGGGTGGAGCGACCGCTCCACTAGATTATAACGCCTGATATGATAGATGCACAGTTGCCCAATGGGCGTTACCCCAACTTACATACAATAAGAAATAATTAATACCTACCTACACATTTTTTGGTGGCATATCTTTTTATTTAATTTTCATAGAAAGAGATGAATCACTAATAATTTAAAAACAATATCAGAATATAGAATTAAAATAGAGATTGAAAGTTAGACGATCCCAGCGATCCCATTGTTGATCGCTGTAATTACTTAAAAACAATGATTTTTTTCAAAAACAATACGACCTCGCTAACCTTGCTAACAGAGAGCATTATTCGCGAATGAATCATTTCATGTTCAGCGTGCATCTTCTTGCAACAAGCATCTAGCCGTCATAGCGGCGGAGGCGGCAATGGAGGCGGCAATGGAGGCGGTGGTAATGGAGGCGGCAATGGAGGCGGCGGTAATGGAGGCGGCATTGGACGCGGTAATGGAGGCGGTGGTAATGGAGGCGGCATTGGACGCGGTAATGGAGGCGGCAATGGAGGCGGTGACGGAGACGGTGGCAATGGTGAGAGAGACGGTGGCAATGGCGGCGGCGAGGGCGGTCATCGGGGCCACAATCACACGTGCACTCCGACCGCCAACCGCGTCATCATCATCAGCGACAACATGTCCGACTGCAACCCCACCAAGCTCTGCGTCGGCAAGTGCTTCAGCTACCCCGTCTCCTTGTGGCCCAATGTGCAGAGTCTGACTCTGAGCAAGAGCGACTACGTGGTACTCGTCCCTGGAGCCAACCGGACCGCCGGCATCGTCGCCGACACCGCGTACATCCAGACCATCGCCGGCGTCGCCAACCTGATCGGCGCGACCGCCCCGGTGCCGAGCCCCGACGCCAACAACGTCGTCGCCAGCAACACGGCCATCAAGACTCTGTCCAGCATCGCGACGTCGGCCAAGGTCTACGACTGGGCGACGGACTCCGCGACCTTCCAGGAGCCGCAAGGTGGCTCTGAGCATCCCCACGGTGATGGCGATGACGCTGAGCATTCGTTCCACCAAATCTGTTACTACGTCAACCAGAAGCTGGGCTTTGTTTCTACAGCCACTCCTGCTCTTGCTACCACTGGTTAAATGAAGTTGACAACAATTGTCCACAAGATTTTTTGAATCGCACATATTGAGTTCTTTTATTTTGAATTCCGGTTGCATGAATGGTTTGTGACATTATGAAATAAACATCGCATTAAAAGGCAGATAAAGCGTTGTTATTGACTGAATTGTACTGAATAAATACGCTCCCTCATGTAGTTTATACCATCATAGATATTATTTTGGAGGCTAATTTTTCTTTCCTGCTCCGTCGTCCTTTTTGTTATCGCACTACCAGCAGTTCCCATTAGGAATGCACCCTCAGCATTCAACAAACAATCATATTCATATGACCATAGATGACCATGGAATAGTATAGTACCATGATATGACTAAGAGAGAGAGAGCGCTCTTAGATCTTCTTTTAGATTATTATGGTTATATTGCGCACATTAATTTTTACTTTTACTTTTAACTTTGTTGATCATAAGTGGAGGACATGGGAAGGAGTCGACCTAACGGCCCGATCCGGGGGAGTTTGAAACTGGTGGGAAAGCCAGTTCAGAATGGCGACAGACCGGGGAGAGGGGAAGCTTCGGGCTGGTGGGACCTGATTTCAGTGGGATCACCATCTCGAGGGGGAAGGCCAGCCCTAGGGGCCAGCGAATTTGGGGAGGACATGGGACTAGGTCGACCCTGGGCTGCACTTAGTTGGGACCAACACTCGTAATATCGCGTCAAGGTAGCAGTCCATAGGTGAGGGAGAGCGCTCTTGTGCAGAGCCATGCAGCTTTGTACTCCCTGTGTCTTATAATGTTTTAATCGTACATGATTGACACCTCAGGGCGAACGGGCATTAGAAAAACCTAAGAAAAGACTGTAAATATGAACTTAGAATCTTTTACACATAATTTTAAAAATCCTATTATTATTAGTTGGAAAACGCTTAGTGTAACGCGTTGATGAGCGAGCACCGGTACGTGCAAATCGCCGTACTAAACGCACAGAAACATATACATCCATATTGAATTGAAATATGATCCACTCAATCAACATAAAAGCATAGACATTTATACTCACGAACGCAGTGAGTATAAATGTGTATGATAAAAGTATCTGTTTTCTATTGAAACTTATAAGAAAAGCAATCTAAACACTTTGGTACATAAGGCAAATCAGATCCAAATGCAGTGAAAACATTCAATTCATACGTCATTTCTCACAGTTATTAAAACTGTGCATATTATATTCTTGACTGATTGGGCTGAAAATTTGTAAAATAAGAGGCAATGTTGCAAAATATGAGTTTGATCATATTTATAGAAGACTATTTGATAGGTCAAACGGTGGTGTGGCTACATGCCATTATAAAAGCCTACAAATCAGTAAAATGTCTATTACTCTTGAAGTTCATTAAAGATAATTTTGTCAAAATACACTTATAATGCTGGTACCAATAATGACCATGCAAAATTTGGTGATGATCGGTCAACCGATTCCAGATTTATTGCCGCACACAGAGTTGAGTTTTTTTCAATGCCAAGCTAAGTACAAACTACAAATCAAGTTTCCGATGAAACTATAATAGACCGATTTTGCTGGAAATCATTAACCTTCTGCATTGGATAGTAATAAATATTATATGAAAAAATTTGCCAGATCCGTTACTTCGTTTAAAATATAACGCAAATACACAAATATACAGATAAAAAAAAAAAAAAAACAGAGTTTCGAGCCATATGTTTCAAGTGGAGTTGCTCACTCAGCTCGCTTGATTATTGAAGTAATTCCTGCAAAAGTAATGCGATGCGGAAAACTAAGTGAGCGACCGAAGCGATCCTCTCCTTTTAATTATTTCTGTTTTTCTTTGCAATATTCCAATTTCCATACACTCTGGAAAAATTGAATAACAGATCCATGTGCCAAGATTTAGGTACACTCGAACCAATAAAAATCGGTACTCGAAAAGAAAAGGATTGGCTGATTAAGGTTTGATGGCATCGTCCCATGAAGGCTGTGTTAACGAATCATCTACCTCTATAGTAAGTGAGCTCTTATTTCATTGATAATAACAAGGATTGATTGTCAAGGAACCTTACCAGCAGCCAATACTTTTCTTTTCGAGTACCAATTTTTATTGGTTTGAGTGTACCTATACTATAGATACTTTGCCATAAATCCCTTTGACAGATCTGCATCGGAACATTTTCATTTACAATCAATCAGATGAAAACTTTTATAAATTTGAACCATTCAAACAGATTTCCAAAAAAAAAGTGTCTGCAAGCCGCTGAATTTGTCCTTAGGTACCAAATTTTGAATTTTGTTGTTTGCAAAATGTCAGCTCCATTGGAGAAAAGGTGCGCGAGAAGGAAATGAATGCTCCCTTCGATCGCTGAACAAGCGCACTGCAAGAAATTGAAGTTATCCCATGGATGACGGATACTAGGAAAATGCTTAGTGTAAGATGAGCGAGCACCGATACGCGCAACAACTCCAACCGAACACAATCCACTCAATAAAAATTAACTAACTACATCATTACTGATTTTCATTGCAATTTTCCACCTATATACTACCTATGTACCTACTACGTACCGACCTTAAATTGATAATTTTCGATCAAACCCGACAGCGGCTTCAAACTCTTAAAATGTCAATAAGGTCTGTAAATTACATAACTGACTGGGCTTTCAGTTGGCTTTGATATTATTTAAACTTAAACCAATTGGAGGATTTGGCTGAAACTTTGTAGGAATTGAAAGGATGTAGAACACAATGACTTGGACAAATTTCAAATTGATCGGACTAACCAATCGAATGATATTTTTAAAAAAAATTTGAACCAATTAACGGATTTCCAAAAATTAGGGTCTGCACACCCATGGTCTGTACATGTGTTCAAAATTTCAGCTCTATCGGAGAAATGGTGCGACCTGTATAACGGTACGGACAAAAAAAAGAAACGATTCCGTGCCAGAAGTCACGTGCCAGAAGTCCGTGCCAGAAGTCCGTGCCAGAAGAGCGAAAAAGTATACGCTCGCTTCGCTCCCTCAATAAATTGAAGTTGACAGTTCTTTTCAAAATGTCAGATTCCTACAAAAACACAAAAAGAAACACGGAGTTAAAAGGAATAAGAAGAGTAAAAAAATTAGAACAAAATATCTTCAAAAAAAAATCGTTATCGAAAAAGAAAATATGTTCCTCACTCAAATCTGGCAACTCTGGAGTTGGTGCTGATCGGTGGCTCGCTCAGTCTCTCGTGGTGTTCGTCGGTACTAGTACTACCAACCTTTGCTACCAAAACTGCCTGCCAGGCCAGTGAAAACCAACCAACCAACCAAACTTTGCTGCTCG
Organism: Leuctra nigra; assembly: GCA_934045905.1. NCBI lineage: Eukaryota > Metazoa > Arthropoda > Insecta > Plecoptera > Leuctridae > Leuctra > Leuctra nigra. The sequence continues at coordinate 41,821,866 of OW203764.1, read as the reverse complement.
TGTCGTTCATAATCATATCATCATTATCATCATTACAAATTGAAATAATGTCAACTGAAGAGTTTCAAAATAAGCTTCAAATCGAAGTAGACAAATTTAAGGTTGTCCAAAAAGGTACGTGCATGGTACAAAATATAAATGATAATGCTTGGCAATCATTAGTCAGTAGGTATAATTAATTCTAAGTTAACCTCAAACTTTCATTGAGCAGCTCATCAAGTAGGTAGGTAGGTACTTATCATCCGTACCATACCTTGATCCGTACCTACTACCTACTTAGTACCTAGTATACCTAGTTATATTTGACATTGATTGACACTGTACAATTAGTTTTAAATCACGTCCAAAATGTTAAAGCTTGTTCTTCATTGCCTCATGAACTGTTTGTTGCAAGAGTGAAGCCCCTGCCAAAATTTCCAAGAAATCTAAGAAATAAACCTACCTAGGTACCTATACGTAGTAGCTGTAGGTATATTGCTAGAGTGACTAGTCATCCAGCCGGCCGATTGGAAGTTCCAGTACGATTGGACGCAAGCGGTCAACTCATGCAAAATGTTTTTCTCAAGATGCGCATCCGTTCGCGTCAACCATCCGTGTCTTGTGAATTGTGAACCTCACAGTGAATTCGCATACCTAACGTAACATCTTTGCATCTCTTTGAAAACCGACCACAACAAATTTGGTGTTCCATATTTTTTGGGGGTTGTTCCGATAAGAATATGCATAAACTTTGGCACGACCTCTGGGCCTTGATTCTACAACTCCATTGCAATCGCCTAGCAATTATTTCAATGTTGAATCTTATGGAAGAAATTGCTAGGCGACCGCAATGGAGTTATAGAATCAGGGCCCTGTACCGTTTGGTAGGCCCGCACGTCAGGATTTAAACAGAGAGGAGGGACTCAAGTTCAGTGTTTGGTAAAAAATTCAGCTTGTTATTCAACCGTGGAAGCAAACTTCTTTATTTGACGAGTTAGATCTCTGTTCTTACTCGCTTACCAGAAGCCTGAATCTACAACATCTCAAGCTGGCGGCTACACATTCTGCGGGGGTGCTAGGGGTGGGACGTTTAAACGTTTAATCTTGGGGGGGCTTTAGTCATTTCTCACAGAATACAATTTTAATATCAGATGTAAAATAAGTGATGTTATGATGTTATTGTTTATGATGTTAAGGTGGCTGGGTCGATCAACCATTTTTTTCAGATAAGTATTCATTTTTGCTGTACTCATTCCATGGTCTACCCTAAACAACACTTCAAAAAAAAAAAAATACTTCCCGTGTCTAGTTTTCGAGATAGTAGGCAAATAAGAGAGAAGTATTTTCCCCATGTTATCTTATGGCAGATTTGAAAAATTTGCTTACTATAAACGAAGATATTACCTATATAATTGGCCCGATAGATTTTCAAAAAACGCAGATGATTAGAATCTTTGATCTATTTACTTTCTTTAAAAAAAATATAAACCAATTTATCATCGTGTGCTAAATAAAAGGTTACTAGGCGATTCAGTTCAAATTGCGAATCAAGTCAAAATACTTTTGGCTACACGGGAGTGCTCAAACTAAATACCTACTAAAGATACCTTGACTTTTCACGAAAGTAAACTCTAGGTGTAAGCTCAGCAAGCTCAGCCATCATGATTCCGCATAAATTCAAATTTCCAAAGTACGATGTTGCCATATTGTACTGTTTTCTAAAATTATAGAAAAATCTTTAATATCCAAGTCAAAACTAACTTCTTTGGGGCATTAATTTAATACTGCTCTAAATAAACTTATTATAATACCATTTAAATATTGTCTATTTCAACTACCCAGTATTAAGTAAATTATGTGCTTAAAGAATTTATAAACATGATTTTTTTACTTAATAAATTAGTGAAAGCTCTCCAATACTTCAGAAAATCAATCGATCCAGCCTAGTGATGGGATTTTTCATGAAAATTTTTATTTTTGAAAATTCATGAAAATTTTTAAGGCTTAAAATTTGCACAAATAACTCGTACACCTATGTATGTCACATTTCAAAAAAAAAATAACATGCAAATTTTGATGTGAAAAATGTGAAATTTTTTTTTTCATATGTTTGCATGTAAAAATAATACCTACGTAACGTTTATCGTTGATTGCCATTTACAATACTTGCATTGTGCTGATTTGTCATTAATATGCGAGGTGTTATGTTATGTTTTAAAACATTTCTAAGTTTCTTCCCTGCCATGCATGGGTATCTGCTGGATTTCTGCAAGGGGGGGGGGGGGGGGGGGATAAGCCTAGAAAAACAATTTTCCACGGTGTAAGGGGCGAGAGGCTCCACACACTGCCTCGCAGGGCTTATTTGGTTTTTGGATACTTTGAAATCAATTTTGAGATGTAATGAGCTGTATTTTGTTAAAATACCTAGGTACTCAATAATTTTTTAAAATTTGACACGTTTGTTAAAACCCGCAGGGCATTTTTGTTTTTTTTGACACTCTGAAATGATATTTTAAATTTTTTTGTTTACAAAATGAAACTGTATGTATGTACTTAAAACAACACCAAAAGTTGATGTTTAAATCCTGACCTTGCCCCCCCCCCCCCCCCCCCCACCCACCGTGGATGCCCATGATGGCATAATGGAGACCAGTGAAAAGATATGTAAAATAGTTCGAAGCTAGCACCTACACCTGCACAAGAATAAGCTGAAAATAAGTTAAAATTGTTACTAACAGTGTACCAACTGCTGTCGGAAAGTTAAAAAAATTGAAAATTTTCAAATGAAAATTTCAAAGGGTCTTGAAAATTTTTAATTGAAAATTTTCATGTCCCATCACTAATCCAGCCACCTTAATAAATTGTTTTTAATAGATTGCAATGGCAATCTAGGTAAATAGCTTGACTTTTATGTTCCAAGGTCAATCATTCATACAGTGAACGAATTTTCTAAGCATTTGGCACACTCCCATTGTTGACGGATTGCATCTGCTTTGCAGTTACTCATTCACCTGCCAAAACCTGCCACAAGCTGCACCTCATCAGGATTGTGTAGAGAGGGCCAGGTGTTTGTGTTGGCAGTTTTGTCAGGCCTGGCTCCAGGGGGCCTATTCTCGAGTTTGTTGATAATATTTGCCATGTGGAACAATGGTTCATCTACTTTCTCATTGATAAAACAAATGATTTCATTTGATTTCGTTTTGCATAGTCAAAAGTTTGCTCATGCGGTTTTGATTGGAGAATAAGCACCCAGGAGAAGAAAAGTCTGGATGGGCTAGTCAGAGTCGTGGGGAAATATAGACTCTTCTGGCCATTGGTCTACACAGCTGATCTAGCATACTAGCTTAGATGCTCCTCTCTAGGAATCTTGCCTTGCCACTGCATTGTGTTCTGGCAGAGTGGTCACCCCCTTAAGAGTCGACAGGACTCGCAGAAAATTTCGATTCCGATGTAAAAAAATCCTAGAAATGCATGAAAATGCATTAGCTCTGGGTTGTACGTGAAATTTGTGACATTCAATCGTGTGTTGCATGTTGCATATACTGCTGTGAAGTAAGTTATTTTAATTCAAATATTGAAAACCACAAAAAACCATAAAAAGGCGGCCCCTACTTTTTTCTTAACGGCTTGACCGATTGTTTTCAAAATTGAACAGCATAGAGATAAAGAGTAAATCTGTGTCTCTAGTGATCGAAAAAAATAATAAAAAATGTTTTTTCTCGTTTTGAGGAAGTGCGAACATGGGCAATATATGCGTCTTTTTGGCACCTCTGCCCTGAAATAACTAAACAAAAAACAAAACTTTGGGGCCACTGGAGATACAGATCTACTCTTTATCTATAACCTGTGAAAATTTGAAGACGATTGGTAAAGCCGTTTAGAAAAAAGTAGGGGCCGCCTTTTTGTGCTTCATAAAACATGGATTTCATCAAGTATCGTAGACTCTTAAGAGGCAAACGGAAGCGAGCGGGAATCGCACGGTTCGTCGGAGCGGTTTTTGAAATTTTGTCTTCCCACTAAATAATTTTAAAAAATCAGATAGTAACGACCCATTACAGCATAATTTACTAATATTATTTGATATTTTTACTAAAAATATCGTATTAACACTTTGAGGTCGCACCAGAGGTCATAATGAACTCCGGTTTGCGGCATTATTTAGTATATTATGCTGTAATGGGTCATTACTATCTGATTTTTTAAAATTATTTAGTGGGAAGACAAAATTTCAAAAAAACGCTCTGACGAACCGTGCGATGCCCGCTCGCTTCCGTTTGCCTCTTAATGCCATTTTCTTTTTTAGGTACCTAGGTATTTAAAATGGTTTAATTAAAAATAGGAAGATATTTTAAGTTAGTGTTTCCTATCATGTCTTTCAGAATACCACAAATGCATGAATCAGCGACAACTTCTGGACAGTCAACTCAATGAAAACAACGCTGTCAAACAGGTAACTATAGTAGACATCTTATTAAGGTGGCTCATCCAATCGGGCATGGTCTCAGATTTTCATAATTTTTTGTCTACTTATTGATAATCATGCCATACACAATCATTGAAAAAATTAAACACTTCTCGTGTCTAGTTTCTGAGATAAATTGAGTTTTCTTCCCCATGTTATCTTATGGCAGCCAAGTAAAATCGTGTCACATTTAGGCTAATAATGAAGATCTAATTTTTATGTAGTCCCAACTTTGATCAAAAAACTTTTTTTCTGGTAGATATATGGATATTCTATTAAGGAAAAAATTCAAAACAATACCAACGTGTGCTTTTTTAGAAGTTATAAACGAAAAACGCAATAATTTTCCTATACCTCCTGTGTTAAAGTTTTGTTCATTCTCGGAAGGCAATAATTTGAAACCTCGCTGTAAGACAGGAGTTGCAAGTTAAATTACATTTTATGGTTTGTTTATACTTAAATATAGTTGAAATGTTGGAAAAAGTAATTCGTGATGGTAATTTCAAAAAATAAATATTTTGGAATGTTCGATCCGTTGAGCCACGTTAAGCTGCGAGTCCTGTGATGGCAGGCAGCAATGTGCACCACACATATTGCAAAGAATTGGAATGTTTTTCAAATACGTAGGAGACCCCATACTCAGCGGCTCTAAAGTTACCTTTTCTACCGGCACTGGTCTCAGTTTGTATTGTTTTATGTTTGTCTGCATTAGGGAGTAAATTATGAAATTTTAATCTACCTAAGTGTAAATTTCAACACAAATAATAATATATCCACTTCCTCATCCCATCCCATGATGTCGAGTTGGTTGTGGAGGTAACTCCACCGTCCTCTAGGTCTGCCTCCTGCGATGCCGAAGTTGGTTAGCCATTCCGGCTTCTTCCCCGTTGGTGTTGTCTTCTACCTTATCCTATTCACTCTCCTCTGCTTTCTCCACCTGCCACTCCACTAATTCCTTCCATCTGTTAATGTCTAGGGGACTACAACAATACTTAAACTAGGAAAACGCTCAGTGTAACGCGTTGATGAGCGAGCACAGAACATGCAACATCCCCATAGTAACGATGCACGACACGGCACAAAACGATTTTCTCTGCAATTTTTCAATCTCCATAATACTCTGGATGAATAACAGATCCATTGTGTCGTGAAGTCTTACCTACATACCTTCTCCAGAAATCTCTTGTAACATCCCATTCTAAACTCGTAAAATTACAATTAATACTTGACTGATTGGGCTTACAATATGTAAAATTTAATAATAAGTTGGTCTTGATCACCATGCAAAATTTGAACTTAATGTGAACATTTTTATTGTCGACCAATCAGAAGACATTATTTAAACTTAAACCAATTAGAGGATTTGGCCTTCGTACTGCATCCGATTTTATGCGCTAGCTCAAAAATGCTTTCATTTAACTGTACATTGTGGATAGCTTGGCTGCTCTACAGGCCTTGCCTTGGAACAGAAGCTTAAAGAAGGCAGGGATGACAATTTAGTATACATTTTTCAAGATTATGGAATAAAATGACCTTAAAATGACAAAACTTTTGAAAATAACGACAGATTAGACTGAAAATTGGCAAAAATATCTAAAATGTTGGTACCAATGACCACGCGAAGTTTCAAGTTGATCGGTAAATCTGTTCTAGTTTAAATTACAAAAATCACCGTAAAAATGGTTTCAAATTTGAACCAATGGGAGGATTTGGCTGAAATTTATTATGATTGGGTAAATTGTTGTTTGAAATGACTTTGCTAAATTTCAAATTGATCGAAACAACCAATCGAAAGATAATTTTTTTAAAATTTGAAATAATCACAGGAGCCCGTTCAAAAACGATCCCAGGGACCTCATAGATTACGTTAGTATGTGAACAAAATTTCAGATCGATTGCTTGAGCGGTTTGACCTGGGCTGTGACCACACAAAAAAAAACAAAAAAACACAGAGAAAGTGCCATAAGAGTACCGTGGTGACGCTCGCTCAATTAAACACAAATATATTTCAACACGTTTATTGATTAAATACACAAACAGTGAGCTAGCATCGGGGCAACCGCCCTCGATGCTCGCTTCTATCGGACTGGCGAATCTCCACTGTCTTCGCATTCGGTTGGCCAAGCAACCCTCTCTATCTTGATCCCACCTGCCCGGGACATTCCTGACGATTACCCTCGGTTGACAGGAGCGCATCCTCGCTGACGAACCGATACCAAACTAAACTAACACTTACAGAACATTCACACTTTAACAATTACATCTATACATTCATACATAATAACAACACACACTCATACACTCGTTAGGGTGGCTATCCTAACACATCTTTCTCTGTCTTCCCACCAATCATCTTACTCTCCCCCAATCATCGCTTCTCCGCCCCTCCACTTTATCCTTCAAACGCCCAGCCTTCTTTTTCTTCACTATCATATTTCTTTTCATATTCTCTTCTGGGTCATTCCATGAAAATGTAGACTTTTTGAGAAAATAAATATATTTTTTTCTTGGGGGTTTTTATTTTTTTTTATTTAAAGATGGTTATAAAGATTGTTGGCATACAATTTTTTTTTGGCTGCTATGAATATTCTACAATTGACCGCACTTGAACGATTTAATTTTGTCGAAAACGCATCATTTCCTAGAAAATCTTTTTTTAGAGCAGTGTAATTTCGTCAACTTCAACTAATTTACAACTATCTGTATACGTGTGCAATAAAAAACAAGTTTTGCGTTTTTTCATACATTTTTGAAAAAAAAATATAAAAATTTTATTTAAAAAAAAAATGTATTTTGATATAGAAATTTTTTAAACAAATTTTCTAAAATTTATTACAATGAAAGTTTATGCTTGGTTCAAGATGAAAAACTTCCCACTTGAACTTGTGTTTTGACTAATTTCTTGCTTAAAGAGGGATGTGTAACATGAGTGACCGCATTTTGTAACATGAGTGACCGATAAATCAATTAATTTTATTATGATAATTGTTAAGTAGAAAATCTTACATAATTTATTATTATGAATGGTAGGTGTGCATTACCATACAAGATAATGAGACTCATTTTAAATGGTTAGTTAGGGAGAAAATGGTTACTAACTAATATATGTTTTTGATGGAGCCATTATTGTAACATGAGTGACCACAGTATTGCAATTAATTACATGCATACATATTATTAAATAAAATTTTGAAAAAATATTAATATTTTGCACTTATTGAGATGTATGTTTGGTAATTTTTTGGTTCATATTTTCTTAAAATTGTACTTGCTGGAAATCATTTACCTCTAAATGAAAGTTCTAAATGTAACATGAGTGACCATGGAATGACCCTTCTAGGAAATCTCCCAATCTTTTCTTGTGCCCAAACCACCTCAATCTCTCCCCCAGCCTATCTTCAGACTTGACTTTTTGACTCCCGGCTCTTTTTTTCTCTTATTACTCCTCCATCTTAGTCCCTCCGGCCACCTCTCAAAACCTTCATCTGTTCTGCCAGGATGTCCGCTACCTCTCTTCTGCCTATTGGCCAACGACTGCTTCATGAATAAGAATTGAGATACTACAGCTTGTATCAGTAGTTTGCACCCTCCTTCCATTCAACTTCCGAACACACTGGTAGAAGAGCTCTGCCGCTGATCTCTATTTAATCTCACACTTCACCTTACCATCCTTTGTCACAACATTCCCTAAATATGTAAACTCCTACTCCCATTTATGCAGCAATACCCACTGGATTTTAATTTTGCATCTCATCTTCCCTTCTCCATCCTCTTTATTTCCTTCCTTCTTATAAAAGAAGGAACTATTATTGGGAAAAAGTCGGACTAGCCAACCGGCTTCGGCATCTCAGGAGGCCCTAGAGGATGGTGGAGCTACCTCCACATCCCAACCCAACATCTTTTTCATTTTTTCAATATAAAATTCAATTATCGCACAAAAAATGTCAGTGTTTCAATTTTATTCATCAACGACATAATACAATGTGCTATAATATGTATTTGCTTAAAACCCTATTGCTTGTTTCATTTCAGGAGTTAGATTTATTGAAGCCAGAAGCTGACGTGTTTAAGATGATCGGACCAGTGCTGATTAAACAAGACTTAGAGGAGGCGCGGCAGAATGTGCTAAAGCGGATGGATTACATTCGTAGCGAATTGTGAGTCCTTCGAAATCCAATTAATCACCTTTTTAAGAATGAGCTCCTTCATTGACAAGGATGGCATTCGACTTAGGTAATCTAAAACCCAGTACACCACCAAACAGCATCACCAATAACTTACATTTCGTCGGTGTTTTGCCATAAGGGCCCATCGGCCACTTTAGAAATTGTTCAGGAAGAGCATTTTAAGTTTTTTTCTTCATACTAGCAATATTTTTGTATCAAAATTTTCGAATATATTCTAAATATATAAATGGTATTATTGTAAACTAAACTTATATAAATAGTAATATGACATAATTTGTTGATAGGCCCTTATGAAACTTCTAAACGAGAAGTAAAGTAATGGCACTTACCATTGACTTCATTGGCGATATGCCCTTTTGGCGAGAAAAATAATAACTTACAGTCCGATAGGCCCTTCCTTTTACATTTTAACCAATTTTGACATTGGATAGGCCCATATGGCAAATAAATTGTGTTAAATCGTAACATTTTCCGAACTTTAAAAGCTTCTAACTTCTAAATTAGTCTTCATAGAGATATGCCTAGAGCCAGTTTTAAATGGTGATGCGCGAATTCGCAAATTGTTCTGATTGCACTATTTTCTTCTACTAAAATCCATTTCATTGTGTATAAATGCCAAATCTACCATTTTTACATCGCGAAAATAAACGAAATCCAACCCTGATCGCGATATTCAACATTTTCCGCGAAATGACAAGGACATAAAGGTTTTCTATTAAAATTACTGCTTTTATCCCCCCAACAGGTCACACAACAACAAACGAAACCAGTTTCTTTCCATGTGCTACTCACTCAACCCCCTCCCCCTCGCCAGACACTTTGCTACCCACCCTCAAAGTGAACCAGACCAGTCTAACCAGTTGATGATGCCTCCAGGCTGCTTTGTTTTGCGCCCCCATCTGTTCAAGGTCGACCGGTTTCCCCCCCCCCCCCCCCCCCCTTCCACCCTCAACCAGTCGCAACTATTCATCAATAGTCTACTTACACAGAAGGATATTTTGGAACAATTACTGCACTGAAAATTGTTGGATTGGGAAAGAAAATATCTTTTCAAACTATACATTTTGATTTTGCGTCATGAAATTTTAAATATTATGTATCATCTACACAGAGAAAATGTGGGTTGGGGAAAAGACAGTACAGAGCATTAAAGACGCCATTCTAGACAAGCCTATTTCAGTGCTAATAGTGCATGACCAACCATTCCAATCCCTCCTCCAAAGTGGCATACATGTTTTTCATCAAATTATGGTTTCTGGGGGCTATTACCATAGAGATATATTACAGAGAGGGGTAACTACTGGTTAATGCTTGACTAATTTTGAAAGATCCTTTTTCTCCATATTGGAGATATTTAATAATTCACTGCCACTGAAATGGAAAATTAATTCGGAAGGCAGTGAAAAAATTACTTTGAGCAGTCAAATTTTAAACTTACTAGAAACACGTTTTTAACTTGAATCAGAAGACTATTACAATATTATATCTTGTTTTTACTGTACATTTATTTGTTCTGTGTTGTTTGTTACTGTGAAGTATGCACTGAAGGTTAGTACAAAGTAACATTCAAGTCTCTTGCCAACAACATTACAATCGAGGGGGGTGCCATTTTTAAAGTAATTTTTGAAATAATCTCCAAGATGGTGGCTGAGCATGCTCAGATCTACCCTGACAATGTACATCGCATCATACCAAGGCTGGCTATCTACTTGCCCCTCTCTGTAAGTATATGAATCTCTATGCTATTACAATGTGTTTTATAACCAATTTAATATCACCACAAATCTCGAAATCCCTCTTCCAGAAAAAAAACACAAAAAACGAAATTGATGATTTTAAAAACGAATTTTAAGAAATAAAATCACCATTTAAAACTGGCTCTTTAAAACTGCCCTTTTGGCAGAACGTGTAGATCAGCGTTATAAACAATAATATGAAAAAAATGCATTTTGAAAAAAGTGGCCGATAGGCCCTTATGGCAAAACACCGACGATTTATTCCAGTATCTACCAATTGATTTGATATTATAGATTCGTAGGTACCTAAATGTCTATTATTGGTGATGGGGCTAGTTTTCAAAATTGCTTTTGTAGGGTCATTAAGACAAACTTTTTATAATTTTCCATATTTTCTTTGAAATTGATCGAGAACTTATGGAGTTTTTGGCCTTATTTTGAAATGGATGTTGAAATTGATTTATAAATGAAATGGATGGGCGGGAAACAAAAGAAGAATACATTCCCAAGACGGGAGGATTTGAACCCGTAACCTACAGCATGTGACTCTGTACTTGTGCAGAACAAGTTGGTGCTATACGTGAAAATAGATGACTTATCCACTTTTCTTTTGTTTAAAATAAAATATGAATTTATCTACAAGGAAGATTTTGTTGCTTCATTGACGATGAAGGGGATTTTATTTGTTGTGTTTAGGAAACGCACGGATCAACTTATCGAGACTCTGGATAAGAAGCAAGATGGCCACCGGGAAGTGTTAGCGAAGATGCAACAGGAATTCCAGCAAGCTCAAGTGAAGGCGGCAACTAAAACTTAATAAACACATCAAATGTGTCAATGCTTCGCTATGCACTTCTATATTTTTTTCCAAAATCAACTAAAAACATAATTGCTTACAGGAGTGGCCAATGCATCAGGGAACTTAGACATGTGGTTTGTGACTTCTGAGTTCTGAGTGATGAAAAAAGAAGGAAATTACCTAAAATGACATTTATATGCCTCATACCTTGGCCACTACTTTGGTTGTTAGTGTTGCTGTTGCCAATGTTCAAATAATCATAATGCTTTAAGGAAGTATATTTTAATTAATATGTAACTAATTGTAATTCCTAATCCTACATTGATACCATTTTTTAGGGGTGTTAAAAGTGAAAATTTGTTTGATATCTGTCCATCCAGGTAGCTTGGCTGGTAATGCTTTCATCCATCAAATGAGAGGTCCCTGGTTCAAGCCCTGGCTCGGCCGGATATTTTTCGCTTTGCGCATCTCTTCATATCACAGGAAGTTTTCCATAAAACTCAGTATCTCAATACTTCTTACTAAATTTAATACTTGCAGTTGTGAAATAAGTATGGTTTGTCTAATTGCAATTTATTTTATTAAATATGTGTAAAAGTAATCTTCCAATCTCTACTTATTTCAGTTTATTTTTTTATTTTTTATAGTTTCTTTCAATTAACTTTAGTTCAATATTTACTATTTATGTTTTGTTTTTACAAACACAATTATTTAAATATAACATTACCAATTCTAAAATAAAGTAAACCCAATGATAGATAAAAAATTACATTAGTACCTACCTAAATTATACATTTATTTACCTTCCTGAAATAATAGTAATAATATTATGTCAAATTCTATAGTACCACTTGACCTATTTTGAAGTTGAAAAGGTCTTGAGTATGAAAATGCTGGAGGATCTTATTATTATTAAAAATATTTTAATGTAGGTATCAATTAGAGTACACTTGACAACAGCTGGAAAGTTGTTCAACGTAGAAAAGCGTCAAGAGTAAAACCATGCCTTTTATGGTATTTTTACGAAGACTTGAAGTTGATTTGATTCCCTATTTTTATTCTGAAATGTTGGCAATGGCAAGTGTGGAGGCAGGTAGCTGCGCAGCATTGGTTTGATTCGGAACACACTGTCAAACGTCAAATCTACTGCAAATTCCATCATAGTACCTAGGTAGGTACTACTTTATTTTTAATATGTTTATTACTTTAACTAAACAAGTTTTGAACGCAGCAAGCTTACTTTCAAGAGGTGGTTCAGCTCACAAATTGCTGAGCTTAACAACAAATCTGAGACCTAAGGTAAGTTCATAACCTCAAAGATACAGCTTACCTTTAAGGCCGATGCACGCGAATAGTTCAAGAATGCCGATTCAATGATGTTCAGGATTGACGCGAACGCGAGACGCAAAGAGTTGAACATGGTTCTAGTTTTGCGTTCGCGTCGTCGCGTTGGCGTATCGCGTCTTGCGTTCGCGTCAATTGTGCATCGGCCTTTATAGTGGAGTTTTTCTCTCTATACCTAAGTCGGCAAACGCGGTATCCAGTCAAAGGCCATTCATCCATTGTCAATGGCTCAAAAACATGACATTTTCTAACAAGCTACAGGCTCGGCTACAGGCCTTGTTTTATGATCTCCAAATCCCAACTTTCCCCTGTTGTCAAATATGGTCAAATGTTTCTTAAAATATGGAAAGGGGAAGGACATCTTTCTAAACCTCTCAAATGTGTGGTATTTGGCATCAATGCACAGTTGTAAAAATCGCCCTCCCTGCGCCTGACTTGATACCTGGCTCATCTCTATAAATTTACAACCTGCCAAAACAAACACTTGTTCCTAGTCAAGCTCCATTGTGCAAATTCTGAGTGGAAATCAATGGAAACTTTCAAATAGGTATAGAGAGAAAAACTCAACTATACTGTGCAATTCGTCAAAACTTTTATTTTATAAGTGCAGACATTTTGAAAGTCAAAGAATAGCCAGTGTCAAGGTCCAGTTGCGTTAAAGTAATATTTCATGCAATAATACGTCAACATTTTTTTGCCGAGTAGGTATGTCACAACGAGATGATATGATTTTATTTCCCACTTGTTCCTTGGCTATGCAATATTCAAAATTATATCAAATAGGAATGCTACTTATCATTTGTAAAGTGGACAGCATTTACACGAACTTATGTGAGATACCTACCTAAGGTCGGTGACAGGTAAAGATGAACCCGCTCTAGCATGGGCAATGAATAAAGATGAGCAAAAAATAAAGATGAGTGGGTTCATCTTTACCTGTTGCCTGTGCCGAGTAAACTATGTGAAGCATCTCAATGTTAATTTGAAAGATTGTAAATGTCTGCTGAGATTAATGTTGCCATTTTTTTCAAATCCGAAAGTGTGACATTTGATTAGTGATTAGGAGCACTGAAATTGGGGGGGGGGGGGGGGGCATCGTCACATCATGGAGTGTCACATGCGAGTCCAGGCCGCATAGGCCCGGAAAAATGTGTACTTCAAAAATCAATTTAGTCAATTTCTGTGCGTTTTGGACTACTAGATATTTCGCCAATTTTATACTGAAAATTGACGTTCATAAGTGCTACAAGTACAGTCAATGTGACAACCCCTTTAATCTGACAGGACTGGGGGCAGTAGACCTATACCTACCAATGATTGAAAACTGAATGTGGTCAATTTAATATTGAACTGAGTATTTTAAAGCTATTTCTCATTAATATTTTCATTTTTTGTACATAAAGCAATATTTTACCGGAAAAAAATGTTTTTTCTGTCACGCCTGATGTCAAGGTGTGACGAGTGATTTTTGTCTGAAAGTAGGGACTGTCCCGCCAATAGCGTGACGGTTGGCAACCCTAGCTGAGATCGTTAGGGAAGATTGGTACTTGGTCCTAGTAAATCCTGCATAGTAAATACATTGGCTAATGGTAATGTTTATTTCCTTGCTTAAGACGACATCGGTGAGATCTCACTCATCGGAGGTGGACAACGCTCGTCGAGGCCGCGTAGGCGGGGAAGAAACAATATTTGACAAAATCATTAACCGTAAGATCCCGGCCAATATCATACACGAAGACGAAGATTGCATGGCGTTTCGTGATGTCAGTCCTCAAGCTCCGAATCATTTCCTCGTTATTCCTAAGAAACGCATTGCAATGCTGGACGATGCCGCTGAGAGTGACAAACTACTTCTGGGGCATCTACTATTGGTAGCCAAGAAGCTAGCACTGGAGTCTTCCAAGAATGGTTATAGAATAGGTAAACTGTTTATAAATTACTAAAATTTAGGTGGGGGTGAGCTGAAGGGGTTCGCTTCAGCCCCTTGTTAAAATGTTAGGTACTTTTTTAATAAGCCCTGGGCCCCTATTCTATATCTACTTTTTGATCTCGTTGCGTCCGCCTTCATTTTGGCGTAATGCTATCATAATGGCAGTGAAATGAAGGCGGTCGCGACGAGATAAAAAAATAGATATAGAATAGGTACATCCCCTTATCTGACTTAGGTAGTACTTTACTAAAAACTTATAAAATTACTAATATTTATTTGAAGAATATCATATTAGGTAAAAAATGATAATATTCCAAAACTCATAGAAAGGCTCTAAATTCATTTTAGAAATGTGAAAATTTCCCAGGCATGTGTGGTCATAAACCCTCCTCCCAAGGTCCTAAAATGTGGTTTCCTCAAAAAAAAAAAAAGAATTTTGGGCTAGGAGTTAGCCAACTACTGCTATTGTCATCACACATTTCTCTTTAGACATCGAGCCCCTTGACCTTGTAAACAAATTGTCAGCTCATTCCCTGGATTTTTGAGTGGTATTTTTATGTTTAAGTGAAGAGAGCAAGGACAGCCAGGGGGCCAAATCTTGAGATTCACGTTTTGAAACCATGTAGGTGCCCTAATTACGTTTTTATTGTTTAAAACGTAAAAAAGTTGAAGGCTACGCAATAGTTGTCAACTTCTCCAAGTTTTAAACATTGAAAACTTAAATGGTTCAAAACGTGTAAACTCAAGAATTGGCCTCCAGGCCACCAGATCATCATCCTTGGACTTGGCCCCTTATACCTACTTGAACCTGATGGACTGACTCCCCCCCACTTCTTAATCCTTCCTTAATTGAAATTGAAGTAATTTTAATAAGCATTTTGACTGGGCCGAGAATCCAAAGACTTAAAACAATAATATGGAGGGATGTGCGATGAGAAAAGCAATCGAGGTATCCTCAATGAGACATGTGTCAGTATGATCACATTCACATCACATGTGGTCTGATAGTTCGTAGTGAACATTCTCCTCCGAGTTCTGAAACCCTCATACGTGCAATGTGTCTAATGTCTGTCCTTTAAGCCCTGTAGCACAATTGGTAGAGCTCATGCCCGGCAAGTCGCGGTTAGGCTGGATATTTTTAATATCGCCAGGAGTGCCACTCTACTTGCCTACCAAAAAAGGTAGCAATAGTGGCTCAAGATGGATAAAATTGTGGTCAAATAGTGGCAAAGAACTGGTAAAAAGAGGCATGAGAAGAGTGTCCAAAACTATGCAACATCAACATCTGGTGATGATGATGGGTTGTTAGCTAAATCTATCGGAACAAGTCCAAATTAATTGACATTACTAGGAAAACGCTCTGTGTAACGCGTTGATGAGCGAGCACGGACACGCGCAACACCTCGAACCGAAATTATGTCTATCGAAAATATCATTAAAAGCCAATAATTCTTGAAATTCGTCAGACTTGTAGCTATAAAAATCTCCAAATATTCCTGAAGTATTAGTCCCAATAACCATGCAAAGGTTTAAGTTGATCGATTGAACCTTTATGATTAAAATAATGTTCCTTGTTAACCCTCTTAGTGCCAAGAGCCGATATATCGGCTCTGAGAGTTTGTGCGAAACTTGCCAAGGGCCGATATATCGGCTAAATTTTAAATTAAATCTCGCGCCTCTTAATGTCTTTGGAATGTTGAACTGCTTGATCGACTGGGTTGGTAATAGTGTGGGTGTTTATTGAAAAAATGTTTGGTGGCGGTAGTGTACAAATTTCTTACTATTTTGACGCAAAATGAAATTTTTTCAATTCAAAATGGCGTCTACTTTTGCTGGCATATATATTATACATTATTTCATAGCTTCTGTAGTTTTAATCACAAAAATATGAAATTAATCATGAGTGTTGAGAAAATATCAGTTAATCTAAAAAATATATTCACTTTGTTGGGAAAAATTCATTACAAAATTTGTGGCATAATAAACATTTTTTTTATTTTTTTTATTTTTTTATAATCCAAATAAAAAAATAAAACATGTACAATAAGAATAATCATGTACTAAATTTTTGTCCAAGTCCTCATTATACTTTTACCACCATGTAAAAAAAAAATCAACAGTTTTGGTGAAGCACAAGCAAAGATATCAACTTTTTACTGTGACTCAACAATTTGTGAAAATATGGCCTGGCATTCTTCGCATATATACAGGAAATAATGCTGGCACTAAGAGGGTTAATATTCAAAAATCATAGGATCTATATAAAAAAAATATACCTGGGACCACTCATATGATAAAAGTGTGTGTACTTACACAATATTAGATCGATCTGTTGAACGGTCATATCAGTTTCAGACGTTTGAAAGTTTCTCTAACTACCTTGGAACTATAAAGAGTCGAAGTAGCCGTGATCAACATTTTTGAGTAATTTGACAGCCAACACGCAAAATGTCCGTAAAATGTCAATAACGTTTGGATTTAAACACAGATAAGTCTGAAAATGTACAAATATACAGATAATGTTGGTACCAATGACCACGTGAAGTTTTAAGTTGATCGCTCAATCGGTTCTAGTTTAAATTTCAAAAATCATATGAAAGATTTTTTTAAATTTTAACCATTGGAAGCATTTGGCTAAAATTTTTTATGATTGGGTACAATGTTGGTTGCAATGACTTTGCTAAATTTCAAATTGATCGGAGCAACCAATCGAAAGATAATTTTTTTAAAACTTGAACCAATCACAGGAGCCCGTTCAAAAACGATCCCAGGGACCGCATAGATTACGTTAGCATATGTGCAAAGTTTCAGATCGATTGAATGTGCGGTGTAACTTGGGCTGTGCGGACAAAAAAAAACAAAAAAAAACAAAACAAACACACAGAGAAGGTGCCATAAGAGTACCGTGGTGACGCTCGCTCAATAAATACTGTAGTTCTTTGCCCAAATACTATATTGAGTGGAAAACACTCTGCTCACGGCACCAATAGAGGGTTTGTCGGGAGGGGCTCGAAGCAACATGCAGGTCCACTAATATCTAGTGGAATGGTCGCTCCACCCAGCCAAGTCACACTCACAGTCACTCAACATACCGTAAATGCCTAATAAACTGAGGAGCAGACCAAACACTTTTACAGTTAGCAACAACATGGCATTTTCGGCCTACTGGATCTCAAAATTGGAAAATCTCACATTGTTGCGAAATATCTTAATTTCGAGCTATACCCCACCCCATATACCAAATTTGGTAATAGCAGGTTTTTTGAAAACCGGAAGTGATGCCATAACTCGAGAACGGCTGGACCGATTGGAACGAAACTTCTCTATACTTCATAGCATAATATTTATAGCATTCATAGTATAGGGGACTCAGTGCGCGTGAAGCCTTTCCTTTCATAAGACGAGCAGTATTGTTCGACCCTTGTTCGACAGTTAAGCTCTGACAAGATACAACCCGAGTGATGACCTGCCACCCCCTTCCACCTGCACTGTTGCCATTTTATACAACTTTCCGTGAATTTTAAAAGCCGACTGCATTGAAAGATATTTGGCACCACAACAAAACAACCCTTTCCCGAACACCTGCAGTGGTTGAGAGATATTTACAACCGGATACGCGTCAAAACACTCAGGATTACAAGGTAAGTCCGTTGTTGAATTTTACACAGCATTTGCTGAACTGGCTAAACGCTCGCTGGGTCCACTATAACAAGCACAACTTTTCTTAGCAACCAAATCAAAAAGGCCTATTTTTTTAAGGAATTATACCTAGTCTTTGTTGCCACAATATGTGTTAAAAGTTGTAAGAATAAACTGAAAAAAGGAGTGATATCCCCATTAAAAAACTCCGTGTAAAAAAAAAAGCCATGTTTCTTCAACTAAAAAAATATAAGAAAACTAAAAATTCAGCAAAGAAAAGTAATGATATCAAAAAACAGGCCAAGTCGAAACTTTTAAAAAAATACTTGGCGCATCGCTTTTTTAGGGCATTATAGATCCCCATAAAAACACTCCGTGTAAAAATACCAGCCAAGTCTCTTCAACTATAAAAAAATAAAAGAAATCTAAAAAAAAATCTGCACTGAAAAGTAGTGATATCAAAAAATGGGCCAAGTCAAAACATGATTTTAAAAACCGAAATATACTTGGCGCATCGTGTATAAATAATTGCCAAAATTCAAATATAACTAAATATAAAAAATATACCTAAATGCCCTGAAAAAACGATGCGCCAAGTATATTTCGGTTTTTAAAATCATGTTTTGACTTGGCCCATTTTTTGATATCACTACTTTTAACTGCAGATTTTTTTTTAGATTTCTTTTATTTTTTTTATAGTTGAAGAGACTTGGCTGGTATTTTTACACGGAGTGTTTTTATGGGGATATCACTTCTTTTTTTAGATTATTCCCACACTTGGAACACAAATCGGAGCAACAATGACCAATTCCTTTAAACAAATAAGCCATTTCCGATTTGGATACAAAGAAAAGTTCCGTTTAGTACTAAATAATGCCTAAAATAATATTCCATGAAGAATATCACAAGCTTCGTTCTAATCGGACCAGCCGTTTTCAAGATATGGCATCACTTCCGGTTTAGAAAATGGCGGCTGAAATCACTGCAACCAAGAATTTATTTATATAAATGTTTTGTGTCAGTATAAGCAAGTATAAGCCTTCTGATTGAGCGAGCGTCACCACGGTACTCTTATGGCACTTTCTCTGTGTGTTTTTTTGTTTTTTTGTTTTTTTGTTTTTTTGTCCGCACAGCCCAGGTTAAACCGCAAATTCAATCGATCTGAAACTTTGCACATATGTTAACGTAATCTATGCGGTCCCTGGGATCGTTTTTGAACGGGCTCCTGTGATTGGTTTAAGTTTTAGAAAAATTATCTTTCGATTGGTTGGTTCAATCAATTTGAAATTTAGCAAAGTCATTGCAACCAACATTGTACCCAATCATAAAAATTTTCAGCCAAATCCTCCCATTGGTTCAAATTTGAAACCATTTTTCCTGTGATTTTTGACATTTAAACTAGAACCGATTGACCGACCATCTAAAAACTTCGCATGGTCATTGGTACCAACATTTAAGGTATTTTTGCCAATTTTCAGTCTAATCTGTCGTTATTTTCAAAAGTTTTTGTCATTTTAGGGACATTTTGCGTGTTGGCTGTCAAATTCACGGCGACTTCGAATCTTCAGTTCAAGGCAAGGTAGTTAGAGTAGAAACTTTCAAACGCATAATATGAAACTGATAATGACCGTTCAACACTCGATTTGATATTGTGTACACACACTTATATCATATGAGTGGTCCCATGTATATATTTTTTGAAGGAGATTTTGTGATTTTTGAAAATTAACACGGAACCGTTCAATCATAAAGTTGATCAATCGATCAACTTAAAACTTTGCATAGTTATTTGGGCCAATATTTAAGGAGTTTTTGGATATTTTTATACAAGTATGTGACGAAATTACAGAATTTCGGTTCGAGGTGTTGCGCGTATCCGTGCTCGCTCATCAACGTGTTACACAGAGCGTTTTCCTAGTTATTGCTGTAAGAGGTGATTTAAGTCTGATTCTTCATTTTTATGACGTCATTTCCGGTTTCGGTAATAATATATATCTTTTTTGACTATTGATATTTCATATAGATGACCGTCTGAATCGATTGGCGCAAATTTCGTTCCGATCTGTCCAGCCGTTTTTGAGGTATGACGTCACTTCCGGTTTCAAAATGGCGGCACACAAAATTCATAAGAGCAAGGTATCTACAGGCTGACGACCTGGATACGTAGTGAAATTTCAGATCAATCGGCCCAGTCGTTTAGGCTGTGGCGGAGACCGCGGAATTTATTGGAAGATGAATCATCATCTGAATCTGAAGAAAGCCGTACAATTTCACTGTTTTCACGGCCCTCTAGCTCGCAAACGTCATATCCTATTGTTTCCAAATTTAGTATATATGGTGGGGTGGGCCATAGCTCGAAATTAAGAGATTTCGCAACAATGAGAGATTTCCCAATTTTGAGATCCAGTAGGCCGAAAATGCCACTTTGATGCTTACAGTAAAAGTGAGTTGCTCCAGCCTATTTAAATGAGAGTGTGCGCGCCGTACGACTTGGCTGGCGTGGAGCGACCGCTCCACTAGATATATTATGTGTATAGATATGTATTTTTTAATTCCGGCCTACTTCTATACTATTTATATGCACGATGCGCCAAGTATTTTTTGAAAAGTTTTGACTTGGCCTGTTTTTGATCATGTTATAGTACGGCCAGCGAGCGTGGAGAAACTCCTTTCATAAGATGAGCAGTATTGTTCGACCCTTGTTCGACAGTTCAGCTCTGACAAGATACAACTCTTTTTATGACCTGCCACCCCTTCCACCTACACTGTTGCCATTTTAAACAACTTTCCTGGAATTTTAAAAGCCAACTGCATTGAAAGATATTTGGCACCACAACAAAACAACCCTGTCCCGATTACCTGCAGTGGTTGAGAGATATTTACAACCGGGCACGCGTCAAAACACTCCGGATTACAAGCTAAGCCCATTGTTGAATTTTGCACAGCGTTTGGTGAACTTTCTCTACGCTCGCTGGGTGTACTGTACCTACTTCTTTGCTGAATTTTTAGATTTTTTATATTTTTTTAGTTGAAGAGACTTGGCTGGTAATTTTACACGGAGTGTTTTAATGGGTTAATTGTTGACTTGAAGAGGACAAATATGATAAAAGAGCAGCAAAATAGTGCTTTTGGGCAATATATTGAAAAATATTGGGCTAAGTGGAGTTCCTTAAAAAAGTGGGCAAATACCGTATTTACTCGCATTCCGCGGGTATATAATCGCAAAACAGGGGATGCGGACTATACTAACACGCAGTAAATGCGTATAGCATTTTTAGAAAAACCAGTTTCAAAAACAGAGTGTGGTCTATACACAGGTGCGGACTTATGCGAGTAAATTCGGTACCTAGTGGAAATAGTGGGCCAGTGCATCGCCCTGCATCGCACATACCTCCACGTCACCCTGGCCTCCTGATTTATAACTAAAACGAAATCATTTTGGTCTGAAATCATTCCATGGCCATAAGGGATAAGGTTTATGATTTATTAAGCAAGCGGAGCGAGCGTCTCCACTTGAAACTTATGGCACAAATCTCTGTTTTTTTTTTTTTTTTTTGTGCTTTTCGCGTTACATTTTAAACGAAGTAACGGATCTGGCCAATTTTTTTCACAAAATATTCATTACTATCCACTGCAGAAGGCTATCAATTTCCAGCAAGATCCATCTATTACTTTTATCAGAATCTTGATTAAAGTTGTACCTATACTAAGCGTGGCAATGTGAAAGAAACTCAACTCTGTGTGCAATAAAGCTGGAATCGGTTAACCGATCATCACCATATTTTGCATGGCCATTGGTATCAACATTATAAGTGTTATTTTACAAATCTGTAATCTGTAATGAATTTTAAAAGAAAAAGACATTTTACTGACACTTGTAAGCTTAATTTATAATGGCCTGTAGCCACACCACCATTTGACCTATCAAATGGTCTTCGATTAATCAGATCAATCAAACTCATATTTTGCATGGTCGTTCAGACCAACATTGTCTCTTATTTTACAAATTTTCATCCCTACCAGTCAAGAACATTCTGGGTTGCTTTATGTAGCAAAGCAAAGTTTATAGATGGCTATTCTCAATATCAATGTAAGACAGATTCTTTTATTAGTGGATCATATTGCAATACATAATGTAGTCAAAATGTAATGTAGGTATTTCATATACATAGGTTTAGGTCCGTATACCTTATCTAAAATAATTTATTTTACGATATGGATTGTGTTTCACAGTTATGAAAACAACGTTTTGACTAGATAGCATCATATTTTACACACTTCCAGCCCAATCGGTCAAGAATTTACAGACTTATTGCTGTTTTAAGTGTTTGAATATCTGTCTAAAGAGATTGATGGAAAAATATCAATACAATAATCTGTTATTTAATTGATCCAGAGTGTTTATGAAAAGTTGCAAGGAAAATTGGTAATAAATAATGAATAGTTAGTTATCTTTGATTGAATGGATCGTGCTTGATTGGCGATGTCGTGCGTGTCGGTGCTCGCTCATCAACGCGTTACACCGAGCGTTTTCCTAGTGATAATTTATGATAACCTTTAGGATAACATTGATCTAAAATAATGTCGTTTTCGTTATATCATATCGTAATTTTTTTTTACTCCAACGTTAACGGCCATAACAAAGGTTGCTACTCTCTTAAAATAATAATAATAATAATAATTCTTTATTTAGCGCAAGCGCTATCTTTCACAAATCAGTACAATACAAAGATACATAAAGATACACAATAAAGACACAAACCAAAGAATTAACACACTAAAAACATAGAATAATCTAATTAGGATGTCAACATAAATGTTTCCGTCATTATAATTTCTAAAAGTTTGCTTTTAAATATGCTAAGACTCCTCACACTTTTAACATTAAGTGGAAGAGCATTAAAAGAACGAATCCCAAGATAAAATAAAGATTTGGCCGATGATTGTTTATGAACATGGTTTAGAAAAAAATTATTATGCGCTCTCGTGTAATGCTGATGGACATTTTCAACTTTTTCAGTGTTTGTAAAATATGCAGGTAGAAGACCATTTTGAAGTTTGTAAATAAAACACATGCCTTGAAAATACACATAATCCTTAATCCTTAGCCAATTTAGAGATTTTAACATAGTATTTACAGGTGTATATCTACTACATTTCAGAATAATCCTCATGCCTCTATTTTGTAGAATCTGTAGTCTTTCAATATCTGTATTAAATGCCTGATACAATAAAATCATACAAAAGGTAAGGTGTGGTTTAATAATAGTGTTATATATACATAGTTTTGTGGCTACTGTCAGGTGCTGACCTATCCTACTAAGGTAGCTAAGTTTTTTTCTGATTTTGTTCTCTATGTACAGTATATGTTGTTTAAAACTTAGATTTACATCCAACAACATACCTAAGTATTTGAATGATTTAACACATTCCACTAACTCACCATTTAGTACAATATTAACTTCACAATTATCAGTTGTGTTCATATAATGTAGTTTCCCAGTACCAATCATCATTGCCTTACACTTACTATTGTTCAGCTTTAGCATATTAATGCTCAACCAGTCAGTCACTACCTTCAATTCTTCGTTCAATGTATTGTTCAAATCAGTCATATCATTTCCACCATAGAAGATGACTGTATCATCTGCATAGACATTTATCACACATTTATTTAAACAACAATTTATGTCATTAACATACACTGAAAATAAGAATGGTCCTAAGACTGAGCCTTGTGGTACTCCTAGATTTACATCGATAGTGTCTGAGATTTCCCCATCAAATTTAGTTCTTTGAGCTCTCTCATTGAGATAATCATCGAGCCACTGGTACACTGTACCTTGAACACCATACATATATTGCAATTTCATTAACAACCTTTTCCTATCGATGGTCTCAAAAGCCCTTTTGAAGTCCAGGAAAACTGACAATATTGATAAATTATTATCTCTTAGTTTGTTCCACTCAGAAACCATCCACTGCACCGCTGTTTCACAGGAGTGACCTTTCCGGAATCCAGATTGATTAGTCATAATAAAGTTATTTTTATAAAAATATTCCTCTAACTGAGAGTGTACAACAAGCTCCAGCAGTTTTTCATAAATTGGCAGCATATTTATCGGCCTAAATTGATCAATTAATGTAGTCCCAGCAACTTTAGGGACCGGAATTACAAGTGTTTCTTTCCAACTTTTGGGAAATACGCCTTTACTTAATGATAAATTAATTAAATGAAGTAGTCTATGCTTAATGCTAGGATACCCATCTTTTAACAATCTGACAGAGATTCCATCCAGAGTTCCACCTCCTTTATTTTTTAAATCCATCACTAGCTTATTTAAATCCTGGATTTGAACTTGTTTGAAGTCACACATGATGATATCTTTACTCACTCGGTTGTACTGGTTAAGTTCAACCTGGTCAACTATTCTATTACTAATATTATTTATATCTATTTCCGAAATATTACTTATAATCTCTTCAACACTCTCAGAAAAATATGTATTAAAGTGATTTGCAATGTCTACCTTATCTGATATTATGCTACCATTGCATAAGACAATCTCATCTGCAGTACACTTCTGATTCTTTTCACTTACACGTTTCTTAAGAGTTTTCCACATACCCTTACTATCTCCTCTTTGTCTGTCAATCTTTTCATAGTAATAATCATATTTTGATTTTCTGAGCATGCTAAGAACTCGATTTCGATACCTTTTAAATTCATCCCAATCACTTTGAAGTCGACTAAGTTTCGCTCTTTTAAAATAATTATTTCTCAACTGCATCTAGATAAGAGAAGAGATAAGAGATAAGAGATAAGAGAGTGAAAATGTGTACAGGAATCACCCCCATGGGCCCTGAAGGCTGAAACTTACTGAAATTTTTTTTTCCTAAAAAGGAGTAGGTACACTTCCCCAAATAATAAACGGTACTCGAAAGAAAATGAATTGACTGATTAAGGTTTGATGGCATCATCCCATGAAGTCAGTGCTAACGCATTATCTAACTCTTTTAGGTGAGCTCTGATTTCATTGATAATAACAAGGATTGATTGTCAAGGAACCGGCCCAGCAGCCAATACGTTTTGTACCAAGTACCGTTTATTATTTGGGGGAGTGTACCTAGATATCAGCTACAGTGTTATTAGGTGTTATGTTATGAATTTATTTCAGTGATCAACAGCGGAGTGGATGGTTGTCAATCGGTCTACCACCTTCATGTCCACGTGTTGTCAGGCCGTCAGCTCGGCTGGCCTCCAGGGTAGAGCACATGCCACAGGTGTTGTTTTACTGGTTTAAATAAACTGTAACTCATTTAAGACTGACACATTTATATTGTTAATTAGTAGGTACATGTGCTCTGATTAGTAAAGCTTTTTTTGTGTACAAAATAAAGCAAAACAGTTTTGACAAAGGGTACTTATCCTTTTGTAGTTTCCCCCAACAACACTTCCCTTCCTCTGGTGGCACACACACCCCAAGGCTGCAGCCCAAGTTTGTGACCGTGGTTAATTTGGGGGAGGACGAGGGCGGACTTGTCCCCTCACTCTTTTTTCAGGGTGGACGCCGTCCGTCCACATATTTTTCATAGAAGTAAAAATTTGCTTCACATTGAGTTGTGTACAAATCGCGTAGAACGGCACCATATTTGGCCCTGAAGTTTAAAATTTTCCCGAAGCAACGTGCCCCCGGACCCGCATTACATTGGGGGGGGCTTCCCCTAAGCCCCATCTACTGTTTTCGTAAAATATGTTTCCCTGACATCACGGCGTCCGCCCACTTATTTTATTACAAATTCACCACTGGTTTGTGATTATATTTCATAACATTGTTCTCTAATCAATATGCTATGCGGGTGAGTTGAGGGATGGATGTTGTTCATCTCTCCCAAAGGACACCGATTTCAAAACATTTTACACACAAAAAAAAAAAAAAATTCTTTAGTTATTAACTTATTTATCCCCACCAATGGACTGCCACCTTGACGTGGTGGTGGGGCTTAAGGGGCCGGCTCACATACGAGTTGGCCCCAACCAAGTGCAGTCCAGGGTCGACCTAGTCCCATGCCCTCCTCAAATTCGCGGGCCCCTCGGGCCGGCCTCCCCCCTCGAGATGGTGATCCCCCTGAAATCGAGTCCCACCGGCCCGAAGCTCTCCACCCCCTGGTCTGACCCCATTCTGACCTGGCTTTCCCACCAGTTTCAGACTCCCCCAGATCGGGCCCGTAAGGTCGACCCCTCCCGATGTCCCCCACTTAGTTCAACAAAGTTAAAAGTTAAAATTAATGTGCGCAATATAACCTCGTCGTTGACGCGCCGTTAAACTCTAATAATCTAATCTTATCTAATCTAACTTATTTATTACTCGGGTAATTAAAGCGGGTACCCGGGTACAAAACATTACCTGAATCCGACCTCTAGTTTTCATTAGTACCGATTTAATTTAATAAGTTGGAGTGAGTTGGAGGCTGAGAGACAGTGGGAGGACAAACAAAAGGTGGAGGCAATTTGTGGAACAATTGGAAGAAGAGGAAGACGAGGAGGAAACGCCAGGCGTGGCCAGCCGGTCTCCAGTAGTCCTGCGGCCCTAGTGTTGGTGGGAACATCCACCCTCCCCATTAAATTGGAACCAGTGGATAGATGATTATTATTTTAAATCAAGTTTGAGGATCAGAAACCATTATGCAGGAACCAAAACTAAACATTTTTTTTAGAACCGGAACCGAACCTTGATTGTAAGCTTCACACTGTAGCTCTGAATAAAGCTTGTTTTTTTATTATTTATTATTCCCTAGTTAGTAGGTATTTAGTATTTATTAGGTACTATTAGTATACAAATAAAATTTTATAATATGTTCACAGATATTTCTTTATTTTGTAAGAATCATGAAAACATCACAGTATGGATGGTTAACATTATATAATATTATAAATGATAATTGCGTGATTAGGTATTATTAGTCAGCAATATATTTCATTTCCTGCAGCCAAAAACGCGAAATTCGAAGTATGTAAATGTACATGATAATGTAGGTAGGATTAAAATTCATTTAATTGTCCTTGTTCAATTGGCTAAGCTGTATAATGGAAATAACACATTTTGTTTCTTAGATTTCGAGTTGGTGATACACAAGTTGCTCTTGGGATTAAAAGTGACTTGGTTTCAGGAGGCCAATACTTGTGAATACACATTTTCAATTGACGTTTACAACTAGAAAAAGTTCAAGGCCTAGTTGTCAACTTTTCACAATACAAATCAACAATGAAAACGTGAAAGCTCAAGGAGTGGCCTCCTCTGGACCAAAGCTACGGTGTCGACAGTTTGCAAAAGAAGCCAAGCAGCAACTCCGTATGCCCATTGGTCGACGAAATCAATGCCGATGGCTTTCCCCACATACTTTTAGGCATACAATAATTAATAAATTGCTCTGCTTTAAATAATAAATTACATTAGTAATATTATACAAAATACCCACTAAAATGTGGGATATCTAAAGCTTAATCCACACTAGCAACTTGGTTTTGCTCGGTGCAGAGTCACTTTTGTGATGATAAACTGACTCGGCACATGTGCAGAACCAGGTTGATGGACCAAAATGTGGTAGTGTGGACTGGGGCTTAACAAAATACATACAAAACTGAAACAATGGTAAAACAATACATATAATCTAGTAACTACCATGATGTTCCCTGTAGGATTATATTAAGATTACAAATGTTAAATTTGCTGCTAATAGTACATAGGCATTACAGTTATCTTTATCACTATTCAGTTCCAAGCCTTATCAGTTACATGACCACACATTTCTCATTGCTCAGCGCCCTGCCAAGTTATCGAGTATGCATCTTGAGATTTGGAGTACATACATCATAATTTAATTGCTTTCATTAAACCGTTATAAATATTAGCGCCCGTTTTACCCAATCCAAATAAAATTATTATAACTAATTGACTATCAAAGTTAGCGTTCCATTAACATCGGGCATGTAAATATCTGTTTATGTGAGGCCTACCTATTCTTGAAAGTCGAACCAAGCCAAGATGTCAATTGAATGTATAGCTCAATGTCACGAATACCAAACAGTCATGTAGTCCAGTGACATTACTAGTAGGGCTTATTAGTTCATTGATGTATAGTACAATAAATTTAATAAACAGTAACATCACATTACAAATTTACCATTAGAATGTCATCGTAAGTTTTGAGTCTCAATGGCTAGTTTCTGCAAATTTGTAGGTTGAGGAACTCTACATTTTAAAATATTCCTTTAAAAAACAATTTGTAGGTTTAATTTAAACCAAACAATGCATGTTCGATTTTGGTGTTCACAGCTTCAGTCAGTTGTAATTTTTGATTTATGAGTTCGATCTTTGCAACATTTACGCCAAGAAATGTAAATGAGGAATCTTACCAAATGTTTACACAATTATTTCATACAATTTGTAAATATACATTATATAGCAAACAAATTTGATTTTCAATAAAATATGTACTCGACTCAATACTCCTGGACAGGACCCCAAGTCTTGAAATCGGCGTTTTGAAAAAGTTCGCGTTTTCTTTGTTCAAAACCAAATAAAATTGACAACTAAGCCTTAGCCTTCAATTTTTTCACGTTTTATACAATGAAAACGCAAACGGTTTCAAAACGCCCGATTTCAAGACTTGGACTCCAGATCAACTTCAACTTTGAATGTAGGTACCTACCTAATAATTATTTACAAAATAGGAATATTATTTTTAAATGTACAAATTGTCAGACATCCTGCCTAAATAATCTAAATATGGTACACACTATGTACACTCCCCCAAATAATAAACGGTACTCGGTTTTCCGGCTGTTTCCTTTCACCGTATACAATTTCAATAGGTACCCTGTAGAGTGAGAGAGCGCGATAGTTGTTGTGCGAGTGAGAAGAAAGATTGGCGAGCGGTTGTTGTGCGAGTGAGAAGAAAGATTGACAAGCGGTTGTCGGGCCTCTCACTCACTAGTAGTAGAGTCTCGCTTGCACTTATGGCAATAACTGGGGTAGGTCTTGCCGAGTTGTTTTCTCGGTGGAGTGGGGTGAGGTGAACTAAAATAGATAACGATGTCAATACTGCTACCTGCAGAAGATCCTCAATTGATTCAATTCTCGAACTGTCCTCGCCGTGGTTTACCGTGATTCAATTCCATAATGTTCGAATGTAGTATTTCAAAAAGTTAAATTTTATAGCTATTTAAAACATCATATTATAATCGTTGAAGTTATGAACCTTTCTATTAGAATAATATATTAAATTAAATTCATTGCTATGTCAGCAAACTGACTTGTCAGCTATGCATCAATTCATAAACGACACAAAAAGCATGTAAAATAGCAATGTTTAGAATTGTTTATCACATTCAAACACAAAACAATATCCACAAATTACACTGACGCATTTTCTTATGAAATATGGGTATATATCTACAGAGCAAAAGAAATTGTATACAGATATTTGTACCTGCATTATGAAAATTGCAAAATTTTAGCTTCAAAAATGCATCTTTGGTAAGAATTGCTTTTTTTGGTTAATTGATATTACCTATGTTGAAAGTATTCTTGTATCTTGGAGAGTCAGAGCAGTTTACAACGTTACTCGCATCTTGTATCCCAGATACATTTTAAGGGTATCATGCCCATCATTGAAGGCATTGGCGTATAGTTTGAAAACAAAATCTTGGTTAAAATTGGTTAAAATGTTAGAAAATCATTTGCATCGGTTCATAATTTAAAATGTCCCGATCACGTAGAATTTTTGCTGTCATTGAAACCCAAATAACCTATGTCACAAAATTTCAGTGGAATTGTCGGATTGATTAATTAAAATTATCCGTACTTACAAGTTGAAATTTGGCAAGGCCAATAATATTTAATTACGTTTCTAAATTTTTCAGTCAATTCTTATGATTTTTAACAAATTTGAGCTATATTGGGACGCTAAACTTTATCTATTTATATAGCACTGATTCCCTGAAGACAATGGCAATAATATTTAATTACGTTTCTCACATATTTAGTCAATTCTTCTGATTTTAACAATTTATAAACTATTTTGGGAAGCTAAACTTGATAATTTATAATGGATGGGGTCAGCTGCTTGAGTGGGGGGATCAATCCCCACCTGCTTTTGTTATCATTTCAATTGTGATTCATAATTAGATTTAATGAAACATTATCTTGTTATTTGATATTCTGTTTTTCGTCAGTTATCAAAGCATCAAAGGCTAGGTTTCGAAAGCAGAAAATTTGAGCGAGTAACTCATTTCTCTCTTTTGGCACGGACGTCTGTTTCTTTTGCTTGTTACTGAGGTATCACCCACAGTAACCGCATTCGATTGAGCTGATATTTTGCAAACATGTCGCATCAAATCTGCGGTTTCAGACCTAAATTTTTTCGAAATTTGTTTATTGGGTCAAATTAATATTAATATCTTCTGATTGGTTGATCAGATCAATTTGAAATTGTGTTAGTAAGACAAAAATTGTATCAATCGTTACAAAGTTTCCGCCATATCTATTGGTTACAATTTTAAAAAAAATTCAATTGGTCGAGAATAAATAAAACCTTGATTGGTAATTAAGACCAACATTATATCCATTTTTTTACACATTCTATAAATAGTCTGAAAGCTCCAAGATTAAGTGGAAATTCTGACATACAATTATTTTAATTTGCTATTTTTTATATTAGCATATCATCGCTTGTCTGAATTTTGATTAATGTTGCCTCACATGAGGGTTAATCGTAGCGAATACAACACATCGATTTACCTTCAAAAACTTCTAACTTTCTTTTTTTTGTGTGTCAAAATAATGTCCGCACTCGGGAAGAATATTAATTTTGTGCATTGCCATTTAGAGAAAATGAACAAACAGATCATAATATGAAGATCATATGAATACACATTAACAAGTGCGTAGTCTATAACGCATTGATGAGCGAGCCAATTCGTTTTCCATGTGAATTGATTTGCGATTGCATGTTTCTGCTCTACAAACCTTGGAATGAGCCGAAACGAAAGGCGTCAGAGTACCAGTAATGAAATATGTTGTACAAAAACAAAAACTTGTATATAGACTGCCAAGCACCTTTCCCCCTAACAGGATTGCGATCTAAAAGAAGGTCCCAGCAATAATATATTGTTGAAACATTTTCGCACTTAAAATTCGTGAAATCATTTCGCCCAGTTACTGCCGCCAAGCACGACATTATAAACCAAACATTGTGCCCAAATTTAAGATTGAGAAAATCTCTATGTGAACCATCATAGTATAAACTTTAAAACAATTATAATCATTTAAAACGAAAAATAGAAAGTATTCAAATTTTAAAAACGTTAACAAAATCAATTTAAAAACAATTTTTTTACATAACTTAAAATACAAATAAAAAAAATATTTAAAATTAAATTTAAAAAAAATTAAAAGTAAAAAAAATAAATATAAAGCTTGGCGCATTGTGTCAAGGAGGGGGCAACATAAAAAGAAGATGTCGACCAAGGAGACGACGATAGAAAGAAGGAAGAAGAAGATGATGAAGGAAAAGAAGGAAGAAGTCAACATGACGGTGCAAAAACAATGAGCCAAGCTTTATTTTTATTTTTTTTACTTTTAATTTTTTTTTAATTTAATTTAATTGAGCGAGCGAAGCGAGCGTCTCCTTTTGGCTCTTTTGGCACGGACCTCTGTTTTTTTTTTTTGTTTTTTTTTTTTTTTTGTATTTTTTTTTTGTTTTTGTTTTTGTCTGTTAATAGACGATACACAGGTCGCACCGTTTCACCTATCGATCTGAAATTTTGCACACTTGTAAAACCAACCTTCTCTGTTTGCAGGCCCCAAATTTTTTTAAAATCCATTCATTGGTTAAAATTTAAATAAATATCTCCCGATAGGCTGAAAAATGAAAACGGTCTTCGATAATTCTGATCAAACTCATATTTTGGCTATACAGGTCAGAGTTTTTCTTTGATCGAGCTGAAATTTTGCACACATGTAGAGACAACCTTCTCTGTTTGAAGACCATATTTTTTTTGAAATCCATTCATTGGTTAAAATTTAAATAAATATCTCCTGATAGGCTGAAAAATGAAAACGGTCTTCGATATTTCAGATCAAACTCATATTTTGCATGATTATTAAGACCAACATTGTCTCTTATTTTACAAAATTTCATCCCAATCAGTTAAGAACGTATGAACTTATTAACATTTTTCATATCTGTCAGTAATGAAGTATCAAAATGAATGTTTTCCAGTGCCAGTTGAATTGCATCTGATTTGCTATATTTACCAGGATGCTTAGATGTTATTTTCAAGTTTCAATGAAAAGCATAATATGTTGTGTTGATTGTGTGATCATATTTCAATTCAATATGGATGTATATGTTTTCTGTGCTTGTGTACGCATTTCCTGTTCGAGAATTTGCACGTCCCCGTGCTCGCTCACCAACGCGTTACACTGAGCGTTTTCCTAGTTTAATTTAAATTTAAATTTTAAACCTAAGAAATAAATAACATTGATTAATGTAATAAATGATGATATCATTATTGGAAGGACATTACCTTATGGCAGGTTGGAATGAATCAATATATTCCATTTAATTTAAATATTTTGATTATTTGTTTTAATTTATGTAATTGAGAGCATTACAATAAGTTATTCGTATCAAAAACGCTTTATTGTCACTTTTGAGGGTGGGAGGCAAAGGGAGTTTGACGCCCCTTTTATCACTACTTGAAGTGTTCTAAGAAGAATGTGAAAACATTTTTTGATGTAAGATTTGTTTGGAATTGACCTGTTGACTTAGCCCCTAATTTAGTACCATTATTATTTTGATGTTATTTCATTTGTAAGAAAGTGTACTTGACTGGTCCTTTGACATGTGGTGACTGCTTATACATGAGGATAAAATCGTTTCTTCATTTCTTCTTTCGTTACAAAGGTAGGGTCGTCAAACAGTAGGTTTTTATGTGATATTTCCGAATTTGTTATACTTGGTTATACCTAGGTCATCCTTGGTTACACCACAGATTTATTGAAACGCCAATGCGTGGTATTTTTTTTTTACGTTTTTGACTTGATCCTGAATAATACTTGCATTATGTTGAGTATGTTTTGTAAACTAATGCTTACAAAATCAAGTAGTTTTTTTGTGTCCATTAAGAATAAGCTCAGTTGATCAAATGGTTACTTGGAATTATAATGACTAATGAGTTTATTGTAAATAATTATATTGTAGTTTAGATAATTATTTACTACAAACTCATTAGTAAATATAATTTCACATTATAATATTATTGTCACATTAATCACATTTATCACAGCAATTATTCAGTCATGAATTATTTAATTTTATAAATGAAAGCAGTGTTGGGGAAGGAACTTTTAAAAATAACTAGGAACGCGCTACTTTTTTGGGGAACTTTTGAGTGAACGCGTTCACATTTGTTTACTATAAACGTGAACGTCATACATTTATTTTAACCGTACGAACCGAAGTTCGCTCCTTTGTAATTTCGAATATCTACTATATATTCTCGATCTTGCTCGACCTGAAAAATTTCAAACTCGCACTGCCCTATATACTAATAACTTTCACATACATCAATTATCTACTTAATAATATCATCAAATAAAATGGTGAAATAGTGAAAAAATATAATTTTAGTGAGTAAAATGGTGAAAACAATTGCGGTTCATATGGTGCCATTGAATATTTAACTCTTGAATTGTCTTAACTTTTAAATGTTGTCAAAACAAGACATTTCAAAAGAAATTATATTCGTTTTTGAACTTCTATTACCCAAGTCTAAATAAAAAAATGTGTACTTTCAAAATTTCATATATTTGGTCATGAACTGATCTTCAAAATATATTATTTAAAAAAGGAACTTCCCCAACACTGGATGAAAGTGCAAACTATAGAATACATTTTCGTCTACTCTGTATACATATCTTTTATCGGAAAATGCGCTATCCTATTTAGTGGATATTTTTGGTGTTTGAATGTGATATTAAATTTCACTCGTGGCTATTTTACAGGCTTTTGTGTCGTTTATGAATTGATAACTACAGCTGACACGTCAGTTTGCTGACATAGCAATGAATTTATTATTATTTTATATCTGTTTGAAGTCAATGCAAATTGCAAAATATACAGAATACCAATCATTTTACAGAAAATTATGTAACACGTTTTACAGTATGGAAGATTTAATAATGAATAAGTCTATAACTATCAAATAATGAACAACGAAGCAAGATATTAGTACAAATGGTTGATAATAAAATAAAATAAATAATACCGGGTGTAGACTTTAAAGGCATCAGAACAAATGATCAATCGCTTACAAATTTGGAATAAAATGGTTTCGCATAATACCTATAGATGATTTTATAAAACCGAAATTGAAATGTTTTTTATAAATGTTTTACCTAAATTGAAACGTTTACAAAAGGAATTACACAATTCTGGTATTGTGCCCGATCATTAGTCCGATGACCTCTATTTCATCAACCGAGTATTTGGATTTGAAATAGTCGATAGTCGGTATTTAAATCGCCTTCTTCTCTCTCCATCTCTTCTGTTGTTTGTTAATATTCTAATAGAAAGGTTCATAACTTAAACGATTTTAATATGATGTTTTAAATAGCTATAAAATTTAACTTTTGAAAATACTACATACGAACATTTTGGAAATATCAGTGGAATTGAATCACGGTAAACCACGGCGAGGACAGTTCGAGGATTGAATCAATCGAGGATCTTCTGCAGGTAGCAGTTATTGACATCGTTATCTATTTTAGTTCACCTCACCCCACTCCACCGAGAAAACAACTCGGCAAGACCTACCCCAGTTGTTACCATAAGTGCAAGCGAGACTCTACTACTAGTGAGTGAGAGGCCCGACAACCGCTTGTCAATCTTTCTTCTCACTCGCACAACAACCGCTCGTCAATCTTTCTTCTCACTCGCACAACAACTATCGCGCTCTCTCACTCTACAGGGTACCTATTGAAATTGTATACGGTGAAAGGAAACAGCCGGAAAACCGAGTACCGTTTATTATTTGGGGGAGTGTACATACACAATCCATAGCACCTGTATAGGCTATGTATAATACAATACACTCTACAAGTAAATGCAAAATCATTTAACGAAGTAAACGGTACAACAATCGGGACTTTATTCCTGTAACTTAAATAACATTTTGTACCAAGGTAGGTAGGTAGTTGAAAACAAAACAATCATTGGAGTAACATTTCTAAACTGATGGCAATAATAGGGTAGGCCCTCGAGGGCAAAGAATGAGTAATTTCGTACACAGTCTATAATCTAAACAAAACAAACAATTAAAATACGTAGGTAACCAGTACATTGTGACTATTAAGAATATGGAGTCGACCTAAAAATAGTATTGTAATAACTTTCTCCAGAATGTACCTAGTGACTTTGAATTACTGTGCACCATGTCATTGCTCCTAGAGAAAAGCAATTTCCTAAACCAAGAATGTACGAAGTTCATTTCAGAGAAGATTCAATGTCGTAAAATAGATATGTTGGTAAATCAAAGCCTCTGAATTTTAAAAGATGCAGTAATTTGCTCTATTTTATGAAGATTTTTTTACCACGGGGGATTAACTTTAAAGCCACAAGCTAACATGACCAACAACTTTGTTTTGTAGAACAGAAACACTGTACAACGAACCAAGAAAGTTAGACTAGATAGTGACGTGGCATTCCTTAGGATAAAATGATAAAAACAAATTGATAAATAGAAACATATCGTTATGAAACTGTGCACAAGTTACGTAGGTAGGTATTTGTGTTGGAAGCGGCACATCAAACGATCCTTTCCCGAAGCCTCTCCTTGAAATAATCATGTCTCTTGACTCTGATCTTGTAGAGCCCGAGAAAGAACTTGAACCCTCCCGAGCGCGCTAGAAACCTGATGGCAGCTAGCGCCGTGCGACACCTCACGAGGGCTAGCAGGATACGCACCGCCTGGCACCGCGCTAGGCGCAGGAACAGGCGCAAGGGCCAGGCGGCGCCTGAGAGTCAGTCAGTGGCCTCCACGAGCGCGGGCCGCGGCGCTGACAAGGCGCAGTGACGCACGTCGCGGTCAGTGTCGTGCTGGAGGCGCTTCATTACCTGCACGGTCAGGTCCGAGTGGGGGCTGTCGGCGCTCAGGAAGTATTCTGAAATCAGAGACTGCGCATTAGGCACGGAAGTTCTGGCATTTGGATGCTTTCTCTGGAGGCCTCATTCTAAGACAGAGACTTGCAGGTTAATGATCTGATTTAAAGTATCGCATTTGAAAACGATTGCATTCCCCATTTTATTAAATCAGAGCTCACTTACTAGAGTTAGATTATGACAAAGACCTCATGGGATGATACCATCAAACCTTTACGAGACAATCCTTTTCTGTTGAATACCGTTTATTATTTGTTCGAGTGTACGTCTCAAAACTAATATCTTGCTTACATATCTGCTCACATTAATTAAAATTTGTACACATTCATCTACATCCAGAATGTATAAATTAAAAACTAAATAATGATGACTGACATGCAACTTATTTGTGGCTGAACACGACTACCGTATTAACTCGTGTATAAGACGCACTCGTGTATAAGACGCACCCTTGTTTTGAGAAGTATATTTTAAGTAAACACTTAGCATGCGTGTATAAGACGCAGTTAAATGATGAAAAACAGTGTGTGTTTGTATACATGATATCCATCTAAATGTTGGTTTTCCAGCTAACTGAGCTATTTGAATGAAAATCACTGCCAACTTGTAAACAAACAGTAATTTCCTGCTTCTGAGAAAGGGGGGAGGGGAGTCTCTTCCCAGCAGCTGTTGCTTGCTCTAAGAGGCATGCACCTGCCTTTCCTCTGCATTCCAAAACAAACCCAACTCCTCTCCTCCCCTTCCATTAAGATCGCCATTCAACAGTGTTTAGTCTATTTTATGTTTGTCAGAGCAATGTTTTTCAGACGTAAACATTATATTTTGTCTCCTGATCTAAATGCAAGGGAAAACATTTTGTTGCACAAATTTAATATGTTAATAGTGTTGTGTCTAGACACAGTATAAGTAGTCCAGACAGAGTGAGAGGGAAAGGCAGAGATAGACAACATGTGGCAGTCTACCACAGCTCTGTTTACAAACATCCACCTTGGATTTACTGGGAAAAAAGCTTGGTATGTGTGTATAAGACGCAGGGCTGTTTTCAGAATCAAAATATTGACATATAATTGCGTCTTATACACGAGTTAATACGGTATTTTGGTTCGGTAAGTCCCAACCACTTTGATCCCCGTTTTAAAAATTAAAGGTAGTGCATAAAAATAATGCACTACCTATATGATTTTCTCATTTATACACTTGAATCTGCTCCCAATCAAATTGTATAGCTGAGGACTACTTTGAAGCAAACAATTCAGTCCTGGTTGACATGTCAAGGAACTCACCGTTATCCATGATGGGCGATGCGATGGTGCGCGCGACGGCGAGCCTGACGTTGGGCACCGCATCCCAGCTGAGGTCGAGCAGATGCGGCAGGATGTCGCGCGCAAACTCCTCCTCGTCCAGCGCGCGGTCGGCGACCATGCGCGCGCACAGGTACGCAAACATCTGCCGGCGGCACCACTTCTTGCTGTGCGCGAACTGCGTGGCCAGCTCGCTCAGCACGCCCCGCGTCAGGGTCATGTCTTCAGAGACGTGCATGATCAGCTGGTTCACCTGAAAGACAGACGGTGCGGTTGAAGCTTCTGTCTCCGCTCGCCGGTTGTAGTGGAGAGCAAACTCAGTCGGATAGGGTTGCAACATAAATAAGTCACTCTTCGGGTTGGATTTGTAAAATAGTTCTATTTGTAAGAAAATGCTGTGACACAACACAACATTAATGCCTCTAGGAAATAGAGTATTATTAAAGAGGTAATTAAAGTAGACAAGTCATTTATACACAAATTTTGTGATTGCAGAAGTTTGAAGTACTATTGCATTCTCCTTTTTTGTATAAATCTAAATAGGTATGAGGTCAAAAAACTAATGTAAAAATATGAAGCTGTTTTTTATCAATGCGCACTGATATCGAAATATATACATACAGCATTTCATACTTCTGTATTAGGTGCTCGATGATCCATAGTAACATGGAGAAAAGAGTATGTTAGAGCCTCGGATATGTTTCTTTCTCAGATATTTTTAGTTCAATCCCATTTAAAAAATTATTTATCTGGCTTTTTCCTGCCTTCATCAAAGCTACACTACCAACACTCTACTACACACTGTCCAATTTATGTATGAAACTGCAGTCTTACGAGATGACCTTGGAATTTCCCTACGCCTGCCACGGTGGCCTATTTGTTGGAGACGGAGGAGGTACTGACCAGGTTAGGTGCCATGTGTCTGACTGAGAGAGACGGAGGAGGTACTGACCAGGTTGGGTGCCATGTGTCTGACTGAGAGAGACGGAGGAGGTACTGTCCAGGTTGGGTGCCATGTGTCTGACTGAGAGAGACGGAGGAGGTACTGACCAGGTTGAGTGCCATGTGTCTGACTGAGAGAGACGGAGGAGGTACTGTCCAGGTTGGGTGCCATGTGTCTGACTGAGAGAGACGGAGGAGGTACTGACCAGGTTGAGTGCCATGTGTCTGACTGAGAGAGACGAAGGAGGTACTGACCATGTTGAGTGCCATGTGTCTGACTGAGAGAGACGGAGGAGGTACTGACCAGGTTGGGTGCCATGTGTCTGACTGAGAGAGACGGAGGAGGTACTGACCAGGTTGAGTGCCATGTGTCTGACTGAGAGAGACGGAGGAGGTACTGACCAGGTTGGGTGCCATGTGTCTGACTGAGAGAGACGGAGGAGGTACTGACCAGGTTGAGTGCCATGTGTCTGACTGAGAGAGACGGAGGAGGTACTGACCAGGTTGGGTGCCATGTGTCTGACTGAGAGAGACGGAGGAGGTACTGACCAGGTTAGGTGCCATGTGTCTGACTGAGAGAGACGGAGGAGGTACTGTCCAGGTTGAGTGCCATGTGTCTGACTGAGAGAGACGGAGGAGGTACTGACCAGGTTGGGTGCCACGTGTCTGACTGAGAGAGACGGAGGAGGTACTGTCCAGGTTGAGTGCCATGTGTCTGACTGAGAGAGACGGAGGAGGTACTGACCAGGTTAGGTGCCATGTGTCTGACTGAGAGAGACGGAGGAGGTACTGACCAGGTTGAGGGCCATGTGTCTGACTGAGAGAGACGGAGGAGGTACTGTCCAGGTTGAGTGCCATGTGTCTGACTGAGAGAGACGGAGGAGGTACTGACCAGGTTGGGTGCCACGTGTCTGACTGAGAGAGACGGAGGAGGTACTGTCCAGGTTGAGTGCCATGTGTCTGACTGAGAGAGACGGAGGAGGTACTGACCAGGTTAGGTGCCATGTGTCTGACTGAGAGAGACGGAGGAGGTACTGACCAGGTTGAGGGCCATGTGTCTGACTGAGAGAGACGGAGGAGGTACTGACCAGGTTGGGTGCCATGTGTCTGACTGAGAGAGACGGAGGAGGTACTGACCAGGTTGAGTGCCATGTGTCTGACTGAGAGAGACGGAGGAGGTACTGACCATGTTGGGTGCCATGTGTCTGACTGAGAGAGAAGGAGGAGGTACTGACCAGGTTGGGTGCCATGTGTCTGACTGAGAGAGACGGAGGAGGTACTGACCAGGTTGAGTGCCATGTGTCTGACTGAGAGAGACGGAGGAGGTACTGACCAGGTTGAGTGCCATGTGTCTGACTGAGAGAGACGGAGGAGGTACTGACCAGGTTGAGTGCCATGTGTCTGACTGAGAGAGACGGAGGAGGTACTGACCAGGTTGGGTGCCATGTGTCTGACTGAGAGAGACGGAGGAGGTACTGACCAGGTTAGGTGCCATGTGTCTGACTGAGAGAGACGGAGGAGGTACTGACCAGGTTGAGGGCCATGTGTCTGACTGAGAGAGACGGAGGAGGTACTGACCAGGTTGGGTGCCATGTGTCTGACTGAGAGAGACGGAGGAGGTACTGACCAGGTTGAGTGCCATGTGTCTGACTGAGAGAGACGGAGGAGGTACTGACCATGTTGGGTGCCATGTGTCTGACTGAGAGAGAAGGAGGAGGTACTGACCAGGTTGGGTGCCATGTGTCTGACTGAGAGAGACGGAGGAGGTACTGACCAGGTTGAGTGCCATGTGTCTGACTGAGAGAGACGGAGGAGGTACTGACCAGGTTGAGTGCCACGTGTCTGACTGAGAGAGACGGAGGAGGTACTGACCAGGTTGAGTGCCATGTGTCTGACTGAGAGAGACGGAGGAGGTACTGACCAGGTTGGGTGCCATGTGTCTGACTGAGAGAGACGGAGGAGGTACTGACCAGGTTGAGTGCCATGTGTCTGACTGAGAGAGACGGAGGAGGTACTGACCAGGTTGGGTGCCATGTGTCTGACTGAGAGAGACGGAGGAGGTACTGACCAGGTTAGGTGCCATGTGTCTGACTGAGAGAGACGGAGGAGGTACTGTCCAGGTTGGGTGCCATGTGTCTGACTGAGAGAGACGGAGGAGGTACTGACCAGGTTGAGTGCCATGTGTCTGACTGAGAGAGACGAAGGAGGTACTGACCATGTTGAGTGCCATGTGTCTGACTGAGAGAGACGGAGGAGGTACTGACCAGGTTGGGTGCCATGTGTCTGACTGAGAGAGACGGAGGAGGTACTGACCAGGTTGAGTGCCATGTGTCTGACTGAGAGAGACGGAGGAGGTACTGACCAGGTTGGGTGCCATGTGTCTGACTGAGAGAGACGGAGGAGGTACTGACCAGGTTGGGTGCCATGTGTCTGACTGAGAGAGACGGAGGAGGTACTGACCAGGTTGGGTGCCATGTGTCTGACTGAGAGAGACGGAGGAGGTACTGACCAGGTTGAGTGCCATGTGTCTGACTGAGAGAGACGGAGGAGGTACTGTCCAGGTTGAGTGCCATGTGTCTGACTGAGAGAGACGGAGGAGGTACTGACCAGGTTGGGTGCCATGTGTCTGACTGAGAGAGACGGAGGAGGTACTGACCAGGTTGGGTGCCATGTGTCTGACTGAGAGAGACGGAGGAGGTACTGACCAGGTTGAGTGCCATGTGTCTGACTGAGAGAGACGGAGGAGGTACTGACCAGGTTGGGTGCCATGTGTCTGACTGAGAGAGACGGAGGAGGTACTGACCAGGTTGAGGGCCATGTGTCTGACTGAGAGAGACGGAGGAGGTACTGACCAGGTTGAGGGCCATGTGTCTGACTGAGAGAGACGGAGGAGGTACTGACCAGGTTGGGTGCCATGTGTCTGACTGAGAGAGACGGAGGAGGTACTGACCAGGTTGAGTGCCATGTGTCTGACTGAGAGAGACGGAGGAGGTACTGACCAGGTTGGGTGCCATGTGTCTGACTGAGAGAGACGGAGGAGGTACTGACCAGGTTGGGTGCCATGTGTCTGACTGAGAGAGACGGAGGAGGTACTGACCAGGTTGAGTGCCATGTGTCTGACTGAGAGAGACGGAGGAGGTACTGACCAGGTTGGGTGCCATGTGTCTGACTGAGAGAGACGGAGGAGGTACTGACCAGGTTGGGTGCCATGTGTCTGACTGAGAGAGACGGAGGAGGTACTGACCAGGTTGAGGGCCATGTGTCTGACTGAGAGAGACGGAGGAGGTACTGACCAGGTTGAGGGCCATGTGTCTGACTGAGAGAGACGGAGGAGGTACTGACCAGGTTGGGTGCCATGTGTCTGACTGAGAGAGACGGAGGAGGTACTGACCAGGTTGGGTGCCATGTGTCTGACTGAGAGAGACGGAGGAGGTACTGACCAGGTTGAGTGCCATGTGTCTGACTGAGAGAGACGGAGGAGGTACTGACCAGGTTGAGTGCCATGTGTCTGACTGAGAGAGACGGAGGAGGTACTGTCCAGGTTGAGTGCCATGTGTCTGACTGAGAGAGACGGAGGAGGTACTGACCAGGTTGGGTGCCATGTGTCTGACTGAGAGAGACGGAGGAGGTACTGACCAGGTTGGGTGCCATGTGTCTGACTGAGAGAGACGGAGGAGGTACTGACCAGGTTGAGTGCCATGTGTCTGACTGAGAGAGACGGAGGAGGTACTGACCAGGTTGAGTGCCATGTGTCTGACTGAGAGAGACGGAGGAGGTACTGACCAGGTTGAGTGCCATGTGTCTGACTGAGAGAGACGGAGGAGGTACTGACCAGGTTGGGTGCCATGTGTCTGACTGAGAGAGACGGAGGAGGTACTGACCAGGTTGGGTGCCATGTGTCTGACTGAGAGAGACGGAGGAGGTACTGACCAGGTTGAGTGCCATGTGTCTGACTGAGAGAGACGGAGGAGGTACTGACCAGGTTGAGTGCCACGTGTCTGACTGAGAGAGACGGAGGAGGTACTGACCAGGTTGAGTGCCATGTGTCTGACTGAGAGAGACGGAGGAGGTACTGACCAGGTTGGGTGCCATGTGTCTGACTGAGAGAGACGGAGGAGGTACTGACCAGGTTAGGTGCCATGTGTCTGACTGAGAGAGACGGAGGAGGTACTGACCAGGTTGGGTGCCATGTGTCTGACTGAGAGAGACGGAGGAGGTACTGACCAGGTTGGGTGCCATGTGTCTGACTGAGAGAGACGGAGGAGGTACTGACCAGGTTGGGTGCCATGTGTCTGACTGATAGAGACGGAGGAGGTACTGACCAGGTTGAGTGCCATGTGTCTGACTGAGAGAGACGGAGGAGGTACTGACCAGGTTGAGTGCCATGTGTCTGACTGAGAGAGACGGAGGAGGTACTGACCAGGTTGAGTGCCATGTGTCTGACGGCTGCCACCTTGTCCAGCAGCAGCGTGATGCCGAGCGGCATGATGTACTTGCGAGCGTCCCGCGGGGCGAACAGGCCCACGGACAGATACAGCTGCTCGGCCAGCTCCTGCCGGAACCTCCAGTTCCATTCGTTGTCGGTCAGCAGCAGCTCCTGCAGCCGAGGCAGGTAGCTGTTGCGCTGCGGCGGCGGC
This sequence comes from Leuctra nigra, assembly GCA_934045905.1. NCBI lineage: Eukaryota > Metazoa > Arthropoda > Insecta > Plecoptera > Leuctridae > Leuctra > Leuctra nigra. Next base: position 41,778,682 of record OW203764.1, on the reverse strand, counting down.
AGCAACTGGCGGGAACAACATCGGGTGTAAGTTCGCAGAACATTGTTGTTTGTGGACTCAACCTTATGAAATATTGTATTCCAGCTATGGGTTGTACGTGACATTTGTGACATTTAATCGTGTGTTGCATGTTGCATATACATACTGCTCTGAAGTAAGTTATTTTAATTCAAATATTGAAAACCACAAAAAACCATAAAAAGGCGGCCCCTACTTTTTTCTTAACGGCTTGACCGATTTTTTTCGAAATTTAACAGCATAGAGATAAAGAGTAAATCTGTGTCTCTAGTGATCGAAAAAATAATAAAAAATGTTTTTTTCTCGTTTTGAGGAAGAGCTAACATGGGCAATATATGAATCTTTTTGGCACCTCTGCCCTGTATAATAACTAATCAAAAAATAAAACTTTGGGGCCACTAGAGACACAGATCTACTCCTTATCTATAACCTGTGAAAATTTGAAGACAATCGGTAAAGCCGTTAAGAAAACAGTAGGAGCCGCCTTTTTGTGCTTCATAAAACATGGATTTCATCAAGTATTGTAGACTCCTAAGGCCGGGTAGGACCAACTCTGGATTAAGTTAACTCTCGAGGGTTAACCAATGAAACAAGTTGGCGCGAATTCCATAGCCAATAAGATTCACTAATTTCCACTAATCATCGAGAGTTAACTTAATCCAGAGTTGGTCCTACCCGGCCTAAAAGGTCTGGAAAAGCAGTGTCGAAGTTTCTCGAATAGTTTCTCGAAGTCGAATATTTTTTGTAAATAATGCTATTTTTCCTACCAACAAATTTAAAATAGAATTCAAGAAATTTAGATTTATATATTTTTTTAAATTAATGTAGGATCAGTATCAGACATAGGTAGGTAACATGGTATTGTGCCTATAAATAAAAACATACTTTCTACAACGTGGTATTGAACAGTAAAAATTAAGTACCTATAGGCACACAAAATTGAAACAATATCAAAATATTGTATGTAATCTCAGCTATTAACGAAAGGAAATTACTTCCTGCTCAATAAGCTTGTACCTAAGCTAAGTTGTAGATAAGGCGTCTTCAAAATGCTTTGATGCGTGTTGCACTTCGCCCTTGCCAGGGAAAAAAGAGTTCCAAAGCCGCTTTTCCTTGCTCTAAATTTGCGTTAGCAGATTCCATAGTTCGACTTCGTGTCGGAAGTATTTCGCAAAATTAAAAACAACACAAAACACAGGTAAGCTTGGCACGGCGAATGCAACAAATTGAAATCAGCTGTCTACTGTTGACACACGACGAGACGAGTTTTGGCGTTGGAACTTGGAGGGGGGAGTGTGTATTATGCGCGTGCCGCACGACCTTGTCCTTGGGCGAGATGTACGCTGATTGGTCGATGAACTTCTTTACCGACGCGCGCACACTATTCGAATTTGAACGAATACTTCGACATTTCGAAGTGTTCGACATGTAATAAATCAATATTCGACTTCGGCCGAATACTTCGCCTAATTCGAATATTCGCACACCCCTAGAATTTAGCATATTAGTTCAATTCAAATGCACTAATCTAAATAAAACACCAACTGAATGCACTTTCGAAGACTGGTTCGTCCTCCAGACATAATAACAAAGTATTTTATCATCTTGAGGACGTACCAGAGGTATGCACTTCAGTGCGTGGCATTATGTAGTTTAGCGAGATTGAATTTGTTATCAATGAATATCAGTTACGACTTCCGACATACCTTGAGGAAGTCCGAAAGGTGTTTGAGCGCTCCAATGCGAACTTCGTCCAAGTCTTTGATGAAGCCGTTGAAGATGGGAACAAGATCCTTGGTAGCCAACTCCTCCCCGAGGATAACCGCCACCTCGTGGATGCTGCTGGCTATCGTTCTACGCACCTTCCACTGAAACAGCCATCGATCACGTCAGTTAAGATCTCTCTAGGGTCAATATTTTATCCGTGCTCTTTCCTAATTATATAAAATAGTCGACATGTCTAACAATTTGTGAATCCACAAAAAACATCTAAACATCAGGAAACATCTAGCCATACAAAGTTGGTTCAGAACAATGAACTTTGGTGAAACCAACAAGAAAGAATGTAGTTCAGGCAGTTGTGGCAGGGTGGGTGTCCCTAGATTGTTTACCTACAAGGAACAAGTGCTCTTATTGACACATCTTTCTTTAACAATATGTACAGAAGTGTTTGGGTAGTTGTGTGGGATTTGTCAAGGGGCTGTGCATAAAGGACGCCACGCTAAAAATGGGATATTTAGAAACCCCCCCCCCCCCCCCCCCCCTTCCCCCCTGTCACGCTGTGTCACACTTTTCGAGCCCCCCCCCCCTAAAAGGACGTCACAAATCTGTCTCTACCCACCCTTAAGAAGAATATTTTTTACTGTAAAATGTATCAGAATTTATCGTTTTTAGCGCAATTTCCGGTCCGGACATATCAACTGAAATTTAAAATGTTTAAAAATATCTATGTATATCACAACGTGACGACCTACTACCTCCAGTACCCCCCCTCCCCCCTGTCACACTGTGTCCCAAACTGGTGCACCCCCCACCTCCACCCCTGAAGCGTGACGCCCTTTATGCACAGCCCCCAATGTCGACAAACAATGTAATCCCGTTCTTAGGTATTGACCCAGGTCAAATTATTCTTGTATACGGCTAAAACGTCTTACATTTAACCAGATTGAAGTGAAACCCGACAAAGTACTTACAAGTTACAACAAAATGCTTAATTTAGCATTGTATTATAAATGTGTACCTAGACATTAATATAGCATCAAAAAAATTAATAATGTCTTTAGAAAGCCAGAATCTGGTCAAGTGCGACCTTCGACATCAACGCTGCAGCTATTGCAGTCACGAATCTCATCAAGTGGAAGTCAATGGTCGAATCAGAGCTAATTCTTTAGTGTTTGCCCCACGTTCTAGTGGCTTACAAGAAACTGGTCCACAAAAATACCACATTTCAGTGGGACCTGGACCCTTACCTAATATCGTCATATTTCAGTAGCACCGTGTAACTGTAGCACAACTTTCGTTTTAAAAGTTTTAGAATTAACATTGTCGCCATGGCAACTAGCTGATCGTGCTACAGTAACACGGTGCTACTGAAATTTGGCGATATTAGGTAAGGGTCCTGGTGTACTAAACATTTGTATCTTTGGATCTGTTATACACATGTATTTAAGTCTTGAACCCTGAAGTATTACCTGCATGTCCGCTGCCAGTGCGGTGTAGGAGGCGCGCAGGAGGGGCCAGTTGTCAGCGCCGAGCGTGGCGACGACCGCCGGGAAGCTGAAGGCGCAGTGGTGCGCGATGTCGTTGTCTACGGCCTGGGCCTGACTCGCCAGGTGCATCGTCACGAACTTGTTCACCAGCTCCTGCGGCACGATCACCTGCGTAGGCATCTTGGGCTGCGTTGGCGCGCTGCTCGCTTCAGGCTCCTTGCGCTCGTGCGAGAACACTGGCGACACAACAACATCGTGGTCATGCCAGACAAGTGACAAACAAAAGGAAGGGAAGGTAAAAAATTGGACAGAAGAATTAACAAAAAAAAGTTAGCAACAAAATGCTACGATAACTTACCGTATTAACTCGTGTATAAGACGCAATTATATGTCAATATTTTGATTCTGAAAACAGCCCTGCGTCTTATACACGCATACCAAGCTTTTTTCCCAGTAAATCCAAGGTGGATGTTTGTAAACAGAGCTGTGGTAGACTGCCACATGTTGTCTATCTCTGCCCTTCCCTCTCACTCTGTCTGGACTACTCTTACTGTGTCTAGACACAACACTATTAACATATTACATTTTTGCAACAAAATGTTTTCCCTTGCATTTAGATCAGGAGACAAAATATATGTTTACGTCTGAAAAACATTGCTCTGACAGACATAACATAGACAAAACACTGTTGAATGGCGATCTAAATGGAAGGGGAGGAGAGGAGTTGGGTTTTTTTGGAATGCAGAGGAAAGGCAGGTGCATGCCTCTTAGAGCAAGCAACAGCTGCTGGGAAGAGACTCCCCTCCCCCCTTTCTCAGAAGCAGGAAATTACTGTTTGTTTACAACAAGTTGGCAGTGATTTTCATTCAAATAGCTCAGTTAGCTGGAAAACCAACATTTAGATGGATATCATGTATACAAACACACACTGTTTTTCATCATTTACTGCGTCTTATACATGCATGCTAAGTGTTTTCTTAAAATAGACTTCTCAAAACAAGGGTGCGTCTTATACACGAGTGCGTCTTATACACGAGTTAATACGGTAATGTTATTTGAATGAATGATGTGCGACTTACAATCTTTCCACCAGTCGTCTGGTTCCCACTTGGCTGGCGGTAGTCGTCCCGGGGGAGGGCCTAGTCGCGACGAGGTGGTGCGAATCTGACCCAGTGCGGGGCCGCGCTCCAAGTCTGTGGCCAGCTTGTCCAAGTCTTGCTGAAATAGTTACGGCAAGGAGTCAGACGTGAATGTGAGATGGCAGGGGGGATTGCTCATTGTACAAACCCCATGAGATCATTTATTCTGTAATTCAGTGAATGATTCGAAGAGCAGTCAGTCATTATGTGGTTTGTTCCATTATGTTGGCTGTTGGCCCTGAAAAGGACAGTTGGGGACGTTTTGACGTTCCCGTCCTTTTCAGGACATAACGGAACAAAACCGCATGATAACTGCTCTTCAATTCAACAGTTCTATACATGATTTCAGTGAATGACTTTTTCACTGAATTGCAACAAAGCTGATTAATTTATAAATTTTTCCTACTCTGTACTCAATGCAAAAATTTATAAAATTGCTATCTACAGTTTGTTCCTAAGGCAGACACACTCATTGTTCTCGTTTATAATGTATCGTAAAATCATTTGCTCTCATTGTATCCTCGACCATTTCTTGCACATCCCTTGTTCGAGGTCGTTTACAACCTTGTAGCTCTTAGCTCGCTTAGGGGGTGGAGTATTATTCCACAATGGTATGTATATATTTATGAGGTATGTTTTGACACTTTTAGGTCTTTACGATAGGGTCAGGTCCATTGTAAGTGTCCCTAATACATCATAAAACGAGAACAATGAGTGTGTCTGCCTTAGGAACAAAGTATACATAGAGAATGTTGCAAATGATTAAACATGCAAAGAACTAGGTATGTCTCAATGCGGTGAACACAATATCTTCACTTGAACATCTGAGGATTTGAACTTACGTCGATGTCCATGTTGACGTCTAGACTGTTGGCGAAGGTGCGCTGGGTGGCCGGGTCCACGCACTTGGCCGTGACGTGGACGGCGGTGGCTTTGCCCCCCTCCAGGCTGATGTCCAGACTGATGTCCGGGATAGGAACGCGCCAGTACTGGAAGTTGTTGAAGCTCTCTATGTGGATGTGGGTAAGTCCCCCGGATTCCGTCACGCGGACCTGGCAAAGACAACAAACAATTCAAAATGTGACTCACAAGACGCACGAGACAGTGACCAAGATCTTGAATTCAATTCCTATTGATATGTGTGAGATAAATAATTGAAGTTATGAAAATGATTCATGAAATCAGAAATTCATGAAAATGGTAACTTCTAAATATGATACAGTTTCATTCAATATGATGGCAAGAAAGAATGCAAAAACTGTTATGTACTACTTACAAGGTAAAGTATTATTTTCGTCTTTTCATTGAAAAAAGGTGGGCAAATAGTGGACAATAGTGGCCAGTGATTCACTGGCCACTATTTTTTCAGGGTCGGAAAAAAACCGGGATTTTTCAAAATCAATTTGCCCAGTGGGTTTTTTGGGTGGGTTTTTCGTGCTTTTTTAGACTATGTTTATTTTGTATTTAATTTTTGGAATTTATTAACATTTTAAGTGATTTTGAATGGAAAGTCTTCTGACGGAGTGGGATTCCTTGGTACATTGGATCAGGGACTTCCCTCTTTCATAGCCTCATGAATATTTACATTTAATATCGATGTAATTCACATTTCTTTATAAATTTGAGAAGTGTTTGAAATTGAAATAAATATTGGTTAAATATCTTAACTTATAAGACTAATTTTCATGATTTTTGTTGAAAAAACACACTTTTAACTTTTAAGTATGATTTTTTTGAAAAAAACCACTTTTGGTAAAAAAAAACACGGGTTTCTTCATGTGGGTTTTACCCGAAAAAACCCGCCGTTTTTTTGGGGGGTTGGGAAAATTCATGCCAACCCTGCCAGTGAAACCCATAGAAGGCATAGCTCCAAGTCCATATTCCACTACTATACAATTAAAATTGGACAATGCCAACTGGAATTGTAAAGTGGACAATAGACTTAACAACATTAAGATTGCGTTTTATAGTTTAAACTAAATTATAACTGGATGGGTACAAATGCAAACATGCAATGTAGCCTACTTCCACCGACAGTAACTCGATCATCTGTCTACGGCGTGGTGTTGAAGTGGAATGCACAAGCTCACCTGGCTGTCCTGCTCCTGCGTATCACAGCTCGTACAATCCCCCGCCGCCGCCGCGACGGAGGTCTCATTATCACATTCGCTCTTGATCACAGACTGGTTCTCCGAGGAGGCCGGGGGCTTGGGTTCGTTGTCGTCGGACGTCTCGGCCGAGAAGAAGCTGGCGCTGAACGACATGCCGCTGTTGGACTGCTTGGCGTCCAAGTACTTGAGCAGCACCGTGTCGCCTCCTTCCGTCCCTTTGCTCGTGCATAACCTGACACAAGAGAAGCACAGTTGTTATGCAAAGATACATGGACAGGTACGTAGCTTTCTTAATAACAAACTCAATTTACCCAAGGAAGAGCAGAAATGTCAGTGAAATTGGGTGAAAAACTGAGTCTTAACTCATAAAGTCATATCAAAATGGGTTATTCAAGTACAGTTTGATCAACTTAAACCGGTATTTGAACATAACGGATTGGATGCTGGTCAATTTCCGTCACTAACGGTAATTGTTATTCATTATCAATGAAATCGGAACTCACCTACTCGGAGCTTTTCTTGCGAATATCGTTTATTATTTGCTTGGGTGTATCTATGTACCTACCAATCAATTAATTACAATCATAACAAAAACAAGCCTACTAATTAGTTATTTAAATGTGAGTAATATTCCTACTGCAATAATGTCTTACAAGAAAAAATCCAGAAAGTATAGATACTACGGAACTTCTAGAATAAAGGCCGATGCACAATTGACGCGGACGGATGACGGAGACGGATACAATGTTAAAGTCGTCGTCCGTCCGCGTCCGATTGTGAACAGCCAGAGTGAATATGACAGACCTAAACATCGTATCCGTCTCCGTCGTCCGCCTCCGTCAATTGTGCATCGGCCTTTACCTACCACAGTCTAGTGTATACGTACATAGGTAGGTACATTTGTAGAAACTCCATCCCATCCATGACACCACACAATATACCTACCCCGAATTAAAACATAGGAGATAAGCGTTCTACGGACTTCTTCTAAACACTTACAGCACTACAAGCCGTGATATTAAAACATAGAAGATTTTGAGTGTGAGAAGATTCAAGTTTCTCACCTGAACTCCACGCCCTCTGGATTGACGACGACCAACTCCCTGAGCTGGTTGTACGCGAGGCCGGTGATGCACGGGTCGGCGAAGGTGGAGATGAGCGGGCCGAGCGAGGCGAACGCAGCGGCACGCACCCAGCGCGAGGAGTCGCTCAGCAGCGTGGAGAACGCGGGCGCCAGCACCTCCTTGCGCACGCCCATCGAACACTTGCACGAGATGGACAGCACCACCTCCGCGCACGCTTTGCGCACGCCCCAGATCTCGTCCTGGCACAGCACCACGTACCTCTCTAACTGGGAGAGAATGTCACCTTATAGCACCTCAATATGTCTTCATGACAATAGTTTCTACTAGGGTACTTCTACATACATGTATTAACATTGTACTCTGAGCAAAGAAACTAAATTTGTAAATGGGATAATAAAACAATACATTGAACAGAATACCAAGCAAGTGTTGAAGTGTGGATTTCAGCAAATGCTGTGACCAGTTCACCAATGTGGCTTAACTTGTAATTCCGAGTGTTTTGACGTATGTCCGGTTGTAAATAACTCTCAACCTCTGCAGGTGTCTGGGAAAGGGTTGTTTTATTGTGGTGCCAAATTTCAAACTATGCAGTGTAGGTGGAAGGGGGAGACAGGACAATAAACGGGTTGTATCTTGTCAGAGCTTAACTGTCGAACAATACCTGAATGCCCACTGCACATCTCATGAAAGGAAAGGCGCCACACTCGCTTGGCATACTGTACTAATACAGGGCTGCCACTGACCAAGATCCTCCAAAAAAGTGATTTAATTGACTAAAATTAAGGAAAAAGTGGGAAAAAGTGACAAAAATGTACAGAAAAAGTAACTGAAAAGTGACTAATTTTCTATAATTTCACGGCAGAATCGTCAATAGTCGTAAACTGAACAAGCTGCATGTTCATAACTCGGAAGACCTTTTTGTTGACAATTGGACCCATCAGTGGTCGAATTGGAAGTCAGTCCATGGGGGGATTGTGTACTGGCAGGATTTCTGCCAGGGGGGCAAGTGAAGGAACAAAATTTGCAACGCGTTAATGCGCGCCCCCCACGGTGCCCCGCAGGGCGTTTTTTGGTTTTTGACACTCAATTTTAAGGTGTTCTGAGGTGTATATTAGTTTTTAAATTTTTCCCATGTTTTCACTCCATTAAGGTGTGGGGGGCATGCCCCAAAAACCTTGCCCCGCATGCCGTTTTTGGTTTTTTGTCACTCTGAAATCAATTTTGAGATGTTCTGAGGTGTATTTTGATTTGATTTTGATTTTTTTATATTATATTTCCCAGTTTTCACTCCAATAAGGTGTGGGGGGCATGCCCCAAAAACCTTGCCCCGCAGGGCGTTTTTTGGTTTTGTGACACTTTGAAATCAATTTTCAGGCGTTCTGAGGTGTATTTTGATTTTCAACTTTATTAAAAAATATATCCCAGTTTTCACTCCAGATATCCGAAAAAAGGGAGAAAAGAAAAGTGACTAATCTTGTAAAAAAGTAAATAAAAGTGACTGGAGACCAAAAAAGTAGCTTTAAGTGATAAAAGTGACTAAGTGGCAGCCCTGTAATACTATTATTGTTGTGTAACATTCACAATGAAATGAATGCCATTGTGTTAGTTAATATAACTGGGGTTTGAAGTCTATGTCCATTGGGGTTTTCATGTGCTCTCGATAACCGTATCATTTTATTAAAACTTCGAAGAAATATTCCACAATTAATTTTCGAACAAATTATTATTAGGGGTGTTCACGATTACGATTAAATCGAACCGATTATTGATTCTAAGTCGATTAATCTGATTTAAAGATATATAATCGATTAGAAGAAATGCCGCCAAAAAATGTCAAATTTAGTGATCCCTTTTCCGTTCGAGCTCCTCACTACTCTGTTTTTCACTGATTTCTGAACATACCCAATCCAAAATGGCTGCCGTCAGCTTCAATTCATGTTGATAATTATAATAAATTTTCTTTGTGTCTTATTTAATCAAAATATTCGTTTCGAGTGAGATTTTTTTAAATAGCCTTAGGATTTCTCATTCTAACTACCATTTACAGTCATACTTTTTGAATTGAGGCTTACAATGGCATCTTGAAATGAACCTCCCAAATAATTGAGGTTAATATTGCCGTAACAAATGAGATAATACCCTTCCTCTTTTTGTTCCAACCCTTCATAATATCAATAAGATTTAATCCGATTAATCATCGATTATGCTTGATGCATCGATTCGATAATCGATTTGAAAAAAATAAACAATGAACACTCTTAATTATTTTGTTTATCGAGATTCACAATAAAGCTTGTCTTCCATGGTATAGTGGATTTTCGCCGCAACGCGATTCCGCGTCGCCGTCATGGCCTCTCAGCCAATCAGTGTTTGAATCGCAGTGACCGTGTGTTGTCACGCAAACCGCAGCTGAATGTTGAGCCAACTTCAATACTTGCGATTCCGACGCGGCAGCGGTTTTTAGCCTATGCGCTGTAAACGACTACCGATAGGAGCGCTCTGGCGCTGTTCGTAATTGCTTAACATCCCGCTTTAAATCGCGCCGCAAAGGTAATTCATGGAAGACGATGGGTGCAAAATCCTGCCGCAAAGCGACATCGCGGCGAAAAAATCTTGACCATGGAAGAAGCGTTTTTACTCACATTCTATATAATTAGGTATATTGAGACAGATTGTATGACATTGTATTACCGGGGAATATGAAAATCAGTAGACCTTACTGAACCAATTAAAATGTCCAGAGACCCTGGCATTAAAGTGAGCGTAGCTTACCAGGAGCTTCTCTGTGGCTTGCGTGCCGACCACTGCGCACAGATCCCCGATGTTCGCTGCGCACGCACGCCGTATGCAGAACGCCGGGTCTGAGCACAGCTCTGTGAAGCGCGGCACGAACAGCTCCTCCGTCTTACTTGCGCCCAGAAGAGGGGCCATCTTGGCCATTAACTGCAATACAAGAGAGCAGTTCGCGTTAAACATTGCTCGAGACCAACTCTCTCCTTAGAAAACAAAACTAAACCCAAAGTGTTATTACAATGTTAATTTTAAACACCTTTTGTCTTGGATCGAGTTCGGACGCTACTCAAGTTCGTTCACGTTTAGAATATCAAGCAGTAATGGCGGCCGTGTACTACTGTAGTGTAGCTAACAATTGTATAACTATACATGTAAATATCAATAATCAAAAAATATGTATAAGACGACCGTAGATAAAAATAAATCAATTTTATTGAAGTTCTCTAATATTTTCTACTATTAAAAAGTGTGTATTTCACATAATTTATACAATTTCAATAATACAAAGAAGAAAGTCTTGCCATTGACAGGGCAGTGTTCATGTGAACGACCAGTGAACGGTGTGATCGTCTAAAATATCAGAAATATTCTTAATGTGAACAAACTTTAGGTGCACAAATAATTACGATTTTCTAAATATTTTTTTACAATAATGGCGATAAAATGATGAAGACATTGTATATAGAGTCAGATAAAATATTCCCTAAAGTTTAGAACACTCTTTGTCCTGGATCGTGTCCCAGAATGTACAGGTTCTCAGTTAACACAACTTAGCCTAAAACACCACTAATCCTACACCGCGCAGACTTGATCTCGTCGACTGAGCGCTCGTTTGCGCTCATCAAAGCTGGCTGTGATATGAAAGTAAATCACACATCACAGCCACTCTGACGGGCGCAACCGACCGCCTGCTCCGCTGGCGAAGTTCTCGACGGCGGTAGGCATCCCGCCTCGCTCATCAAAGCTGGCTGTGATATGAATAAGAGCGACATATTCACAGCAGCCTTGTGAGCGAGGAGAGACGCTCTCTTATCTCTCTGCCCTCAAGTATTTTTCCTCGATCTTCATTGCAGCAGCCGATGCAGCCAACAAGTGAGGAGCTTAGGATCAATTGCAACAAATAGAATTGGAGATAATTGCATTGCAGAACCGGTGATATTGACTATCTCGGAATGTATACAATGAATTTCTTGCGTTTTGATCAAACGCCCCTCAAACAGATTCGATTAAAAAATCATATTTTTAGTAATCCTTTTTGATTTTTTATATTGAACAACAAAAGTGTTAAAAGAGGATAACATATTTCTGAGACCTATGTAACTCCTACATAACATCTCTATTGATGACAATTGCAGAGCAGTTGCAGACAAGATGCAGGTGTTGTCGGTCCAGCATCCCAACTCGTCAAAAATGGCTGTGATATGAATATTATCAACACACATCACAACCATTTTGACTGGCGGGCCGCAGGCATTATCTCCTGATGGCGTCCCTCCCCTCGGGACCACGGCCGCGAAGAGCCGTCTCGGAGATGTGTCCAGCTCTGAGCTCATCAAAGTGGCTGTGATACGCTTGCGATCGGGGACATTTCACAACCAGATTGATGCCTCAGCGCTGAACGTCCAACTTGCAGCCTCGCTCGGCGAACACGTCACGATCTTCACTTGATGATACTCCAACACGATTCCATCTTGCAACTACTGACTATTTGCTGAAGAATGCCATCTTCTATTAGGTACTAGGTACTTACAAAATGAATTGATGCCATTTTACATGAACTAAATGAAAAGTTCAGAGTTCTGTTAAGCAGACCAATTGAGGCGGCCAACTCCAGACGTTCTCGTCGCTGGCGTCGCGTGAAGATCTCGTGGGAGAGAAGGCAACTTTCTGCTCATCAAAGCTGGCTGTGATAGTTCCAACATATCTATGACAGCACAGCCTTGATGCGAGAACGTTGCCACAGCCTCGTGTGCGCCCGGGAAGTCTCGTAGTCTCGGCAGGCGCAGCATGAAAGACAAGGTAGTGAGATCGGTCCAGACCAACATCTCACTACCCATGTCTTTCAAGCTGCACCAGCACATACCTCGCCCCTCGCAGCAGCTGCCCTCCGTGTCCATAGCAACACCAATAATACTCTTGATATTCTCTTGATGATCAACAAGTGTTCTATTTAACATATTTTTGTATCAATTTATTTAGTTAGCATTAATTCAGCGTTATTTCATACACATGCAACTTTATGAACTCGATTTACAGGTAGTATTTGAAATGAGAGTGCAAACCCTGACTGAGAACAAACCCAGGTCCTCAGGGATCCTTCTCTATACTTCACCAACAACCTACTGGGGAGAAGAATGGCGCGGCGCGGCGACAACAGCTAATGCGTTTCTACTCCAGTCAATGTTATGCATACATTAGCACTAACAACTGAGCTGATAGGCTGTGGGCTAACAATGTAAAGAGGTACACAATATTGTGGACTAACCGCAATGGCCCCCGTGTGATACTCGACGAGCCCCTCCACCTCGGTGAGCTGCACGACGACGGGACACACTTGTTGCTCCACCGCGGCCTGCTCCACGAGGCCCTGCTCCATCATCACCAGCAGGGCGGCGTGCGACATCTTGCGCACCTGCAGACAAACGCAACATGAAGCACGATGTCTTCGTTTAAACCAAAGAGGACTGGGTGAGGTATCAAGAGCGTGCTTCTTTCAAGTGTTTTTTTTGTTTTGTCTTTACATTAATCAAGTCTACAAAAATCAGTGAGTATTGCACAATCCAAATACAATGCCACACACTGGAGTACATTAGCAGCCTCATGCTTAAAACTAGATGCGTCTGAAAGTATGGACTTGCGGACGCAACTAGTTTTGAGCATGAGGCTGTAGATCCCTGGTATGGCCCAAAGCTTTCAATACAATAATATTCATTAAAGAAACACTTTCTTTTAATCAAGAATTTAAAAAGTGGAATGAACATGTTGACATGGTATTTAAAATAACACTTAAAAAATGAACAGATAACTTTGAAACTACGTGGAATGAAACAGAGCAGGATATCCGATGAGGAAAACTCCAAGTAGTGGCTGGTTGATTTTTTTGACTTGATCTTAATAAAGCCATAAAGATTTTAATTTTGAATAAAAGTACAAAAAAAAATATTGAGATGAAACTAATTACTTAGTGAGATTAGGTCTACAGTGGACATACATTCACTTACATGGCGAGTGAATTGCACTGCACCACATCATGACAGAGCTGAGTGTGAAGTGAAGGGTATTAAAAACCACAATGTGCTGTTTCGTCAAAATAACTCATTGTATCTGATGAACAGCAATTGCATGGAGTGTGCCTGCATTCCAGTGTGTCCAATGCACTGGCAGCTGGCACCCTGCCAACTGCATCATCACAGAGAGATTTACAGACAGAAACTACATCTAGTGGAGCGGTCGCTCCACGCCAGCCAAGTCGTACGGCGCGCGCACACTCTCATTTAAAAAGGCTGGAGCAAACCCACTTTTACTGTAAGCATCAAAGTGGCATTTTCGGCCTACTGGATCTTAAAATTGGGAAATATCACATTGTTGCGAAATATCTTAATTTCGAGCTATGGCCCACCCTACAACATATACCAAATTTGGGAACAATAGGTTACGCCCTTTGCGCGCTAGAGGGCCGTGAAAACAGTGTTTTAGGGCGGTTTTCATAATAATAATAATAATAATCTCAGTAGTAGTCTCCTGGAATTCAAATCCGGTAACAAGGCCACAGCCTAAACGGCTGAACCGATTGATCTCACATTTTTGCCACGTGTGCACTTTTGGCGTCTGATTTAACCTTCACCCCATGAATTTTTTGTGCCGCCATTTTGAAACCGGAAGTGACGTCATATCTCAACAACGGCTAAACCGATTGGAGCGAAAATAGCGCCAAACGATTCGGACGGTGAACTATATGCATTATCAGTAGCAAAAGACTAAACATTTTGTTAACGAAACCGGAAATGACGTCATGAAATTTGAAATACATCGATTGGCATTTCGGCAACAAAGGTTGATCCGATTATTTTGATATTTATGTAACGTATGCACTTCTGATATATCATTTGACTTGTTACAAAACCAACCGGAAGCCGCCATTGTTAAACCGGAAGTGACATCATATCTTAATATTGGCTAAATAGATTTGAACGAAACCAGCGCCACACAATTTAGACGGGCAACTTTATGTTTTATCATCAGTAATATTTGCAGTTTCTTATAGCAAAACCGGAAATGACGTTACACATTTTAAAAATCTCACAAATTTACATTTTGATACAATACATACTATTTGAGACAGCTTATAATAACTTAATAAGATGTTATCATGTGTAAATTAAAATTCAAGGGGTCAGAGATTTCAGCCGCCATTTTGAAACCGGAAGTAACGTTGTATCTCGAAAACTGGTATACCGATCAGTACGAAACTAGCGCCAAATGATTCGGAATGCCATCTTTATGGAATAGGAACAGTCAAAGTAGTATGTTTTTATTTATGAGCCCGGAAATGACGTCATTCAAATTTAAAAATTATTATATTCCCCATTCTATACAATGAATACATATTCAGAAAGCCTAAAATGATACACATTAATTGTAGATATAAATTCTATGTGGCAGTGCAGTAAGTTTAGCAGCCATTTTGAAAACCGAAGTGTTATATGCCATATCTCGGAACTGGGTTGGCCGATTGGAATGAAACCTTTGCTATTCTTCACGAAAGACTATACATGAATATACAACAGATTTTCATTAGTAGTAACCAAATCGTAAATGGCGATTTTTTTAAAAGAATTTAGTAATTGTTTATTTCATATGCGTCACAAGTTGTAAATAATAAACTAAAAAAAGGAGTGATATCCCCATAAAAAACACTTCGTGTAAAAATACCAGCCAAGTCTCTTCAACTAAAAAAAAATATATGAAATCTAAAAATTCTGCACTGAAAAGTATTGATATCAAAAAATTTGCCAAGTCAAAACTTTATTTGAAAATCAAAAAATACTTGGAGCATCGATTTTTTTGAGAATTATAGGTATACTATATGTATATGTATATTTGATGTATATTTTATATCTGGCCTATACTTCTAAGCTATTTATATACACGATGCGCCAAGTATTTTTTGATTTTCAAATAAAGTTTTGACTTGGCAAATTTTTTGATATCAATACTTTTCAGTGCAGAATTTTTAGATTTCATATATTTTTTTTAGTTGAAGAGACTTGGCTGGTATTTTTACATGAAGTGTTTTTTATGGGGTACAACTTACTAAACCCAAAATAATGGAGACAGAAATAGATTGGCAGGATGTTGCTAGAGAAGTTAGATGAAGGGAATTTTTCTGTGGAGCAATATCTTTTGCAATACACAACAATATAAAATAACCCCTAGGAAATAAATAAGAAGGACAAAACCAAATACAATAATTCTGACATCTTAGAAAACAATTATTTTTATTAAATGGTGGAATTACTTATGGGGTTCAAAAATTTACTTTATGCATTCTTTCATGTTATTGTTTGTGTGAACAAATACACAGTGTAATTGTTATTCTACATATATCCTGAACAGTTGGCTGTAACAAGCTAGGAGCTCTAATTTACGCAGCAAAGTCTCTGGGTATGAAAGTATTGTAAATATATGGCCAACATGTTTGACTGCGACTGCAAACAATGACATTCGTTTTATTATTAAACTTCAATCATATCATACAAATCAAATTGACCCAGTATAAAAACATACATGACCCAGTATAAAAACATACATGGCACAGTGTCAACGAATAGAATGGATGTACTTGTTACCTGGTTATCCTGGTCCGAGAGAAACTTGACGACGAGCGGTAGAAGGTGGTCCGCGATCACGGGTAGTAGTCGGTCTCGGTCTTCATGACACAGCATCGTGATGTGCGGCACCTGCTCCATCAGCTCGGCTCGAACCGGCGGCTCTGCAACACACGCTCTTTATCAACTCGAGAACTATTCAGTGGGAGGCATTCAAACAAACTACAACTATGAGAAACAGAAGATGGACACTGCAAAATAACCCACAATTAGCAAGAGTTGTTAAAGGTAAACTGGTAAAAAAGTGCCCGTGGATGTAACAAAATTTCTGTGATTCTATCGATTTCCGATCATAATTCATGGAAATTGCCAATAATTTTATTCTTGCATGGAAAACCTAGATGGTGACCACCACAATACTGCTGCTTCTTTATTCATGAATAAAGATTGTTAAAGCTGCAGCAGCTCTAAGAAATACCTACATAAAAATGAACAATGTAGTGACAAAATATTTACAACTATAACTAGTGTTTTTTTAAAATTTTTATTAAATAGGAACAATTAGATGAACAGTGGAAGTTCTTTAAAAAAGGTGATGAGAAATCATTGTAAAACCTTGTTTTGCTTGTGAGTGGGCACAGCACACCCTGTTGTTGGTTGAAGGTCAGTTCCAAGGAGGCACGGGAGGGCGCTACTTGTGGATTCATTGATTAGCGCCAGGCAGAGTGGAGGCTGGCGCTACTATCTGATCAATACTTCCCCCCCCTCCCGAGCGTGCGCGCGCAGAGAGGGGATAACGACCCATGCTCTGGCCTCGACGTAGTACTCATTGCGTTGCGGGCATCGCATTGGGTGGCGCACTCCACCGCACCACACTTTCAGTTACACTCTCTCTCACAATGTGCAGGAATAGAACATTGGGTGGCGCACTCCACCGCACCACACTTTCAGTTACACTCTCTCTCACAATGTGCAGGGATAGAACATTGGGTGGCGCACTCCACCGCACCACACTTTCAGTTACACTCTCTCTCACAATGTGCAGGGATAGAACATTGGGTGGCGCACTCCACCGCACCACACTTTCAGTTACACTCTCTCTCACAATGTGCAGGGATAGAACATTGGGTGGCGCACTCCACCGCACCACACTTTCAGTTACACTCTCTCTCACAATGTGCAGGAATAGAACATTGGGTGGCGCACTCCACCGCACCACACTTTCAGTTACACTCTCTCTCACAATGTGCAGGGATAGAACATTGGGTGGCGCACTCCACCGCACCACACTTTCAGTTACACTCTCTCTCACAATGTGCAGGAATAGAACATTGGGTGGCGCACTCCACCGCACCACACTTTCAGTTACACTCTCTCTCACAATGTGCAGGAATAGAACATTGGGTGGCGCACTCCACCGCACCACACTTTCAGTTACACTCTCTCTCACAATGTGCAGGAATAGAACATTGGGTGGCGCACTCCACCGCACCACACTTTCAGTTACACTCTCTCTCACAATGTGCAGGAATAGAACATTGGGTGGCGCACTCCACCGCACCACACTTTCAGTTACACTCTCTCTCACAATGTGCAGGGATAGAACATTGGGTGGCGCACTCCACCGCACCACACTTTCAGTTACACTCTCTCTCACAATGTGCAGGGATAGAACATTGGGTGGCGCACTCCACCGCACCACACTTTCAGTTACACTCTCTCTCACAATGTGCAGGAATAGAACATTGGGTGGCGCACTCCACCGCACCACACTTTCAGTTACACTCTCTCTCACAATGTGCAGGAATAGAACATTGGGTGGCGCACTCCACCGCACCACACTTTCAGTTACACTCTCTCTCACAATGTGCAGGAATAGAACATTGGGTGGCGCACTCCACCGCACCACACTTTCAGTTACACTCTCTCTCACAATGTGCAGGGATAGAACATTGGGTGGCGCACTCCACCGCACCACACTTTCAGTTACACTCTCTCTCACAATGTGCAGGGATAGAACATTGGGTGGCGCACTCCACCGCACCACACTTTCAGTTACACTCTCTCTCACAATGTGCAGGGATAGAACATTGGGTGGCGCACTCCACCGCACCACACTTTCAGTTACACTCTCTCTCACAATGTGCAGGAGGAAAACTCCAAGCTAGGTGCATCACGATAGAATATTGCTAGCAATAAACGGCTGTCAACAGAAATACTTGTATTACGACAGCATTTACCCATTTCTTGTGTGTGTGGCTTTATCCAGTCTGAAGAAAATAGAAATAGTAATCGTAATCCCTCGAAGCCAAAAACACGAAAAGAAAATAATAAATAACAGGTTAACTGTCTGAAAGTACTATAGAAGTGAAGATGATAAGACCTGAGCCCTGGGTTTGGACATCTATCTCGAGCCACGGGTGTTATGCGGGGGAGAGATGGGGGAGGCGACGCTCCTCCCCCGCACTATGTTGATCCGGAATAATTACTTCAACTTAACTGAATAAACGAGCAGAGCATCATCATAAATAGAAGTCCGTCTGCTTGTTACAGATAATCTCCAGCTGGGATGAGGGCAGAGCGCAATGTCAAGTGTGAGGGGGGGGGGGGGATCGGCAATCGATGAGGGTGGGGCTCACGTGGCTCCACTGACAGATGGCCCAACATCATCCAGGAAGATACGAAGACACTGGGCACTGCAGGGTGGGCGGGTGACTTGACAAGCTGGCCTGTCCGATGTTCTTCACTACAACACGTTCAAGACAGTAGGGAAACATTACAAAATATGACAACAAAATGTCTCCAAAACACCACTGGGTAGGGTTTTTTAGGATCAACCAGCGCTAGCTCAACCACCAACTAATTTTTTCCAAACCATTTTATTTTGTTCCTAATAGTATTACTACAATATACGATCAAAAAATGTATACCTTACCGACCTCACTTTTATTATGAAAAAACCGTTTATTAAGTTTTCATTCATTTTCAATACGAATTCGAATTCATTTTCATATATTATTCTAATTTATTTTTAATCTGCACCAACAATTTCCACAACACAGTTGAATATTATTCTTTGACTTATTGAATGCATTGAAAACTTAAAATACTCTAGTCACAGACTTAATTTCCGAGATAAAGAACTGAACTAGTCAAAACCACTGCTGTATTCATACTAAAAATATTTCACGAAAACTTTGTTAAATATACAATTCTTCATTAGTTTCAACATGCGTTTTCTGAATTAATGTATATCTCATGTAATGCATCTAGTAATTCAAAGCGATGGTTCATCCTTGTGTGTTGGTGAATGCTGACCGAGTAGTGCAGTGTGTCGGGTGTGAGAATGCGTTGGGCAGATGCAAGACAGCGGCAGGAAATGCATCTAGTAATTCAAAGCGATGGTTCATCCTTGTGTGTTGGCGAATGCTGACCGAGTAGTGCAGTGTGTCGGGTGTGAGAATGCGTTGGGCAGATGCAAGACAGCGGCAGGAAATGCATCTAGTAATTCAAAGCGATGGTTCATCCTTGTGTGTTGGCGAATGCTGGCCGAGTAGTGCAGTGTGTCGGGTGTGAGAATGCGTTGGGCAGATGCAAGACAGCGGCAGGAAATGCATCTAGTAATTCAAAGCGATGGTTCATCCTTGTGTGTTGGCGAATGCTGGCCGAGTAGTGCAGTGTGTCGGGTGTGAGAATGCGTTGGGCAGATGCAAGACAGCGGCAGGAAATGCATCTAGTAATTCAAAGCGATGGTTCATCCTTGTGTGTTGGCGAATGCTGGCCGAGTAGTGCAGTGTGTCGGGTGTGAGAATGCGTTGGGCAGGAAATGCATCTTGTATCCGGCTGGCATCTGACGCGAGCTAATAATAGACACGCGACTTCGCAACACCCTCAGCTCAGCTCGGCTCAACGTCACGGTCACGTGGCATCGGACTTGGTCATCTGAGAAGGAAACTAGCGAGTGAACACAACTCGGCTTTCAAGAACCAACAACTACGAAACAATTCGTAGCTAAACTGTTCGGTACAGACAACTAAACATGAAAGTTGTAGAGAATTAACAAAATAAATTATCAGTTTGTTGGAGACAACCATTTTTCAGGGTGCATTTCCCAGGCGTAGCATGATATAGCTTAAAAGATAAAAAGATATTGGATCTAAATTTTACAGTAACACAAAAAGAACATCGATTGAGCAATGTAATTAATAGTGTAATTATAACAGGGAAAATACATTTTAAAGGGGTTGCATTTCCGATTATAACAAAAATTATAAAAGTTATAAAGGAAAAAGCAAAAAGAATACAAGACAAGAAAAAATAAAAAGTACCTATAGATACGGAATAGGGGCAACTCAATTCTAATATCAAGTAATTAAATTAACCAATGAATTGTCAATGATGGGAATGATCTCGATAGCGACGTAAGAAAGCTGTATCTCCCGGACCACGAGATCGATGCCCGAGTGCAGCAGTCACGCAATGTTCTTGACGCAGTGGTGGGGCTGATCTAGTCTAGACGCACTCGCACTTTCATTCAATACGTTGACGCCTTGAATGAGACATCACGCGTCGCCGTGTCAATCCCCAATCCTGATGGAATCCGATTCGGTGCAATGTGAATCCTCATGGCCGTGACCGGATTCCACGTTCTAGAATACGCCTCCAGGCACTTGCAGCGTTTCAAGTCTAATATTACCCCCTCCTACTCCGAATACAACACTAATTTATATATTTTCTTAACATCAATTACCCAACAGAATTTTCTACGAGAATATTTTAATCCAGATAGAAGCAATGATTTTGATGGACGAATCTTTCATACAATATCATGTACTGAAAAACTTGGATTTTGGACTTTCCGATGGCGCTGCGTTTTCTTCTATCCTTACTCCTTAGCCAACGAGAAAACAGCTGAAACGATACTCATGCCACTGATTACACACGCATGGGAATGCCATAGCAATGTCCAGCGGAATCGAAAACGCAATTCTAAACAACACATTCTTCCACATTCTTCTTCCTTTGAGTACATTGCTTGATTATCGCCGAGATGACATTGCTGAACGTGTCACACATTGCTTGCACCTTGTACGTGCTCTTGGGCATTGGTTGGAGCGAGACAGAGATCACTAGATGCTGCCGAGTCTGGCGACGATATGAGTGACGTCACAGGCGAAAGAATCTCTCCCCGCACGCAATGAACACATGAGCTTACCTCGGCTACACTACGTTCGCTACTATAGCCTTTCACAAAACCTTTTATAAAAAACCGCAACGGGAGGATATAAATCCGTAACACGACTGGCCACGTATAAAATGTATTGATAAAAATAATATTATTTCTTCTAATATAATGTAAGCTTAGGATGGCTCCTAGCTCCAGGCATTGCCACTGCCCGCGCCTGATACTGATGTCAATGAATAAACGGTGGAGGGAGCATCTCTTCCTACCTGGGTCGTCGGCGATCTTGAGGGCGACGCCCATGACGGCGGCGACCTCCTCGGCGTTGTCGGCGACGTGTGGCAGCGTCTCCAGGATGAGGCGTCCCACCAGCTGTCTGCAACACAAGGAACATGGTCAGCAATCTCTCACGTACACGCCAGAGCAGCGTTTAGCTCGGCCTCAGTTACATGCTTCTTCAACTTTCCCCTTCCTTAGTTTCGGAGGAAGAATTCGCATCATGTACTTCTGAAAACGCATTCCACAATGTTTCACAATAGGGCAAGAAACATTGCAGAGTAATCCTAAAACAATTCCCTATGAACAGCCAACCTAATTTGAGTGCGTCGTTACAATAAATATCACTATCAAAACGTCAATATATATGAGAGAATTGTGTTGATAGAAAATGTTCGTAAAAGTTAATTCTTCCGAAATCGTAGAAACTCTTCCCGAAGTTGACCAATGAATTGTCAATGATGGGAATGATCTCGATAGCGATCCATAGATACAGTCATAGAGTCATTTACAGTGACATCAGGCTCATTAGCAACATTATATTTTAGATTTCCTGGGGTCAAACACGTGAATTAAGTTGAAAAATGTCGGTCTTGAATTATAACTAGTTTCGCAAATGTGATGAAACGATGTGATAATCGCAGCTGTGAAACACATTAGTAATATCACACGCCTCTTTCTGCTGCTGGAGACGAAGTTCTGACAAGTTAGTTCACGATTGATTCGCTCGTCTGAGATAGTTGTTGTCTTGTCTCATCAAAACATATTGTGAAATATCATAGCGAGTGTGTCAAATCCCCAGACAATACATAATACGAGACCATATCAGTGGAATCAGATTCCTACCAACTAGATTTAAATAGATGTTAATACATTTTCTTTCTCAGAGCTATTAAGGTGGATTCACACGGCCGTTCCAAACTTCGAGTTTGAAACTCAAGTTTGCCAAAGTTCCGAATCGCCGTTCCAAAAACTCCCGTGTGAACTATGAAAAGATTCGAACTGTGAGGACTAAGTTTCAAACTTTCATAGTTCACACGGGAGTTTTTGGAACGGCGATTCGGAACTTTGGCAAACTTGAGTTTCAAACTCGAAGTTTGGAACGGCCGTGTGAATCCACCTTTACACATTTTTATCAATTCTCAGTTAGCTAAATTATTGACACATTTTGGCGCGCAAGCTGTCATTTATCTATCGCAACAAGTAATACAACAAACACCTTAGCTCCTTATCTCCTTTTGAATAATCCGAGTCTCAACCGCTTCGAGTATGTGATTCATAACATTGCGATGGCCGCACAAGACAGATCGCCACGGCCGAGGCACGAACCCAGCCCATTGATGCAGCGAGCTCGCGCGCCCATTGGTCGAGCCGCGGCGGCGCGCAACACGGCGATTGGTCGGCGAGTTACGCGACCACGCCCCTACACACACGCGGCATACACTTGGCAACGTAGCACGAGCTGCCAAGCAAGATGGCAGGGAGATTGTTGACCTAGCCAGGGGAGGATGTCAAGAAACTGTCTCTCTGTTGGCCGACAAGACAACATTTAAGGGGGGATGCCCAAGAAGAGGTCTCCGATAGATATCTGAATTAATATGCTTATTTAATAGATAATTTCCTTGTGCACCATATAAACGCAAGAAAAAGTAGGGTAGCCGAACTAATTTCCAAGATATATCACTTTATAAATTTGAGTTAGCCCTATCTTTAACATGGTAAGTCGAAAAAACATGGTAATTTTCCTAGTAAATATTAGATTTAAACTATTTTCCACCGATAGATTTTTTCCAAAAACGAATATTATGTGTATTAGACATAGAGGTATTTATTAAGATTTTTATATATACACCTAGCCGTACGTTTTTAAAAGCTAGACGCCAAATTCTAAATAATTTTCCTATACCTCCTGAGTTAAAATTTCTCAATCTTCCGAAGACATCATATTGAAAACTAAATATAAATCGAGAGTTGCAAGTTACAAGACATTTGATGAAACTTTTACATACAAATATAGCTGAAATGTTGAAAAAATTAATAAAAGTCGTACGATTCGACAAAAAATATTTTCGGAAAATAAATAAAAACAAAAATAACATTTTTATACGAAATATCAATTTAAAAATCAGAAAAAATTACAAGTACTTTGAGACTTTTTGAATGGTATTTGATTGGGCATACTTTTAAACAACGACGTAAACGTGAGCCTGTACTTGCACTTGCAAAAATTCAAGCTTGAAGTAAATGGCAAATAGGGCAGGAGATTGACGAAAAATTATGCCAGAAGAGTGGCAAATATAAAACGGTCGTACCTATATAAAACGGAAGTTTTTTTTGAGCAACAGACTTTCCCAAACAAAGTAATTATTTGACAGAGACATGACATGAATATTATTAAATGGATGAACATTTTGCAACAAAAATACAATGTAATTAACACAGTGCACGAGAATTACAAAATTGTATGTTTTTTCATATTATCAATATAAATTTATAACAGGGCACAAATATTTGGACTTGTGGTTCAGGAGATATGAGCCCGTGACATGAATGTACCTGTTTGCTTAGAATTACCCATATATATATGCTCGCTCGCATCACAGCAGAGCGTTATCTCTGTACCCGCGCATGGTTCAATGATATTCTCCTGTCAACCGTACCCGCGCCTGTGTGCTCTTCACGAGAACCGCATTATTGCAGCTGAATATCAACATCAGGTACAATCTCGCGTCGTTAAGACGCATTACTGCCAGACGACAAACAAGATTCTTTCCGCAGCGTGAGCTAGCCCCACGGCCACATCCCTGGATATCCATGAAATACCCCTTCCGTTTTGGGAACTTGGCAACATTGCACATAGAGGATACGTTATATTTATTGGGGTGAAATTGTCGCGCTCCAATAGCTACCAAAGTGCGAGTTTCTCAAACCAAGTTCCAAACTTGTGGCAAAGTGTACAGTCAGGGAAACTAGATGGTTCATACTCTGCCTCTCTCTGACCCATAACATAAACATGTTTTTACATGGAGCAGAGAGAGATAGAGTATGAACCATCTAGTTTCCTTGACTATACACGCATTGGGTCGAAGCCGCGTGCTTCCCATTCCCAAATGAGCGAGAATTTGAATGTATCACCTTAGCGAACAAAAATCGCAAGGTTCGTCAGAGCGTTTTTTTGAAATTTTTTCTTCCCACTTAAAAATGTTAAAAAATCAGATAGTAACGACCCATAACAGACTAATAGACTAAATAATGCCGCACACTGGAGTTCATTATGACCTATGGTGCGACCTCAAAGTGTTAAATACGATATTTTTAGTAAAAATAATCGTATTTAACACTTTGAGGTCGCACCAGAGGTTATAAAGTATTGCAGTTTGCGGCATTATTTAGTCTTTTAGGCTGTAATAAAATTAAAAATGTGTTCAAAATGTGTTTTTAAAATTATTAAGTGTGAGACAAAATTTTAAAAAAACTCTCTGACGAACCGTGCGATTCTTGTTCGCTTCCGTTTGCCTCTTAAAAGTCGAACAACAATGACTCTTGCTGTGTTACAACAAGCAGTCAACACGACATTAGGTACCTTTGGAAGATCAAGTGACTTCACTACTTTCGTTTTGAGTGGACCAATCCAGCATAAGACTGATCCAGAATACCATCGTATTGTCACGGCACGACAGATGCATGCAAGTTGCGATGATGACGATGACGATGACGACGAATAGGTAATAGTGGACGGTGCGCAGGAGGCGGTCGTGGGCTATTGGCTATTAGTAGGAAACTCCCAAGAATATAGCGTTCGACTGAGGTCAAGGAATGACGCCTGTGGGAATTGAACCCATGAACCCTGAAAAGCAAGTAGCGTTACTGCTGCTGATTGAGCGAGCGACTACTTTTGGCTCATTTGGCACCTGGCGATCATTGCTATCATTGCAAGTTGCAACCAACATTGTCTCCAATCTTACAAAGTTTGATAAAAAGTGGAGGACATGGGGAAGTATTAGGATCACGGAACTGCATGTGAATTTTTTGAAAAGCAGAGCTAACTATAGATCATTTTTAATGTTTTCTATAGCCTGGGGTGCAGTTTACACTTTGAAATAAAATTTCCTGCGCATTTATTATTTTTCCAAGGCCTGCGTGTTGTCAAATCATCGGCCTTCACAAAATGTGAGCATTGAGTCGGGAAATGCACGTGACAAAGGAATGTGCGACAATGAGGGTAATCGCTACCGGTCACGTGTCCACGCTATCGCTGTAGGTCAGTGTCGCGAGAGTAAACACTGATACGCAGTGCACCGGCAGGGTCGAGGTCAGGCGCGTCCTACGTGTCAACACACTGGATGTTCCCGTTGTGTTATCTCTCTGCGCTGTACAATTGTATTCGCCAGAAGCCACAGGTCACATTGTTTTTCCGATGGAGCTGAAATTACGCAATCATTATTCTCTTTGAGCGCTGCTCTTAGATTAGTTGAAAACGGCACCGGGTTTCCTCGCCTCCTACTTATCATGAATACAAGTCCGTTGAGGAAATATATGATCAAGAACAAAACGTACTTGGGTAGATGACACTTGACACAGCTTCGCGATTGACAACAGGGCCTAAGCAAACGCCCCAGACAGATTCTCCAAATGACATTGTTGTCATGGCCAGATCGCCAACAATGACGGCGGGCGGCCATGTTGTCGCGGGAAACGCACGCAACGCCGGTGAATGGAGCCGAGAGCAAGTGTACAACTGCGCAGTTACTCAAGGCCACGGCTCAGACACCAGCTATTTCCTTGACACCCGGCGCTGCACTCGCCACTGTGTCCACGACTACACGCTAGCTTGCCGGAGATTGTTTCACATTCAGTTGATGTTGTTTGACTTGGGAGTTACTCCAGATTTATCAATTACCTTCTCTAGAGGATTTCATGGGACGGCCTGTGGTGCACTCAATGGTACGAGTACATCCGTAAGAGTTGTCATTCAGATTCTTTGCGACGAGCCTCTAAATCGTAATTTTTGGAAATTGTGCATACAAAAATGAACGTCCCGTCAGAAACCTGTCGATTCGATCCACACCACACTCCACTTGAAGAGGACCTGTCAGCGCCTGAGGGCAAATGCCGAATACAATCGCCAATAAAATGCTGTCTACACATCAGAAATGTGGATTTCTTTCCTCCTCTCTATTGCTATCGGGTGAAATGGAGTGGAGTGCCAGAAAAATAGCCAAAATTAGGGTGGAAAATAGGAATTCCAAACAGAAAATAGATATTTCGCTGCTGCAAATCCCGTGTCAAACGTCTGTAGTAGGTGAGGATTGGCAATAACGCGCACCGCTGTGTCGGGACTTGGTTGGGACCCGCGGCAGCACGTGGCGCGGCAGGACAAAGGGCTGGCGGTGTTGTGTTACGCATGTCGTGGAGTAGACGCAGACAGGTTTCACAGCCTTCTAGGTCAGCGCGAAGAAGGCCGACAAGATCGCCACTGCGCACTGCGATCTCTCTCAGTCTCAAGTACAATCATCTTGCTTCAAAACATAGCAGACGGCGAAAATCTTCAGCCAACCCAAGGTTACCAGCACGACCACCCGTCCTCAACTTCTCGACCTGCGCTGCTTTACGTTTACGACTTTGCTTCACACTGTTGACAATCAGAGTCCTGTCCAATCAGCACTGGCTCATTAGCCATTAGCACGTTTGCCAATCAAAACAGGCAAACGTCGAAACCCAAAACAAATGGGAAGATTAGGGGTTTGCAATTTATGCAAACCAGTGGGCCTATTCTCGAAACAGTTATCACGTCACAACTCCAAGTTATGATATCATAAGGAGGTTTGTCCTATCTCTCACCATGTTGATATTATGACTTTAAGTCATATCATAACTTATGACGTGATAACGATTTCGAGAATAGGGGCCCAGGTGAAGCTTAGATCAATCACAATCATTGATTTAGCTTATACTGTAGGTTAAATCAACCAATACTCATGATAGTCAGGGAACAGAATCTGAAAAGACGTCTCCTTCTCATGAGTACAAGTAAATCGTGTTAAAAGCAAACTGAATAGTGATTCCCACTAACTCGACCCCGCTGAATCCAAAAAGTGACGTTGGCAATTCGAAATCCGACTCCTTCTACCCTTAAACTTAAAAAACCCTGTTCTAGGGGTTTAAAGCTAAAAACCGTACCAAATTTGTCAAAACTTACGATAAAATTACGAAAAAAAACTCATGTCAAGTTTAAATACTGATTAATAAAATGGCATCTTCAAAATTTTGATAATGACCCTTCAAACTTGCTGATTGGGCCCATTATCTCAAAAAACGCACTTGCTAATTTTTCACAAAAAAATATAACTTGTCGGTGCTGCTTAACTAAGAAAGTCATAAAGCTCATACTTTACAAAAAACTGCCCAATACAATAAGGAAGATAATGCAGTTTACCGCATTTCGGTAGATTGCCGGGTTACTTAAATATAGTCATTTGAATAAGGCAACTCCACGGGCCCGCTGCATCGCCCTAGCGTCCCACAGCTTGGCCCAACGGTATTGCGGTGGAGGGGGGATCATGTGACGGGGAACAGTCAATGCGAGCTAGGTATTTATAGCGCGAAACTGTGTGTTCACCATGCAGCTATTCAAAACTAATTATTCACTGTGAAATTGTCAATTTTAATGTACACTATGTCAGTTAGCAGAGGTTTGTTGTCATTCTGTAGGTGTGGGAGATTTAATCCTTCCTTTTGGCAAGTTATCAATCAATTGATCACATATAGATTAATCAATATACCAAGATAAAGTAATAAAACGAAGAAGTTAATGTACCGGGAATGTATATGATAAAAAGTAAAAACCCTACTCTGGACGACGCATCACTTTGTAGAAACACAAATTAAAATAATGCCTCCGCACTTTTCACTATAATGTAGAAGTGGCCACGGCTCAAGGTTTGTCGTGTTTTGCCCCAATTAATTCATTGAATAGATAGACCACATTATAGTCCAGAGTCTAAAGGGTTTGACTCCCCACTAATTGCAACATCAGAGTATTTTGATATCGTTGGATTCAGAAAAAATTACTTTATAACATACCATAAGTCTACCAAAATTAAAATAAGGTATTATTAATTTACTCGAATATGGTATCGAACGAAAATTCTTTTCAAGGAGAGTTCAGAAAAAAATATTACAAAATTCAAAATTTTTACCAAGGTCAAATATGCTCTAAAGTACCCAGAATGGCCTCTATAGAGGCACGCGACTTAAAATGGCTGCCGTAGTCGCATCCGAAGAGCTACAGACTTGCTTTTTGTGTCATTTTAGCAATCAACAATCATACAATCTTCTGTAACATGTCAAAAGTCTACAAAATTCCAAATAGTGCTAATGATAATAATTTGTGAATTA
This sequence comes from Leuctra nigra, assembly GCA_934045905.1. Lineage (NCBI taxonomy): Eukaryota > Metazoa > Arthropoda > Insecta > Plecoptera > Leuctridae > Leuctra > Leuctra nigra. Next base: position 41,749,643 of record OW203764.1, on the reverse strand, counting down.
GTGAATAAGAAATTAAACAAAATTATATAGTGCAGTTGCAAAGCAATTGAACTGTGGATTTTTAGATTAAATGTTCAGTACTTGCAAATATCTCAATTGTTATCTTCTGAACATTTTTGGAAGAGGAGACATTTGATTCGAACTTGCATTTTCAAGATGGCGGCCAAAGATCAATGCGGCCGCTGCAATTACAATATATCAGCTCCCGTTGATACGATTTTAATTATATTTCTTTTATAAAGAAGCTGAATAATGTCTTCATCTTTTTTGTAATAAGTAATATTATTATATCTCGAACAGTTAAAAAGTTTTATTTAAAATTACTGATAATTTGACTTTTGGATTTTCGTTTTAAACTGTTTAAGCCTATGTATATTGTTGTGTGTATGTCCACGGAAAACATTTTTCAAATAAAATAATCTGAAAATGTCATTAGCTGTCCTGTGATATATAAATGATGGGTTTTAAAGTCAACGGGAGATGAGAAAATAGGTTTTTAATATTCAGAAATCTGAATACTGGAATTTTGCTATCTCAATGATTAAGGTTTATGTTCTAAACCCATTTTCTCAGCTCCTATTGACTTTATACCCCACAAATTATACATCATATGAAAGCTAATAATATGTCCAGAGTATAATAATTAAAAATGTTTCGCGTGGACATACACACAACAATGTAAATAGGCTTATAACCATATTGAACGAAAACCCAAAAGTCAAATTAGGTATCAGTAATTTTTAATGTTACTTTTAAACTGTTCGAGATATGATAATAATACTTATTACAAAAAAGATGAAGACATTATTCAGCTTCAATTTCAAAGAAAATAAATTAAAATCGGATGAACGGGAGCTGAGATATTGAAACTGCAGTGCCGCATTGATCATTGGCCGCCATCTTGAAAATGCAGGATCGAATCAAATGTCTCCTCATCCAAAAATGTTCAGGAGGGTACAATGGGGTTGTTCACGCAAAACTATTGTAGATGGCGCTGCTGTTCTAATCATCCGGGAGAGAGCCAATCAAAATGCATCTAGCTGAATGGAAGGATTTTAAACCTTGGCGGGAGTTTGATTCAGAGATCTTGGATTCAGAAACCAACCAATCAGAGAGAGATACCTCCATTGCCGCTAGCGCTGCGAGTGAGAGCAAATGGCAGTGAACAACCCCATTGAGATATTTGAAAGAACTAAACATTTAATCTTAAAATCCATAGTTTAATTGCTTTGCTACTGCACTATATAATTTTGTTTAATTTTCTAATTTACTAATTAACAAATGATTATCATTAGCACTATTTTGATTTTAGTATACTTTTGATATGTTACAGAAAATTGTATTCTTAATCGAATGACACCAAAAGCATGTATGTAGCTCTTCGGATGCGACTACGGCAGCCATTTTAAGTCGCGTGCCTCTATAGAGGCCATTCTGGGTACTTTAGAGCATATTTGACCTTGGTAAAAATTTTGAATTTTTTAATATTTTTTTCTGAACTCTACTTGAAAAGAGCTTTCATTCGATACCATATTCGATGTATTTACATTACACTGTAAATTAATAATCGCATTCAATTGTTTTTCACTAATTGACCAATCAGAGGAAGCCATCTTATTTTAATTTTGGTAGACTTTTGGTATGTTATACAGTTATTTTTTCTGAATCCAATGATATAAAATACTCTAATGTTGCAATTAGTGGGGGGTCAAACCCTTTAGACTCTAGACTAAAAGGTGGCCCACTCGATCCCGCGTGAGGCGAGATGAGCTGGATGCAATCTGAGGTCAATGCATTTGAACATTTCTGTAGACCAAACTATTCAACATTTTGTAATACGGTTGATTTCGTTACGGCAGTCAGGATGTTGGGTATGTTATTAACAATTGTCAAGTGTTTAACTCTTATACTTTTTTTAGAATTACGTGATATGTTTTCCAATTTGGCTAAATTTTATTGAAGTCAATTGTTCAAATATTATTTAGTACATTAATTGTTTACATTTTGCCCATACATGCAGCGACAAATATGTTCATTACATGTTCAGCTATATTACGGTTTTTTAACATTTGTTTTATCTCGTCTAGTTACGAAAATAGGGCTGATTTTATGATTAAGGGTAGTTCACCCCGTTTTTGTTGAATTTAAGGGTGAAGGAGTCAAATGACAGGATGCCAACGTTTTTTTTCGAATTCAGCGCATCAAAATACATAAGAATATCGACGTTGGCAACTTTTAACAGACCTGCCCGCAAAGTTGTCATTTTTTTAATTCTGTTCCCTGACTATGAATGTGTTCATGTACACATTTCCGATTACGTTTCGACGAAACTCGAGCGTTTTTCATATGCAAAACTTAGGTCACACACAGCATGTCAAGATGATAGAGTCAAGCTATCTGGACTGAACGCCGGAAGGATGAGCTATGTGATGAAGTCATACAGTCAAGCTATCTGGACTGAACGCTGGAAGGATGAGCTATGTGATGAAGTCATACAGTCAAGCTATCTGGACTGAACGCTGGAAGGATGAGCTATGCGATGAAGTCATACAGTCAAGCTATCTGGACTGAACGCTGGAAGGATGAGCTATGCGATGAAGTCATACAGTCAAGCTATCTGGACTGAACGCTGGAAGGATGAGCTATGTGATGAAGTCATACAGTCAAGCTATCTGGACTGAACGCTGGAAGGATGAGCTACGTGATGAAGTCATACAGTCAAGCTATCTGGACTGAACGCCGGAAGGATGAGCTATGTGATGAAGTCATACAGTCAAGCTATCTGGACTGAACGCTGGAAGGATGAGCTACGTGATGAAGTCATACAGTCAAGCTATCTGGACTGAACGCTGGAAGGATGAGCTACGTGATGAAGTCATACAGTCAAGCTATCTGGACTGAACGCCGGAAGGATGAGCTATGTGATGAAGTCATACAGTCAAGCTATCTGGACTGAACGCTGGAAGGATGAGCTACGTGATGAAGTCATACAGTCAAGCTATCTGGACTGACCGCTGGAAGGATGAGCTACGAGATGAAGTCATACAGTCAAGCTATCTGGACTGAACGCTGGAAGGATGAGCTATGCGATGAAGTAATACAGTCAAGCTATCTGGACTGAACGCTGGAAGGATGAGCTATGTGATGAAGTCATACAGTCAAGCTATCTGGACTGAACGCTGGAAGGATGAGCTATGCGATGAAGTCATACAGTCAAGCTATCTGGACTGAACGCTGGAAGGATGAGCTATGCGATGAAGTCATACAGTCAAGCTATCTGGACTGAACGCTGGAAGGATGAGCTATGTGATGAAGTCATACAGTCAAGCTATCTGGACTGAACGCTGGAAGGATGAGCTACGTGATGAAGTCATACAGTCAAGCTATCTGGACTGAACGCCGGAAGGATGAGCTATGTGATGAAGTCATACAGTCAAGCTATCTGGACTGAACGCAGGAAGGATGAGCTATGTGATAAGGTCATACAGTCAAGCTATCTGGACTGAACGCCGGAAGGATGAGCTATGTGATGAAGTCATACAGTCAAGCTATCTGGACTGAACGCAGGAAGGATGAGCTATGTGATAAAGTCATACAGTCAAGCTATCTGGACTGAACGCTGGAAGGATAGCTATGTGATGAAGTCATACAGTCAAGCTATCTGGACTGAACGCTGGAAGGATGAGCTACGTGATGAAGTCATACAGTCAAGCTATCTGGACTGAACGCTGGAAGGATGAGCTATGCGATGAAGTCATACAGTCAAGCTATCTGGACTGAACGCCGGAAGGATGAGCTATGTGATGAAGTCATACAGTCAAGCTATCTGGACTGAACGCAGGAAGGATGAGCTATGTGATAAAGTCATACAGTCAAGCTATCTGGACTGAACGCCGGAAGGATGAGCTATGTGATGAAGTCATACAGTCAAGCTATCTGGACTGAACGCAGGAAGGATGAGCTATGTGATAAAGTCATACAGTCAAGCTATCTGGACTGAACGCTGGAAGGATGAGCTATGTGATGAAGTCATACAGTCAAGCTATCTGGACTGAACGCTGGAAGGATGAGCTATGTGATAAAGTCATACAGTCAAGCTATCTGGACTGAACGCCGGAAGGATGAGCTATGTGATGAAGTCATACAGTCAAGCTATCTGGACTGAACGCAGGAAGGATGAGCTATGTGATAAAGTCATACAGTCAAGCTATCTGGACTGAACGCTGGAAGGATGAGCTATGTGATGAAGTCATACAGTCAAGCTATCTGGACTGAACGCTGGAAGGATGAGCTATGCGATGAAGTCATACAGTCAAGCTATCTGGACTGAACGCCGGAAGGATGAGCTATGTGATGAAGTCATACAGTCAAGCTATCTGGACTGAACGCAGGAAGGATGAGCTATGCGATGAAGTCATACAGTCAAGCTATCTGGACTGAACGCCGGAAGGATGAGCTATGTGATGAAGTCATACAGTCAAGCTATCTGGACTGAACGCTGGAAGGATGAGCTATGCGATGAAGTCATACAGTCAAGCTATCTGGACTGACCGCTGGAAGGATGAGCTACGTGATGAAGTCATACAGTCAAGCTATCTGGACTGAACGCTGGAAGGATGAGCTATGTGATGAAGTCATACAGTCAAGCTATCTGGACTGACCGCTGGAAGGATGAGCTACGTGATGAAGTCATACAGTCAAGCTATCTGGACTGACCGCTGGAAGGATGAGCTACGTGATGAAGTCATACAGTCAAGCTATCTGGACTGAACGCTGGAAGGATGAGCTATGTGATGAAGTCATACAGTCAAGCTATCTGGACTGACCGCTGGAAGGATGAGCTATGTGATGAAGTCATACAGTCAAGCTATCTGGACTGACCGCTGGAAGGATGAGCTACGTGATGAAGTCATACAGTCAAGCTATCTGGACTGAACGCTGGAAGGATGAGCTATGCGATGAAGTCATACAGTCAAGCTATCTGGACTGACCGCTGGAAGGATGAGCTACGTGATGAAGTCATACAGTCAAGCTATCTGGACTGACCGCTGCAAGGATGAGCTATGTGATGAAGTCATACAGTCAAGCTATCTGGACTGAACGCTGGAAGGACGAGCTATGAAGTCCGGACTGAACGCTGCAAGGAAGGATGAGCTATGAAGTCCGGACTGAACGCTGCAAGGAACGACGAGCTATGAAGTCCGGACTGAACGCTGCAAGGAAGGACGAGCTATGAAGTCCGGACTGAACGCTGCAAGGAAGGACGAGCTATGAAGTCCGGACTGAACGCTGCAAGGAAGGACGAGCTATGAAGTCCGGACTGAACGCTGCAAGGAAGGACGAGCTATGATCTGGACTGAACGCTGCAAGGAAGGACGAGCTATGATCTGGACTGAACGCTGCAAGGAAGGACGAGCTATGAAGTCCGGACTGAACGCTGCAAGGAAGGACGAGCTCTGAAGTCCGGACTGAACGCTGCAAGGAAGGATGAGCTATGAAGTCCGGACTGAACGCTGCAAGGAAGGACGAGCTATGAAGTCCGGGCTGAACGCTGCAAGGAAGGACGAGCTCTGAAGTCCGGACTGAACGCTGCAAGGAAGGACGAGCTATGAAGTCCGGACTGAACGCTGCAAGGAAGGACGAGCTCTGAAGTCCGGACTGAACGCTGCAAGGAAGGACGAGCTATGAAGGCCGGACTGAACGCTGCAAGGAAGGACGAGCTATGATCTGGACTGAACGCTGCAAGGAAGGACGAGCTCGCATCTGCCATACAACTACAACCGACACGTGTTGGCCACAAGACGGGGCAGGAAGGGGACATCCGCCGGGTGCGCCGCCATACACGCCGGCTGCGCGAGTACCGTTGTGTTCTCGGAACAAGCGGCGCGGCGTGTCGTTGCACTACAATACAATCTCTGACACACAGTTACATCTGCTCGTTACAAGCTGCAGAGCAAGTGAATCACAGACAAACACATCCGAAAGAAACAGATTGACTGATAAGATGGCATCATCCGAGGAAGTCGATGCTTACTCAATCATCTAGTAGGTGGGTCACTCCGACTTCATAACATCACGGAAGCCAATCCGTTTCCCACAAATACCATTTTTCCTTTAGAAGTGTATCTACAGTGCCGTGAACAAGTCCTGAATCGTCAACTGACAAGGCTTACTCAGCTAAAGGACCAAGTAGTGTTTACATGTGACTGGGGCGCATGCAGATCTGAGAGCCGAGCTGGAGGACATCACGACCTCCGACATCCATCTAAACGTGACACACGAACCAGAGGCGATAATGACGAGGAATGTCTTCGGCGGTTGCCATCAATACAGTTTTAATCAACTGTTTAAAATTTATCAGAGCATTTAAAAACCGGCCGTTATCATTTCAATTCAATTATTCTCGAATGCAATCTGCGATCCGCTGCGAGAATGTGTTCTGCACTGGGGCGATGCTGCAGTGCGAGCCGCGCGGCATCTCACGCGCATTCCGAGTTCTCATGTACCACGTGACCGCGCTACAGCCGGGGCGGAAACATCGACCACACATGCCTGACACACCTATGCCCTCATCAGACCCCTCTCGCCACGAGAAGGGAAATAATACAGCCGTTTTTCAATTACACACCTTCTTTCTAAAGCAAAATTACAGAAAACGGTATTATGACTATAACAAATGAAAACAAGAAAGGCTGCATAAATTTTAATTGTACACTCAAACCAAATAAAAACGGTACTTTGCACAAAACAGATTGGCTGCGGGTCAGGTTTCTTGACAATATATCCTTGTTATTATCAATGAAATCAGAGCTCACCTACTATAATAGTTAGATAATGCACTAGCACAGGTCATGGGATGATGCCATCAAACCTTTATCAGACAATACTTTTCTTTCGAGGCACCGTTTATTATTTGTTTGAGTGTAGGGTCAGCGTCAAAAGTAGCCGGCCAAATCCCCATGTTGGTATATCATATGGGAAACCGGTATAGGAACTATTGGAAGTGGGTGTACCTACATTATTCAAAATTTAAAAAACGAAGTTTTCCTAAATTGGGATTTATAATCAAAAATTATACATCGTGGTTAATTATAATGATGGAAATGTTGGTGAAAATCCTCCAAAACACAGACAAATATTTGTATGTAAATCATGTTTCCAGCCGTCATCTTATCCCACAAGTAAAATGCATTTCTCCGGAGTGAGTCTTCTCCCAATGTCCTGCCCGCGACTGCATCAAGGCACATGTTATCCTGTCGGGTAGTACACGCCGCTATCTGGGCTGCGTTATCAGTTCGCCGCTTATGAATGGCGGCAGTGTGCTTGGTTCCCGCCACTCGGACGCCGAGCTGGCAACACTGCGTAGCCTAGGTCATCACACGGCGTGCCATGCCGTGAGAAGACATTGTCAGGTTGTTACACTGCGCGCTGAAGGCCAAGGGTGGCGAGCATTCTCACACTCACTCACTCGGCACCACTCTCCCGCCCACACTTACAACCTTACATACTTTCCAGCAGGGGTTGACTCATCTTTAGAAACTTGATCTTGTGAAATTACAAGATATTGCCAATTTATCATCCTGCCAAGAATATCAAGTTACCTAGTATTGTACAATCGGTACGCACATAAAACGGTGTGATTGTCTCTGACAATCGATCTACGGTCGGAGACAGGCAAAGATGAACCCGCTCTAGCATGGACCCGCCTATACCTGGCAAACCTAAATTGGGTTCATCTTTGCCTGTCACCGACCATACATCATTATTATGAATGAAATTAGAGCTCACCTACTAGACTAGCTAGATGCCGAGTTAGAGTCGACTACTACTCGAACTCGAGTACTTCAAATCATTTCCAGACAATAGGATTACACGATTACTTCAAATACCGTTTCATCTTTTGTTGAGTGTAGTACTACCTACGTTTTGTCAAGTCAATAATTTTGTTCTGATTTTACACGATCTTGCAAAACCTTGTCACAATCTTGCACAGATCTTGGCAAGATGTTTGAGCTTTTCGGAGGGTAAATTTCAAGTAACGTTATAATTTTCACAACACCAGCACATAATCTCTACTAAAACAAGTCATTTCCACAGTTTCCACACCAAGAAAATATGAGACAATTTATTTACAAATTACAAGTAAAATCGCTGCATTTTTAGACTATAAACCATACATATGTACCATGAATGTAATGTATACAAAGGTTCGACTAGATGCATCATATTTTACAGATTACCAGCCCACCTATTATGTACCTACGTATGTATCCATAGGTACATACCTACATACATACATATGTATGTGCATAAACGAGATTATTCATGGTGCAGGTATCGAAATATTCGCAAAATACAGAATTTCGGTTTAGTTTACGAACGAAACAAATTAAACCGACGACGTGTGGTTTTTTTAAATTCAAGTCTGCTAACAAAATAAACAAATTAGCTCCTTACTTAAAACCCTTTTCTTCATACGGTCTATTCACTCTCAAGACCAAAATTCAAACCTCGTTTAAAATATTATTATTTGAAAACAAGGACCAAGCAAACGTTATTGGAAATTTTATGTTCGAAAAATCAATCATTTAGCCGAGCTGAAACAATGGTCGGGGCCAGTGACATCACGGGAAAAAAACAGCCAACAATTAAAATGTCGATTCTTGTGACACCAGACAAATGTAACGCGTAACATCTTACGCACTAGGTCTTGTACGTCAATGGTTTGGCATGAGCGCACACCGACCTTGAACGCGTCTTGCCACCCCTGTGCGTGCACACAGGTTCAACGCCTCGTGTCGCGCGAGCCGGCAACACCGCATGGTCAGCGGGACTGCGCAGGCGCGGGGCACTCGGAAACATCGCTACCATGCGGCACAAGTCAACCAACAGCAGAACAACATGTCATTTGTTCCCGAAACAATGCACGGTTTGCTGCATTATGACAGTCTCTCCTAGCCAAGGGGCTGTGATGGACATACGAACACCCGAGCAAAGGGAATGCCGCAAAGAGCTGTGTGAACTTCGCTAACCGACTGTGAATGCCATGGCTTCTGAGAAACACTCTCGCAGCGTAAGCACCCAATTAACATGAACCAGTTTCTAGGAATCGGGAGGAACCATTTCCTGGGCACCCTTCTAGCAGGTACAGTCGCAGCACGCGCACGACAGACCTTGGAAACATTTCGATCCCACGGGAACACGACAGTCGGGAGTTTCTCTCATACTCGGCGCATATAGCAGGTAGAAAACTCCGAGAACTCTGACGCAAACAGGGCCTAATGTATTCTCACATCGGGTGCGCAGGCGGGTCAGTTCAAAGCTCGCAAAAGCACCCGTGTTCGAGGAAAACCGTGTCGGCGGCGTGACCTCGGCGGCGGAATGTGGAGGCATATTCCACGGCCTGCTACCTGGCAGGAGTGACCGCTCCGGCCGGACACCGCCGCATTCCACCGGCATTCCACGACCACCACGCCCGCCAACAATCCGCACTTCATTCAACTCTCTGCAACGCACTCATTTTTGTGACAAAGTGTCGTTACTTTTTTACGACTAATAAAATAATTTCGCAAATGTATTAAGAAATGGGACTGCAAAATTCCCAAATGTAAACCGGACGCTGTCCAAAGTGCGTGGTTTTCAATCAAAGTTTCCCGAAAATGTTGCGAACCAAGACCCGTTATCTTCTAGTGGGTGCGCATCGGGGAAGATCGCAGCTGTCGACGAACTCATTGGAGGCGAGCAGGTGCAAAGCGAACGCGTTCAAATATCGCGCAGTTGACAATTCACGCGTGTTCAGAAGAATCACACGGAGTGGCGAAACATTTGCACACGGCATGGAAACTCAAATGAAATGCGACCGATCCGTCATTTCAGAAGAGAATAATCGGTCGGTATCATTGTTCTAGAATAGCGCAGGTCGCAGCGCAAGAGTAATAAACAGCGTCATTGAAATTAGCTCGTAACCATGTGACAATTGTAGCGTGACATCACACCAACGGGAGAGCAATAATATTGTAGCTACCATGTGACATGTGCAAGTAGGCATGTTTATTCAAGAGTTCAACAAGCCATACGGACATTTGTGGGGCCACCAAGGGGCAGCGAAACCAATCCAAAGTGCATGAGAAAAAGAGGTCAGCCCATGGTTTTGGGATATCAGGAAGCTGAGGAATAGGAAATAATGTCACAGTGTCACAGCTCGAAATCATTAAATGCGCAAATCCTACGGCTCTCGCAAACGCAGGGTCGGAATGGAATGCAAATCCACTAGCTTTGGATTGTGACTTTCTGTTCTAGGCCACCGCGCAGTTACCTACTTCCAAGAGCGTAGTCAAGTATTTACCTTGCTCAGAAGCGCGCTCTCCGTCTGCCGTCGCATTATCACGCCAGCAAGACGCCATTCTTCTGCACACAACAATAATCCCGCTTATCTCCCCACAGTCACACGTGTTCACACATCTCGACGCAATAACCTTGGATATCTTGGGCGCCATCTTAACGTTTCAAAATAACCACGAGAAACACGTCGAAAACACCTCGCGACGTCGAGTCACTTCACATCGTCAACACAGAAACACTTCGGAAGCACATCTCTCGCGAGGACACCCGTGAAACAGTCGGAAACCGCGAGTTGACGAGAAATAACGCGAAGCACGCTACTGGCGACATCCGGTTGTGGACTGAACGAAGACGGGGGAAGCGAGTTGCGCGAGCGGCCGCGTGGAGGCGACACTGGCAGCGCGGGAACCACGACCACGCCGTGAGAGTAGGGTGGGGCTTCTCTACTACAACCCGGTCAAAACCAGAAAGAGATAATCATTGATGACTCGCTGCATAGTACTCGCCGGCGCGTAATCATTCGCACTCCATTCAAAACGATCACGGGCAGAAGTGAACCCGGCAGGACGGCGTTTTAAATCCGATCTCTTGGTTTGACGTCACCAGATGAATATTACTTGGAGATGTAACATTTTCACGCTGCTCCCGATGTTTTTCGAACGGACACACACGTGATCTCCGCAGAACTTCAGTGGAACTAACATCACCACAAGGCACTGATCTCGCCCGACAAGACTTTGCAAGTGACACAGATCAAAATATATAACCAATTTCGCGGAAAGAAGAACCCTGACGGCTCGAAACTCTCTAATTTCACTCTCTTTAGAGCGAGGCACCCTGGGTAACTGACGGTCTGCGATCGATTCTTTGGGTTTGGTGTGCGTGCGCACCTCCCCCCTCCCCTCGCGTGCCCCTGGTCCAAGTGCCGAATTCTCCTCCCGAGTTCGAGCTGCTCGACATCTCACGCACGCACTGTGCGAGTGTGCGAGGCGGATGTGACGCAATGCGAACATTTGGCGGGAAACGCGCCGGCACATCCGGGTCAAGTCAAGTGTCAATGTTATCACATCGTCAAGCGACGTCAAATCAAACATGTTGTCCTACTCACTCAGGTAGCATGGCCGTTACAAACTCACTGGGGAACTGTACGACATTTTAAAAATATTAGTAAATTACACTAATATTTATTTTAAAATATTAAAACTATTTTCAAGACACACGCAGGTATGTGACGAGATACAACCAGGATGAATGACAATATCGAGGGGCGCGACGACGTGGGAGGTTCTGTGACCGGCGCCTCACATCGACGACTTATCTACCTACACATCACGCCCCCGCCCCCGGCCTATTAGCCGTTGATTTCAGAGATATTCTTCACATCGCATGCCGTGAATGAATGTCCTATCCCATGAAGATGGCGAGTGGCTGGATTGTGAGCGAGGGCTGGATGCGTCATGGGCATTCCCGCCCTATGATTCACTCCAATACGTGCGATACACTTATCAATACAATGACGAGGCGATGACATGCACAGAACACTACTATTCATGGAATAGTGATTACATACCGAATTAACCCGATTTTATAGAATTGCAGCAAAGTAATGAATTTGAGGACAATGTCTTATTTCTTCTGCTGCTCTCATATTTCTTTCTGTTCATAATCATCCTACAACTGAAAGCTGAACAATTTTGAGCCCCCTTTTGGCTATCATAGGTATGCCGTATGGGGGTAATCCAAGGAGGGTCCGCGATACCTTTTGAGGACAACAAGCAATTTTGATCACTGTTTCGCGTTTTATAGAAACAATATCGCGTCCCGCGCGCGATTTCAATGCGTTTCATGGGATCAATTGCAAATTGACTGATGCCAACAAATACTGCTATATTACAATATGTCCTTCCAACATTACGTAGCCCAATGTCACCATTAGCAGAATTACTGGTTCTTGAGCTCACCTCAAGAATTATTGAAATTGTCATGGGGCCCTGAAACCTGGAGCTCAATTCACAAAAGGGTTTAAGACTTCCGGCATAATTTTATGCCGGAATAGCATTAAGTTATAACTAAACTCCCAATCATGATATTACCATGTTATAACTAAGTATTTAATCGTTATAAATGGTGATTTGTCCAATTAAATTCATAATTGATTCATAGCTGGTAATTGAGCGAGCGAAGCAAGCGTCTCCTTTTGGCTCATTTGGCACAGACATCTGTTTTTTTGTTTTTTTTTCGGCTAGGTGAGGCTATGCAGGTCACAGTTTTTCTTCGATCGAGCTGAAATTTTGCACACGTGTACGGACCATTTCTGGTCGTTGCAGGCCCTATTTTTTTTGAAATCCACCGATTGGTTCAAATTTAAAAAAAAAAATCTTTCGATTGGTTAGTTTGATCAATTTAAAATTTTGACAATTCATTACCACTAACCTTTTACCTAATCATACAAAGTTTAAGCCAAATCCTCCCATTGGTTAATATTTAAAAAAATATTTCATGTAATTTTTGAAATTTAAACTAGAACCGTTTGACCGATCAACTTAAAACTTTGCATGGTCACTGGGACCAACATTATCTGTGTTTTTGAAAATTTTCTGACACATCTGTGTTTAAATTCAAAAGTTATTGTCATTTTACGGACATTTTGCTTGTTGATATGGATCACGGCAACATTGACGCCTCAGTTCCAATGTTCCAAGGTAGTTAGAACAGAAACTTTCAAACGCATAATTATGACACTTATTGAGCTAGCGTAGCGAGCGTCACCACGGTACTCTTATGGCACTTTCTCGGTGTGTTTTTTGTTTGTTTGTTTTTTTGTTTTTGTTTTTGTGTTCACAGCCCAGGTCAAACGGCACAACCAATCGATCTGAAACTTTGCACATATACTAACGTATTCTATGCGGTCCCTGGGATCGTTTTTAAATGGGCTCATGTGATTGGTTCAAATTTAAAAAAAATTATCTTTCGATTGGTTTGTTTAATCAATTTGAAATTTTGACAAGTCATTACGACCAACATTGTACCCACTCTACAAAGTTTCTGCCAAATCCTCCCATTGGTTAAAATTTAAAAAAATCTTTTATGTGATTTTTGAAATTTAAACTAGAACCGTATGACCGATCAACTTTAAACTTTGCATGGTCATTAAGACCAACATTAACTGTAGTTTTGACAATTTTCAGACTAATCTGTGTTTAAATCCAAAAGTTATTGACGTTTTACGGACATTTTGCGTGTTGGCTGTCAAATTTCTCGAAAATGTTGATCACGGCTACTTCGATTCTTTATAGTTCCAAGGTACAGGGTTCCCAGCCAGGTCTCAAAAATTTATGGGCAATTTTGCTTAAAAATATGGGTCCTTCAATGGGATTTTATGGGTTTTAAAGGGTACATTTCTGATAAAATGCATTACCTAGATGCATTATATCGCATTTATTGACTACACATTTTGATCAGCTGAAAGCTATTTAAAGCACTGCACTAAATGAAATGTTAAAAATCATTAGTCATTACTAACTGAAACCATTTCTTCCTTATCTTAAAATTGTAGATTATTCGGTTCTTTACCTATTTTGCCCATTCCACCTTTCGCTATTCTTCAAAGTACAATTGTCCCTTCCTAGCATTGTCGAGCTCAAAAAGTGCATTTCAATAATATGCATAATAATTATTATAATTTATTAATTCACATTTAGACTAGGGTTGCCACCTTTCAATGCATGCAATCCGGGACAGAGGACGAAAAGATACTTTTCGTGATGCAGTTATGGTGGTTGGGGGGGGGGGGGGGGGGGGGGGATCGCCGAAATGTGAACTTTTTGGGGTACACCCTGCTTATGGCATCAAAATTGGGTCCTGAGGGTCTCCCAACAACACGCGGGTCCGGGCCGGGCAGGCCCGGGAAAATTTTGAATTTCAAGAATGAATTAAAGTCATTTTTATGAGTTTTGGACTTCAAATTTAAGCTATTTTTATCACCAAAAACTACCAGGTTATTGCGAAAATTTAGTTTAAATGTATTAGTTTCCATATTTCTTCTCAAATATTTAAATATCTTAAATTATTCATCTGGCAACCCTGTGCAAGCGATATGACACGGGAGATTTAAAATAATGGATAATAAATATAGCGTTTTGAAGCTCAAAATTCAGAATTCCGACTATTGCTGTCCCGAAATGATTATTCTAATTCTGGGAAAAGGACAACAATCCCGTAATATCTGGAATGGGCGGTAACCCTATAGTTTATACGGGACAATACTTTGGGAAAACTCGCTAAATTGCACTTGAAACATTACACATGAAGCCTCAAATGTCATGCAGGTCCGGGCCGCACAGGCCCGGATTTTTTTTGAAATTTAGAAGTATTTTTGGACAATTTCTATGCGTTTTGGACAGTTTTCGGCGATTTATTTGGTAATTAATTGAAAAATATAATATGTGGAATAGATTCCTCTTCATTTTATGGGTCAGACCTAGAAAAGTGGGAATTATAGTGCCTATAAATTGAAATGCTGAAAAAATGGGTTTTAGGGGTTTTATGGGCCGCCTGGGAACCCTGAAGGTAGTTAGAGTAGAAACTTTCAAACGTATGAAACTGATATGACCATTCAACAGATCGATCTAATATTGTGTAAGAACACACACTTATATTATCATGAGTGGTCCCAGGTCTATTTTTTAAAAGAGATTCTGTGATTTTTAAATATTAACGAGGAACAGTTCAATCGGAAAGGTTCAAAAGGTTCAAGCTTTGCATGGTTATTGGGACTTATGTTTTAGGAATATTTTGTTAATGATATTTTCTATAGATATAATTTCGGTTCGAGGTGTTGCGCGTGTCCGTGCTCGCTCATCAACGCGTTACACAGAGCGTTTTCCTAATAATCAACAGATTGATCTGATATTGTGTACACACACTTATATCATATGAGTGGTCCCAGGTAAATTTTTGGAACAAGATCCTGTGCTTTTTAAAAATTAACAAGGAACCATTCAATCATAAAGGTTCAATCGATCAACTTAAAACTTTGTCTAGTTATTGGGACCAATATTTGTGGAATTTTTGAAGATTTTCATATAAGATTTCGGTTCGAGGTGTTGCGCGTATCCGTGCTCGCTCATAAACGCGTTACTCGGAGCGTTTTCCTAGTATGAAATTTTTTGGTCATAAAGTTATAGGTACCTACTTCTTTGAAGTTTGTTGGTCATAAAGTTATACTACTTCTACTTCATGATAAAACTTAGTATTTTATCATTATAGGTAAATGGCGATTTGAACCATTAAATTAATTAAGATGCCGGTAAAACATGGTAATAGCTAATATTGATATTATAGTTCTTTCGGTCATAAAGTAATACTTCTTTGTGAATCCAGCCCCAGAAGTACAACACAAATATAAGTAGAATTCTATCGCAATTTTGCACAATATGCTTTTCCTCCCGGCTCTTCCGGCAGTGTGCTAGCTGATTCCGCCGGTACAGGAGCTCATTCCGCCGGTACAAGAGCTCACTCAGCCGGTACAGGAGCTCATTCCGAAGGTACATGATCTCACTCCGCCGGTACAAGAGCTCACTCCGCCGGTACAGGAGGTCATTCCGCCGGTACAGCTCACTCCGCCGGTACAAGAGTTCACTCCGCCGGTACAAGAGCTCACTCAGCCGGTACAGGAGCTCATTCCGAAGGTACATGATCTCACTCCGCCGGTACAAGAGCTCACTCCGCCGGTACAGGAGGTCATTCCGCCGGTACAGCTCACTCCGCCGGTACAAGAGTTCACTCCGCCGGTACAAGAGCTCACTCCGCCGGTACAAGAGCTCACTCCGCCGGTACAAGAGCTCATTCCGCCGGTACAGGATCTCATTCCGCCGGTACAGGAGCTCATTCCGAAGGTACATGATCTCACTCCGCCGGTACAGGATCTCACCTCGCCGGTACAGGATCTCATTCCGCCGGTACAGGAGCTCATTCCGCAGGTACAGGATCTCATTCCGCCGGTACAAGAGCTCATTCCGCCGGCTCAAGAACTAATTCCGCAGGTACAGGATCTCATTCCGCCGGTACAGGAGCTCATTCCGCCGGTACAAGAGCTCATTCCGCCGGTACAGCTCACTCCGCCGGTACAGGAGCTCATTCCGCCGGTACAAGAGCTCACTCCGCCGGTACAGGAGCTCACTCCGCCGGTACAGGAGCTCACTCCGCCGGTACAGGAGCTCACTCCGCCGGTACAAGAGCTCATTCCGCCGGTACAGGAGCTCATTCTGCCGGTTCAGGAGGTCACTCCGCCGGTACAAGAGCTCATTCCGCCGGTACAGGAGCTCATTCCGCCGGTACAAGAGCTCATTCCGCCGGTACAAGAACTCATTCCGCAGGTACAGGATCTCATTCCGCCGGTACAAGAGCTCACTCCGCCGGTACAGGAGGTCATTCTGCCGGTACAGCTCACTCCGCCGGTACAAGAGCTCACTCAGCCGGTACAGGAGCTCATTCCGCCGGTACAGGATCTCACTCCGCCGGTACAAGAGCTCACTCCGCCGGTACAAGAGCTCACTCCGCCGGTACAAGAGCTCACTCCGCCGGTACAAGAGCTCATTCCGCCGGTACAGGAGCTCATTCCGCCGGTACAAGAGCTTACTCCGCCGGTACAAGAGCTCATTCCGCCGGTACAGGATGAGATTATACTAGATTAGTGTTGTTTAATGGCGCGCCGACATCGAGGTCATTTTGCGCACATTAAGATTTTGTTTTTAACTTTGAATATTAAGGGGGGTCTTCGGGAGGGGCCGACCGGGGGCAGGAGGGTTCGAGACGGCGGGACCCGATTTGGGGGAAGTCCGTCTCGAGGGGGAGGCCGGCCCGAGGGAACCGCAAATTCATGGGTAGGTCGACCCTGGCTGCTCTTTGTCTGGACATCACCACTGACCTGTCCGGCATGGGTAGCCCTTACACATGAGCATATGCTCGCCGGCGTGGCTGCAGTGGATCATTGGCAACCACCGCGCTAAGGTGGCCGGTACAGGAGCTCATTAACGCCGCAGAGACACGGGGATTTGTCCGTCACGTGACCACGTGTAAGCAAGCGGCATCTCTGATAAGCCACTTGATGGAGCACGTGACTGGCGCACCAACGCGGCGGATCGAACCCGCGGCCCCCAGCGTCACTGCAGTGCTTGCTCCGACACCACTCGGGCGCGCGTTTGTCTCATGTGATGGGCAATCTGTTGGATTTGTGACCAACCAACCACTTGGAGAACTCAACACATTGCTGGATCAAGTTAAATCGTACCTCACCGGGTTCAGAGAACAATCACAGTGCAATGTGGCACAGCGCAATGTGCACTCCATCTGCTTTCAAATATTGTACGGGACGGGTACCTAATAGGATGTTAGATGATTTTTGTATGAAAGTCGAATTTTTACGAGATCAATAAATAACGTGACCGCGTGTCTTGCAATAGACCAATTCAGAAATTATCTGGATGGCTCTGGATTCTAATGAATTTCACATGCAGTATGATTTTCCAAGTGTGTATTGTTGTAACCCATTGTTGTAAAATACTAATAGATGTATGGAAAACCAAACCGCATGTGAATTTATCTAGAAACCAGATCCACCCAGATATTTTCTGAATTGGTATATTCATCACTTCATGCATTCTCTCATCAATGAGATGGTGAAAATGTGAAACATTTACCCCAGACAGAACGCCATTGAATACCTTGCAGAAACAATTCGAGTCGGATGAATGATTACGACGATGAGATGGACGGTGCTACAGAGGCGGTCGTGGCCTAGGGGTCCATACAATCCCTCTCCACTTGAATGCATTACATACATTGCCTTGTAGGCTATTTCCGTTCAGCTTGAATCCAGGAAGTATTATATGCAATTGTGTTAAGAGTCGACAGGACTCGCAGAAAATTTAGAAACGATGATAATGGCTTTTGCCGTGTATAACATATATAAAATAGTAATATTCTAATGTCACGTATACAAACAAACAGTCGAGCTTGGTCGAGCTAGACATGAAATATAAACAATGTCATAAATCGCTTCTGTAAACAACACCACTTGTGAGTCGTGAATGACTGTTGCCTTTTAAACTTCCGAGAATATGGTCCAGAGAGGGAAATAGAAAAATAATGCATTATTGATAAGTTCATCGAGTGTAATACATATTTTAATTCGACTATTTTAATATGCTAGGTGATTTTTATTTCAATGCTGCTTACAAATATATAGTTTTTATTATTTGCGATCTTATATTATCAAATTTATTGATATCAAACAAATTATCTTTAATTACGAATTTTTAAGTATTGTGTTGCCTTGTATGATATATGAGAGACTTTGCGTTCCAATCAAAGATAGGTAAGTTGACCAACAAAATGAAAACAATGTAATTTATTGCTCGCAAGTGCTCGCAATATTGTTTGATTGTTGATGATTGTTTTAGCAGTAATTTCTAAGATCAACCAAAACAACGTTTCTTGAAAATAACTGACAGACAATTAGATTTTGGATAAATTATTAGGTACTGTTTATTACAAAATACGGTTATACCTAGGACTAGTTATACGGTATATTATGTGGTATAGGTATTCATATAACAATGTATCATAAAAATATACAATGTAGTTGTGTTTAATAATACATAAATTTCTTCTTCAAAATATTTTCTCAAATAATTGTTTGAACGATCAATAGGGATCAATAACTATTTTCGGATTCGGAAGTAATGTTATGGATAAAAACTGGATAAGAAAGGAGGCCATGGGCTTTACGTACCTACAGCTTTTATCCAGGAGTATAAGTGTACACTAAATTTACTGTGTAAACGGCTAAACGCGAACATAATTTTTTATAAGCTGTCGATATAATTACTAATAATAAACACTTTTAATAATTGATGGCTCATGCAATTCGAAGTTTTTCACTGAATTTATTAAAAATTAGATTTTAAAATAACAACATCTATGTTGACGAAACAAACTTTTTGCACTCAAAAATGCAAGTTTTCATACATAAATAGGTGTGAAATTTTATTCAGTGGACATTTTGGCGGGAAAACGGTATTCCTATCGCGTGATGACATTTTACCATCCAACAATGAGGTTGCCATGGACATGCCTCTTCTTCTTACCTTTACGTTTCCCCTTATTACCGCCCATCCTTTATAATACCTCAAGGACCTATATTCACAAAACAATCGTCACTGTACCAGAGTATAAACACAATATAGACTGCGAATTTACATTTCTGCTAGACGACCTGACCACTCTGGAACACTGAATCTCACTAACTCTTACGCAGTGTTGTAAAATAAAATCCAAATCTGCATAAACACATTACGCAATTTGTCTAAATTGGGTTCATTCTTGCTACTCGAGAGAAATAGAATTCCGATGAGTCTGGTCTCTTGAGTTGCAAATAAAGTAATTTCTTTATCTGTAACAAATCGTCGATTTCAACTCGTGCCGAACCTTACTAAAAATGTTTTGATTTATGTACTTTTTATGAATCACCTGTCGACCCCTGGTCAAAAAGGTGACATGATGTAAAATCATTTTGATTTTGCAGCGTAAGGCTGCAATCACACGGGGCGTTTTTTCTTGCTCTGTCGTGCGGTTTTTCCCCCTGGGGAGTTTTACACGGGACGATCAAAAGACGCGCGCGTCTTTT
Organism: Leuctra nigra; assembly: GCA_934045905.1. Lineage (NCBI taxonomy): Eukaryota > Metazoa > Arthropoda > Insecta > Plecoptera > Leuctridae > Leuctra > Leuctra nigra. Next base: position 41,729,614 of record OW203764.1, on the reverse strand, counting down.
GCTCGTCCCGTGTGTTCGCTCCCATAAGACTCAATGGTACCTACTTAGACCACTAAATAACTGCGGTACATATCTGCTCGGCGTCTCGACGGCGTGCAAAATGCCGCGTCTGGGCATGAAAACTTGCTTAAAAACAACTTGCTTAAAACACTTACTTGCTTTAAAACAAAACAGTGAATAAATAAGCAAGGTTTTGAGTGTGTACATAAAAAATATATTACTCTAATGCCTTACAATACTAATTAAATAATCAATTAATTCGCAAATTATAATGCATTAATAATTAAAAATAAATGTGCATCTAAGCATTGATTTGAATCAATTGAGCATTGAATGATGCATGGCAATCAAGATCCAAGTCAGTGAATAGTGAAAACATCTGGGAGCGATTAGCACGTCCGTCACGTCTCATTTCTCGCAGTCGAATTTGTTGATATTTAGCAAGTACGTGATATTTACGAAATTCCATCGTGTGATGCGGGTTACATACCCATCTGCATTAGAAACTCAGAATAATTCAAATAATGAAACCTTGAGAGCCTGATGAAACCCACAAAAGCATAAAAAGGCGGCCCCTACTTTTTTCTTCATGGCTTGACCGATTGTCTCCAAAATTTTACAGCACAGAGATAAAGAGTAAATCTGTGCCTCTAGTGCTCCAAAAAATTAAAAAAAAATGTTTTTACTCGTGTTGAGGAGGTGCCAAAATGGGCAATATATGGGTCATTTTGGCACGTCTGCCCTGAAAATACTAAACAAAAAATAACACTTTTGGCGCACTAGAGGCACAGATTTATTATTTATCTATAATCTGTGAAATTTTGAAGACAATCGGTAAAGCCGTTTAGAAAAAAGTAGGGGCCGCCTTTTTGTGCTTCATAAAACATGGATTTCATCAAGTATCGTAGACTCTTAAGTGGGTATTACACTACTCAATTCAGTTGGGCAATTCAAATCTACCGATTAGAATTGGCCAATTTGGCTAGTGTGATAGACAAGACAAATCCAAATCTTGGCAATTCTTGATTTAGAACCGGTTCTATTTTCCCAACTGCAGTTGGACAATTTGAGATGAATTAACACTAGTATTGAAACAAATATCGAAACAGAGAACACAACTTCGTAATATTTAATCATTATTATGCATAGTGATAAAATATTAACAGAACAATTGAATGCTAATTGCTGTTTAGGACGATTGTTATGAAAAAACATAAAACAAACCTAACCTCAAACCATGTAATTGAGAAACAAAAGCAAGATTTGAATTTGGACAATTTGAATCTGGAAGATTTGAGTTGCCCAACTTGAATTGTATAGTGTGATACCCACTTTATCAATGAAATCAAGAATCAGATCTCTTGGCAAAGATCTTGAATCATCTTCCTTTTGACTTGGCGGACACGTAAAAGCCATTTCAAATATCAATTATAACTAATATTGGATTCACTCGAATATTCCAAAGTTCCTGTTCCATAGAGACAGCAAGATAATACATCGAGTACTAAACGAACAGCCAACAACTGCATGTCTAACATTCTGTGTCGTGAAATCTCGTGAGTAATAAAACGTCCCGGTTTGTAAGAGATTGGGGGGCATTATCACCCCCCCCCCCCCCCTTCACCCAACACGGCAGTCTTTCAGAGTGTCTAATCACTGTCCAAATATAACCCGGCGGAGGTTATATTTAGTCGCGTTGTCCTCCCATTGCTTGACGCCTCCCCTCGACTAGACGCCGCTTCCTCCTACCTAGACGCCGCTTCCGACCCCGCGTGTTTGTGCTCTCATTATGTACCTGTTGCATCTTCCTGCGACACACATCACACACAGGCGAGATAGATGTACCTCACAGCTCTGTTCTGCTACTAGGCTAATGTAATGTGATTATTAGTAGGGAACCTCGCCAACATTTGCCTATCGACAGTGGAAAACGACAAGGCAGTCTGGAATCGAGCCCAGGACCTTCGGAATCAACGATCAATACACTAAATCACCCTCAATTGGAATGTCAGAAAAAGTGGATATGAAATTTATCCAAGTTGACATTGATAGATTTTGTTTCTTTTCTCAATTATTTCTCAATATTTTTCCACGCTTTTTCTTAATACCTATTAAAAATGTTATATTATATTACATATTAAATTTTTTAAAAATATATATAAAAAGATATCTGTGGACAACACAAAATCTATTGTCACTACTTGCTATGTTCGATCGATTCATGTAGTTGCAATTGTTACCTCCGAGAGAGCTATCCCTTTAATTACCAGTTTATTTATTGGCTACCTATCTGTTGGATTAGCTCTTTGTGCAACCAGAACATATCAATTAGGTATGCAATGTTCATGAGCATGAGCAATGAGCAACATGAGCAAATCCACTTATTGAACACCTACAAGCCTGTATTTTAAGAACGATATTGGTTGCTTTAGGATATAAAATCGTCATGAGCCTAGACGAGGACCGGTCCGGTTGTTCAACGTGGCTGGGTGGGTACGAGGAGCATTTAACTCACCGATGGTAGATGTTGTCGGAAGACGCATGCTTCTCGAGCCTCAGCAACGGCGGCATGAAGTCGAACTGTTCGCCCACTTGCTCGTGCTGGTCGTGCATCCCCACGCCTGCAACCAATCGGAACACAGCGGTCAACAACACGGACTTACTTGCCATCGGGCGGTTCGGAGCGGTTACAGACGGATATGCAAAATAAAATGCTCATATTTGGCAAACGGTTATTAATATCGTAAAAGCAAGACTGACATGTCATGCATTGAACCTTATCTACATTTTCATCGCTTACTGTTATAACTTTGCTCCTACTATGTGGTCAGAATTTGTCTGCACAAAAATGTTTCGCTCGTCAGTCGCTCATCGGTCGCTCGCACGGAGCGTTTTCGTGAACAAAATAGTGAAAGAAGTTCTGAACAAGTTAGGTACTCTCATAAGATATTTGGTCCCATTTTCAATAAAAGATGTGTAAACAAAGTCAAGACAAACGTTAAAGCCGAGAATGACACAACAATGAAAAATATTTTCCTAATATCGGAATTAGGTACTTTTATTGTCAAAAAAAATTATTTCGATGACTGCCAACTAGTTACCTATAGGTAGGAGGGTAGGTACTCTCCACTACCTAGACCTAAAAAAAAAAAAAAAAAAAATTAAGAAAGAAGTTTAAAAGAACACCAACAATTCAAGAATATTAATTTCAAGCAATGCGGGGGGGGGGGGGGGGGGGGGCAGGGCTTAGGGGGCCCGAAAATTTGGATTGAATCATTGAATGAATACCTATCATAAAAACCAACAAAATATCGATCAACGACGTGGACAGTAATGAAAATAGTACCAATATTAAGTATTAAATCGACCATAATGTGTTTAAATCGCTTCAAAATGCACTAAATTCTATAGTGGAATTTAAAACTTTTCCGGGCATGCGCGGCCCGGACCCGCGAATTGTTGTGAGCAGGGCCGTATTATCCATAAGGCAGCATAGGCAGTCTACCTAGGGCATACGAAGCTTTTGGGGCCTACGAAAGTGCCAGAAAATTGATTTCAAAGTGTCAAATAACCAAAAAATGCCCTGCGGGCCAGATTTGAACATGTGTCCCACCGTCCCAAAGTGCCAAATTAAAAAAATATTCAACATTTCAAAAAAATGCACCTCATAACGTCTCAAAATTGTCTAAAAACCAAAAAACGCCCTGCGGGGCCCCGCACGTCCCTCTTAACCCGTCAAATATTGTTTTCCTTGCCTTGCCCCCACCTGGCAGAAATCCTGCGGACGCCCATGCCCATTGTTTTCTTCAGCAAATCACTAAAGATCATTTATCGTCTCCTCGCTTATTATTTTACAAATTAACCACTGGAAAAATCAGGGACCCGAACCGGAACCGGAACAGGAACCTAGAGCCGGTATGAACCTTTATAATTTCGGAACCAGAACCAGAACCGGAACCGTTATACTTTTTTCCCAAAGAACCGGAACCCGAACCTTTATAATCAATTAGGTTCTTAAAGGTTCTTTAAGGTTCCTTCTTTTAATAAAAAAAATCATGTATATCACTTGGATATAATATTATTCACAAAGTTGTATAAAGTGTATTTTTTGATAAAATTTCCAATATGTACTTTTTGTAGAAATTTTTAATTCTTGATAAGAATTAATAATTCTTCATTATGCAAACGCTGCTCGAGTTTTCAATTTTGAATCTGACTACTGGGATAAGAACTGCATTGCCGACAATTTGAATATGATAGCTCAGGAAAAATGAATGTTTCCGTCCTCTTATGGAGAACATTGCAGCCACTATACTGTCTCCTCTCATATTTACTCTGCGCACCATCATGTGAATTTTATACAGACACTGCCTACACCTGTGCTTGCATTCATAGGAAAATCCAAATCCAATAATTCCATTAAATTTTACATAGGTAATACCCTAAAGCTGGGTTCCCATACTTCGCTTTCGTTTCGCATTCGGTTCGCTTTCGCAAAATGGCTACCTTTTAACACAGAAAATCGTCCATGTTTAATTTCGTCTCCGAAATGCAAAAATGTTGGACCAACTTCAACTTCGACGAAACCGAAACGCGCGAAATCCAGAAGTGATGCGATATATCGAATCTCCATTTCCGGTCGACCTCGAGCTTATATTCGATATTCGATTAATAAACATATGTTTTGACGTTTCAACTTTCAAGTTTCATTTTTTCCGCATTTTCTTGCGGTTCATGCTTATTATCTGATTATTATTTGTCATTTTGTTTTTAACTATTGGCAGAATACTATTTAACGCGAACCCGAACCTTTATTAATAAAGGTTCGGGTCCCTGGGAAAAATTAAAATATATCTCGGACAGGTGTCCGAATATTTCGGGGGGGGGGGGGGGCTAAGAAAAAAATACTGCCTAGGGCCTACAATGGTCTTAATACGGCCCTGGTTGTGAGGCCCACTTCCAGACCCAAATCAGACCTAATGTCATAATATTTTACCTAAAAATTAACACAAGAAGATGCACATAATAGGCATCAGGCATCATAATATGCATGCATGCACATAAATGTCAAGAAATGTATAGGCTACCTATTTAGATTTAGAACAAATAGCACAAATAAAAATTGCACATTTCGAATGTTGGTACCCTTTTTCAAAATTTGCAATTTTTATTGTGCTGCCCCGCCCCCTTGTTTAATAACTACTTTCAATTATTTGGAGGTAAAGGGTTGCGGGCTGCGGCACAAACGAAAACAATTACGGCACAATCCAGCACAAACGAAGATCTTTCGCTAGCAATAATAAAATGCACATTTTGAAAGTGGGTGTGCTACCTAGTGATGAGACATAAAAAATATCAACACCCTTTGAAAGTTTTATTTGAAAATTTAAAAATTTTTAAACTTTCCAGCAGCAGTTAGTTGGCACACTGTTAGTGGCACTTTTGACTTATTTTCAGCTTATTCTTGTGCAGGTGTAGGTGCTAGCTTCACACTATTACATCTCTTTTTACTGGTCTCCATTTTGCCATCATGGGCATCCACGGTGGGGAGGGGGGGGGGGGGGGGGGGGGCAAGGTGGCCTGTATGTCAGGATTTAAACATACATTTTTGGTGGTGTTTTAAGTATACAGTTTCATTTTGTAAACAAAAAATTTAAAATATCAGCAGAAATGAAATTTCTCAGAAGTGTTGCAGGAGTTACAAAATTGGACAAGATAAGGAGTACAAAGATAAGGAAAGATTTGGAAGTGGAAACACTTCTGTTTTAAACTGGGGAAGGAAAGGTTGAGATGGTATGGGCGATTGCAAGGGATGGAACAAGGAAGAATTCCAAGAAGGGAGGCAGATCGAGCAGTAACTTTAGGAAAGAAAAAGGATGGGCGACCGAGAACAAAGTGGATGAGTGGAGTGGAAAGGGCTGCGGAAGAAAGAGGAGAAAATTGGAATGTGATTAGAGACGAAAAATGGTGGGAGGATGTGGATAGATGGAAGGGGTTGGTTGAAAAAAGGGAGGATGAAGAAAAGAAAACAGCAATAGAGGAAGAGGAAGAAGACGAAGAGACGGAGATAGAGGAGGGGCGTCGGACCTGGCAAGTCGGCTCCAGACTTAGAAGTAGATGCCCAAGATAGTTGGTGGTTCGTCCACCCCATGACCTGACATTGTGTTAGAATCTTGGCTTGATAAAATAAATAAATAAATCATTTCAGAGTGTCAAAAAAACAAAAATGCTTTGCTGGTTTTAACAATAGACCAGTTCAGAAATTATCTGGATGGCTCTGGATTCTAATGAATTTCACATGCAGTATGATTTTCCAAGTGTGTATTCATATTGTAACCCATTGTTGTAAAACACTAATAGATTGATTGATTGATTATTAGAGTTTAACGGCGCGTTAACGACGAGGTTATATTGCGCACATTAATTTTAACTTTTAACTTTGTTGAACTAAGTGGAGGACATCGGGAGGGGTCGACTTAACGGGCCCGATCTGGGGGAGTCTGAAACTGGTGGGAAAGTCAGGTCAGAATGGGGACAGACCGGGGGGTGGAGAGCTTCGGGCCGGTGGGACTCGATTTCAGGGGGATCACCATCTCGAGGGGGGAGGCCGGCCCGAGGGGCCCGCGAATTTGGGGAGGGCATGGGACTAGGTCGACCCTGGACTGCACTTGGTTGGGGCCAACTCGTATGTGAGCCGGCCCCTTAAGCCCCACCACCACGTCAAGGTGGCAGTCCATTGGTGGGGCACTAATAGATATATGGAAAACCAAACTGCATGTGAAATTTTCTAGAAACCAGAGCCACCCAGATATTTTCTGAATTGGTCTATTAATAAAACAAAATACAGCTCATTACGTCTCAAAATTGATTTCGAAGTATCCAAAAACCAAATACCTAAGCCCCCAATAATAACCAAATAATGTTTTTCTAGTCTTTTCTAGTCTAGTCTTACAATGAAGACAAACTGAGATTTGGGCTTATATTTGGCTTTGATTTTGATTTTGTTTTACGCTTTTTTCAGATATATTTGAGCGAGCGAAACGAGCGTCTCCTTTTGACTCTTTTGACACGGACCTCTGTTTTTTTTTTGTATTTTTGTTTATCTTTTTGGCTGCTATCTGGAGCAATGGAAGTCGCACCGTTTCACCGATCGATCTGAAATTTTGTACACATGTAGATACAACCTATTCTGTTTGCTGACCTTAATTTTTTTTGAAATCCATTCATTGGTTAAAATTTAAATAAATATCTCCTGATAGGCTGAAAAATGAAAAAGGTATTCGATAATTCTGATCAAACTCATATTTTGCATGATCATTAAGACCAACAATGTCTCTTATTTTACAAAATTTCATCTCAATCAGGAACTTATTGACATTTTTAATATCTGTCAGTAATGAAGTATCGAAATGAATGATTTCCAGAGCCAATTGAATTGAATCTGATTTGCTATATTTACCAGGGTGCTTAGATGCTATTTTTAAGTTTCGACGAAAAGCATACTTTTATGTTGATTGAATATTCATATTTCAATTCAATATGGAAGTATATGTTTTCTGTGCGTTGTGTACGCATTTCCGGTTCGAGAATTTGCACGTATCCGTGCTGGCTCATCAACGCGTTACACTGAGCGTTTTCCTAGTATTAACAATTGTGTGTAATAAAGCAATAAAAAAGTAAGTAATTTCAAAAAATTTCAACGCATTAAACATTTTCAACGCATTGAAAATGTTCATTAAAATTTTCAAAAAAATGTTTTTTTCAGATAATTGCCATCACTAATACCATGTCGTTGGCACACCCATGCCCCTTCCCCCCCCCCCCCCCCCCCTCCCCGTTGTTATCTTCTATAACAACGGGGGTTAGGAACGCGGCACAACTGATTTTATTGACGACACAATCCGGCACAAACGATTGCAATTAAAAAAGGGTTAAATCGGAGGTGGGTGTGCCAATGACATAGACCCAACAAAACCTTCCATTTGGCTGAAAAATATTACTGAATTCTTAGGTAGGTACACAATGACACATTGGGGCTCAGATAAAATTTTGTATCGATATTGAACGTCATATTTATTGATAATTTCGTCCAAATAGGACAAGATATTCAAGAGTTATAGTAATTTGAGAGTGAAAGATTGTATTTGTGTTCCCCCCGCGCGCGTGAAGCTGCACGTCGAGATGGCGCGATGCGATGGCAGGTTGACGAGGTGCATCAGCCATGCAGCATGACAGGCACTTGCAAACCGGCTCCACCAATCACCATGCAGGCCGCCGCCATAGGACACGGCTCAGTTGCGCACACCTCCGAACAACTGGCCTGGCTCATTGCACGCCGAACAGCACAGCATGTCAGCTTACAAAATGGCAGACGCGATCAGGATGCACTTTAGAGACACGCTCACAGAAGTCGTTACATTTTCACATTTTTTTAGGTTAATTTTGAATTTTTTAAAGTCCCAAATCTTTGAATATTTAATCAATTCAATGCCAAAATCCAGTTAAGAGACGTGACCCATACACCCATACATACAAACAAATAATTGGGCTGATCGCTCTCATGCCATCTTATGGACAAACGAACAACATGTTTACGATGTGACGGTGTACAATCTAATCTATTAATTTATTTATTACTTATTATATTTCTCTTATAAAGGACATTTATAGACATCGCAAACACAAGCCTTAAACTATTTTTAGGTAATTGATAGGTAGAGCTATGGGTAGAGTAAGAAAACAAAGACATCCTTTGACATTTCCGAAGAAATACTTTGGGGACAAGGGGCTAAGTCCAAGCCTCACTGTATTCAAAACGTAATTTAAAAATAAGAAGCTTGTATATAACTTCAAATGGAGGATGCCTATAAAAGGGTTCGACTACTCAAATAAGTATAGTTAATTATAATTCAAAATACTATATATTTGATTACAATTTCTGCGGTGCAAATCGTGATGTCATCGACAAATTGAATAGCTTGCGATTTAAGAAAATGTATAAACGAATTTGCAATCACTGCTTTCACACACACACGCACGGTACCAATGTCATGCGGCTTGCAATTCCTGTGCCGAGGATTCGCGGTGGGTTCTTGCCTTGCCAGCAGCACATTTCACATCGAGGCAATTTGTCAAAGATTCTATCTAGAAGTATTTTCTAATTCTATGCACTGATGGGTGATTGAATACTCGTTTCGTGCGAGCAATTTCCTAATAAGACGTCGTTGGCAATTCCCCGCCATTATTTAGAGAAAACGTTTCATTTAACTCCATTTCAATTCTTCAATTCTTACATTAAATTCTTGAGTTTTCAAGTTTTAAAACCATTTACCTACGTTTCCATTGTCCTGTACATAAAACTTGTAACAGTTGACAATTCTTGTTTAGCCTCAACTATTTGCCCCCAGAAGGTCGCAGAGAATAGATATCTAAAAAAAAAAAAAAAAAAAAAACGGGGAAACATTTTTGGTAAAGTGCGACTAGCTGAGCCTCTGGAAATGTACGAGGTAGGTAGGTTATCAAATGTAGGGGAGGCCGGTATATAGTGGGACACGGTACATAGTGGGACATTTGAATTTCTCGCCTTGTGGTCAAGAAAAAAAATAGTGAAGATGCCTAATTGATGTCAGCACAATAAATCACATCTCCTGGACATATTTTCAAGATATGTTTGTATTTGAAATAATTGAGATACTCCACTTGTAATATCAGTTTTGCAAAATGTAGAAATTTTGTGTTTACAATGTTTTTGATAACTTTTTCTCTTACTTATTATGGCTAGTTTAAAAGTATGGTTATGATGTGTATTCAATTGGCATGAAGTAGGTTTATTGATGAATGTTCTCTTCACCTGCCTTCATATTTGAAAAAATAAAACTAAAAATATTGTTAAACGGTACATACTGGGACAGTACATAGTACATAGGTACATAGTGGGACATGTCCCACTATGTACCACTGGGCTATATTTCTGTTCATAACTTTTGTGTGGGTCTTCAATTATTTGTTGATACAAGTAGTTAATTGTTTTAATTCATACCAAATTTTTTAATGGACCTAAATTAATCTTTTAACATATATTTTTTTCCCCGAAAAAAGATGCCGAAAATTCCTTGAAGGCGGTGGATTAATGACGGGATTAAAACGGACTAATTACCTACCTATAAGTAAATACATCAGATAGTAAATCACATGTCACTAATTTCAAAAATTATTCCATAGTATTTCCCTTGAAAAATAGCATTGTCCCAGTATGTACCAGAGCAGTGTCCCAGTATGTACCGGAAAGCGGTATATAGTGGGACAACGGTACATAGTGGGACAACGCAATAGACCATAACGGAAAGTTGCCAGCGCCACCACATGAACTAAGTAAGATGTGTCTGCGCATGCGCTACCGCAAGGTCAAGTGTGTGATACCTCGACGCGGGAACCATTCCCGGCAGCTGTCTCTTGTTAAATTACGAAGTTTTGTTTTGAAATAACAACAGATATGGTTATTGGAAATACAAGCTGATAGTGGTCATTTGTCTTGCAAAAGGTGCAGATTATTTGAGTGTAAACGTAATACCAAAACATTTCTCCTAATATTTATTAAATAAGTGTACAAAATACCTAAATCTGCTACTAAGAACACGGAGGAGGGGCGGTTTCACACGGATTCCGACCGAGCCAGCGAGGTCGGTTTTAGTACCGAACGAGAGCGCTAGTCATTTCTGTTTTGGTCTATTAATTTCTTATCTGTAGATATTAAAATTTCATAAAAATAGCACATGCATTCTAATTTATGGTGCGCAACTATTGGCTATTCAACATTTCAAAATATTAAAATAATAAACAAACTAGAGCAATAATAAGAAATCCGTCCCACTATGTACCGGCCTCCCCTACTCTACACGCAAAAAGTTAGAATTGTTAAAATTCATAAGAAAGGATCAGTCTTCCACTCTTCTTCCAAGAACAGGTAGCAAGTAGTCAAAGATGAGAACATAACTGGGGCCGTATTCTAGAACATTTATATTCTCAATTCTGATGGAATCTGATTCGGTGCAATGTTAATCCTTATGGCCGTGACCGGATTCCATCAGGAATGGAATTGGGAAAACGTTCTAGAATACGCCTGGAGGATCATGAGGATTAACATTGCACCGAATCAGATTCCATCAGATTCGGGAATTTAAATGTTCTAGAATACGGTTCTTGGTCACTATTAATTCGAAGATAGCATAAAAGTGACAATGCGATCCGTGACTTTTATTAATAAATCACTAATCAGAGTCCGACTTCATGTTATGTTTCGAAAATAGTCTTATTATAGCCCACAGCTTCCTGTCAGTTTGCCTTCAAATAGGATTGCAAAAACTACAAAATTTTAAGAAAATAAGCGAAAATATCAAATCAAATGGTAAAATGTAGTTTGTTGACGAATTATTGAAATAAGTGAGCAAATAGTGAGTTCTATAAAAAAAAAGCAGTGGAGAAGAACGATTCAATGTCCTGGTTGATCGGTAGTTGCACATTTAGAAAAATCACAACATATCGGTAAATAATTAGAATTGTAAATCTTCCCAGACAGAAACAGAAAGGAAGGAATTCCACATAAATAACTCTAAGTTCGCCATTATGTGCGGTACTGTACCCTGGCGCTTGTTTCACATATTTGTGATGAGAGCCCCTAGCCCCCCACCCGGCCGAGAGGGAGAGAAGATGGGCGCACACATGTGTCCGAGAGAGATGGCAGAAGACGACCCTCCTCTACCTTACACCCGATGTCGGAGGGTGAGGCTGAGGGTAGGGTGCCATCGGGAAGGGTCGGATACAGCCAGACTGCAGCCCCCAAATATCAACTCAAGGATATACGAAAAACAGTTTCCCTCCAAAATAGGACACACGAAACGTGGTGCAGAATTGGAAGAGTGCAGATGAACAGTTAAGCAAAATGCATACACCAATGAAATAAAATAATACAATTTAAGACATTTTTAACAGTCCGAAAAGATATACTGTCACTCCAACATCTGACTGAATCTAATTATGTCTAATCTACTTCAAAATATGTCTAAAGCTCAATTCAAGTTTAAGTGCTGTGCTACAGTTGACTATAATTTACACTATTTCCTTTCCATTTTCAATAAATTGCCAATATAGGTACCGTTATCAGCCACATCTTTTGCTACATTTATTTTATTCATTTGCTATAGGTACACACTATTTTTGTCATTAATTTCTTAAAATTATAGACCTACCTATAAAGCAGAATTACCCATTTTTACCAGTCCTCCACTATTTGATCATTATTTTATCCCTTTGTCGCAATATTCCAACAATAGGAATTTATTTGGGTGAAAATATAGGATTAAAGAGATTTTTAAATAATTTATTATACCTAGTAAACACCTAAGTGCATGAGTAGAGTGTGCATACCTAAGGTTTACCTTTTTGAACAGTAAATAAATTTCGCGGCTGTTTGTGTCAATAAAATGTGGATTAGCAGGTAGAAGTTGTAGTAACTCATCGTGTCATGAAGTCATAAATAAAAGTACGACGGCGACGCATGGATGACGACAGCAACACTCAATGTCTTAGCCAATCAGGCAGCTAAGACCTCATCATCAGACGCCGCCAAGTACAAATGTCTGCGGTTTAGATCCAGGCAGAGACACACAAGTACCTGTACTTTATCAATGTCTTAGCCAATCAGGCTGCTAAGACCTCATCATCAGACGCCGCCAAGTACAAATGTCTGCGGTTTAGATCCAGGCAGAGGCACACAAGTACCTGTACTTTATCAATGTCTTAGCCAATCAGGCTGCTAAGACCTCATCATCAGACGCCGCCAAGTACAAATGTCTGCGGTTTAGATCCAGGCAGAGACACACAAGTACCTGTACTTTATCAATGTCTTAGCCAATCAGGCTGCTAAGACCTCATCATCAGACGCCGCCAAGTACAAATGTCTGCGGTTTAGATCCAGGCAGAGACACACAAGTACCTGTACTTTATCAATGTCTTAGCCAATCAGGCTGCTAAGACCTCATCATCAGACGCCGCCAAGTACAAATGTCTGCGGTTTAGATCCAGGAGGCCAATTCTTGAGTTTTCGTGTTTTGAAACCATGTGTGGTTTCATTGTTTAAAACGTAAAAAAGTTGACAACTATTGCTTAGCCTTCAACTTTTTAACGTTTTAAACAATGAAACCACACATGGTTTCAAAACATGAAAACTCAAGAATTGGCCCCCAGGCAGAGACACACAAGTACCTGTACTTTATCAATGTCTTAGCCAATCAGGCTGCTAAGACCTCATCATCAGAAGCCGCCAAGTACAAATGTCTGCGGTTTAGATCCAGGCAGAGACACACAAGTACCTGTACTTTATCAATGTCTTAGCCAATCAGGCTGCTAAGACTTCATCATCAGACGCCGCCAAGTACAAATGTCTGCGGTTTAGATCCAGGCAGAGACACACAAGTACCTGTACTTTATCATTGCGGAGGGGCACCTGAACATCGCATGTTTAAAATACTTCTCATGGCGACAGAAGATAATTATCATGATTGGTAGCCGTGGCCAATTAATTAGTAGGGGACCCTCTCAGCATTTGTCTCTAGACTGAGAGAAACCGGGAAAAAACCTCAGTCATGATCTGACAACGAGAAAGGATTTTGGGGTTGGGGGGGGGGGGGGGGGGGGGCGTCTGGGCCACCCTGGAAGGTGGTCGCTGACCACAGGCAATGCAAATAATAGCAAGAAGATCGTCCCAAGAGAAATAGACTATTCATGACGCAGGATATTCCTACAGAGCAGAGACACAACACAACTGCGCTCGTCAATGTAGGTAGTGCATTTCAGGATGAAAGTCTAAACTGATGCATCAGAATTTGGTCATTCGATTTGGTGCAATTTTGAATCGAAGAGTAGGTTTAGTTTTGGGAAATATTTACTAGGAAAACGCTCAGTGTAACGCGTTCATGAGCAAGCCATCTAGCCACTGCATCCGATACAGCATCCATTTGATGCGTTTGCAAATACCTAATCAGCTGTTCTACAGGACTTGAAACTGAAGCATCGAGAAGGCAGCCCGATGAAAATTTAGTATGTATACATTTTTCCTTGGCATTTTTCAATATTTCAAGAATATAAGTAAACTGAATAAATTACAATAACTTTTGAAAATAACAACAGATTAGTCTTAAAATTGGCAAAAATATCTCAAATGTTGGTCCCAATGACTATGCGAAGTTTTAAGTTGTACCTACCTATTTAAGTTAAGAAATCACAGGAAAGATGGTTTCAAATTTTAACCAATGGGATAATTTTGAAATGTAGGTAGAAATAATCTGACAATCTCAGATGGGATGACAGATGAACTGCATATTTAAAAGATTTGACCTCCGGTGGGATTCGAGCCCAAACTTTGTAAGATTGGGGACAATGTTGGTTGCAATGACTTTACAAAATTTCAAATTGATCGGACCTACCAATCGAAAGATATTTTTTTTAAAATTTAAAACCAATCACAGGATCCCATTCAAAAACGATCCCAGAGACCGCATAGATTACGTTCTAGTTATGTCATATGTGTGCAAAATTTCAGATCGATTGGTTGTGCGGTTTGACCTGGGCAGTGCAGACAAAAAAAACACAGAGAAAGTGCCATAAGAGTAGGTACAGCGTGTGACGCTAGCTATGCTCGCTCAACAAATTTCCAAAACTTGGTCTAAGAGATTCTCATACCAGAAATTTTTAAAATTTTGACTCAATTCCACGCATTTTGGTACCACCTACGTTTTTGACATGATCGACGATAAATGTCTTTAATTTTCACATTAGGATATTGAATGTTTTTATTTTTTTAGCAGAGCTCTGATTTCGGGGCATCATGTTGAGGGGCCCACCCCCAGACCCCCCATTGTTTTCGTAGACAAATATGTTTCCCTGGCAATTAACCACTAGGTAGCTACCTAGTACTTTATTGTTGTCAACATTTGTCTTCAACCCCGCCTCCTCGTGTGTCATGATGTTTTCTCAACATCAACTCAATGTCGTACACTCCTCATCGGCAGGCGCTATGCAGGCCGACTGTGAACAGGAGTGTGCGAAGGAAGACGGTCCGCATTACATCGACATCCATAATATTTCCTTCAGGCGGTTAGTAATGTTAGGAAGAAATTACAGAAATGCAATTAGTTGCACAAAGCTTCTAAGGTAGACCTAGCACTACTTTCGAATGTGCAGCTCGAACTTGATATTGTTTTCTCCGAAACTGTCGGTGTTTGAAACAAAAAGCAGCAGGTAGGTAGTAGGTAAGCAATAAGCAAGCTCATACTAAGCTCTAGGAAGGTAGTTAAAATTGTATACCTACTGATATTAAATCCTCCAAACCCTAACAAACTAACAATCCTGTAGGTAACATCGAATGCCTTTGCTACAGCATTCGTGTCGAAATTCATTGAGTAGGCTGGTTGTGGTTAGCAAATCACGACTCGGTTATGGTTGACAGGCCGGTAGTCCTAGTACCTACCTACTATAGTTAATAGACAATTATTTTTCTTCATTTGAGTACAAGTACTAGGTATACTACCTACTGGAAACGGTTGGTCAAGTTATCAATCAACAATAACCATGATATACCACGCACTTTCAATCCGCATTGAATCCGCTTAGGCCGGGTAGGACCAACTTTGGATTAAGTTATTATCGATGGTTAGTGGAAATTAGTGAATCTTATTGGCTGTGGAATTCGCGCCAACTGGATTCATTGGTTAACCATCGAAAGTTAACTTAATCCAAAGTTGGTCCTACCCGGCCTTAGCCAAATCGGTTTGACTTTAAACCTGTGATATACACATCGAATTTAACTCAATTCGCATTCGATTCAATTCACTTCTGAAAGCGAGCTGGAAGTTTCAAATCGGTTTGAAATGGCGTGATATGTACAGTTCCATTTGCATTCAATCCGCATTGAAGACGTGCGCGCATTCGTTCCCACGCAGAAACGTCGTCAAGCACACTGTGATTAGCTGTCATTTACTTGATTGTCTTTTGTTTTGTTTTACATGTTTTTGCAGATAAAATCGTCTAAAATGAATGATATATTTTAATGTGAGACTAACTTTGAGTGTCTAGGAAGTACCTATTGTTTTTAACACAAAACATTTAATGCAACCACATAATTAAAGTTTTTGACGTAAACGGGGCACTTGTGCTACGGGGCTTTGCTCTATTCCCGCTACCAGCAAAACACTGTATTACATGATGTTTTAAAAATAAATAATAAGAATAATAAAATAATGCTTCAATTTCCTCCCTGGCGGGAAATTTGATCTCAATCCGATTTGAATCTCGAGCTTGCGTGATATACCTACAGCCATGTACAAACCAATTTGAGCCAAACCGATTTGGCTAAAGCGGATTCAATGCGGCTTGAAAGTGCGTGGTTACGTGGTTAATATCACAAATGACATTTCACATTTAATGTTAAATGACCAAATGGAGCATTTGACGTCTAGGACAGTTTTTATTAGATTTAGCCTGGTCTCCTGGTCACCTAGGTAGCTACCTACTGAGATTCCTCTAGTACCTACCTACCTCTAGTAGGTTTTCGACTTTGCCAGTAGGTAGGTAGGTATGAATAATATGAATATGACGAAATGAAACGCAGTATAGAATACTATTTAAAAGCTAGTAAACCTACTAGCACCTAGGTACCTACCTAGTATCTAGGTAGGTAGGTAGGTAGGTTAGACCTACAACACCCAGATCTAGAGATGGATGACATTTTCTGACAAAACGTAATAGGGAACCAGATGACACAACATCACTCTATATTTTCAGCATTGTTAAACAAAGCATGCATCCATATTTAGAACTGTTGTAGGTATATTCCTCGATGCCCAGTTGTAACGAAAGATTGGCACTTGCTAACTTGTCAAAATCTGCTTGACCATCAACCACGCCATGCATTTAGGCCTTAGTCAGGAAATCGAGGACTTCCTAGTGTTGCCAATGAACTTTAAACTTAAACAATGTACAGAAATGCGTACATACCTTCATCTGAATTATCCCCATCAGCATCTTGTATGTATATTATATCTGGAAATATTAAAGTTTCTCAGTTAATATTAAAAACAACTAAATAATCCTACAGTAAAACTTAACTAATACATTCACACTCACCAGCCATTTTGAAACATTTAAGCATTGAGTGCAAAGAACTGAAGAGAAACACGTTTTGAACCAAGCGCTGAAGATCAATGAAAGGGCTTTGGAAATAATGGCGCCAATATTTAAATGAAGGCCAATCAACTTCAATGTTTATTTTTATGGTTAAAAATTATTTTTATATTATTTTTAATATTATTAATATTAATATTAATATTTTTTTGTATTATTTTATATAATTATTTTTATGAATTTTAAATTTTAAATTCAAGATAACGTGAGTACAGTAGGTTTCAAATATTCAAATTTGCAATAACATAATTTTACAGAAGTTAAATATATTTAATAATTGTAGCTTAGTAATAATAATAATAATTGGTAAAATAATCAATATCGGTTTTGATATTGGTTATCGTTTTAAACTTCAATGTTTATTTTTATGGTTTTTAAAGATCTCTTGTCTCGAAATTACGATTTAATTTTTAAGGTGTACAATATAGAACTCCATAATATATGAATTATAAAAATTGCCATAAAATTTATCGATCTTCATAATCTGTCACGATTTTTTTTTAAATACGAGTTAGGAAAAACTAGACTGGCGAGATTCCCTCATCAAACTAGAGGATGGCAACCACAAAATTATGGCTAGTTTTGTTCGTCAAAATGCGCCAATGGGTTAACTTCGCTTCTACATAAGGCCCCCTACTTTATTAATTGCCTTATATCGTAAAAACATTAAAAAATATACTATGCATCTTTTGTATTACGTAATTCCAGGGGTGTAGTCCTAAAAATAATAATACCAGGGCGGTCTATGCCAGGTTTGAAACTTGATAACGTCTCAAAGGGGCGTCTGGGGGGCTTGCCCCCCAGAAAAATTCCGCGCAGCGAATTTTTTGAAAGTCAGCACTCAAAGAATGGCTTAAAATGATTTTGGAGCATAATAATTGAAGGGAAACAGAAATGTGATAGTTTAATTTCGTTACAAACTTTTCAAATAAAAATGTTAGCAGCGAAATATAGCCCTCAAGAAAGGTTTTAAAATGTTTTTGATGCATAATGAAACAACAAAAAAGTGAAACATTTAATTTTTTCAGAATTTTACCTAAAAATGCCGCACAGCGAAATATTTCATTTTCATCTTTCTATACCGCATTATTAACCTTGATTAATATTTTATTGGAGGGACACAGAAGTCATTCAATTTTGCCAGAAGTAACTACCTGAAAAATGCCGCGCAGCGATTTTTTAAAATTTTCTTCTCTCTTAAACATGATTAAAACGATTTGGATACATATTTATTTACATATTTACATATTTATTTATTTAATCATCGAATTTGGTAAAAATTTTACCTGGATAATGCCGCGCAGTGATTTATTTTATTATTATTAAAATTACTCTGATTTATATTTATTGAAGGGATGCAGATTAGTTATTAATCGTTCAATTTTTTCAGAATTGTACCTGGATATGCCGAGCAGATAATTTTTTCTCTATCTTAAATCAGTAGGTAGAATAAATCATCACTTTTTTCAGAAGTGGAGCACAACGGCAATATTGTAAAGAAAATTCAGAAAGTAATTCAACAAATTTCTTCCTAGAAATTGCACATCAATTTCTGTACTAGCGCAATTTTCTGGCGAAATTAAGTGATGCACTCCTCCGTTTGTATGCATCAGATTCATATTAAATCTTCATGAGAGTGTTTTTAACACTCTGAAAATCTTCAAGAGAGCTGCATAATTTAATTTCGTCAGAAAATCGCGCCACAGAAATTGATGTGCAATTTCTTTATCAAACTGATTTTGAATATTTATTGACCCTATTATAATATTGATTTAGATTATACACAAAAGTTGCTTCGCCCTGGCTTATAGTAAACAGTGAGCCAGGGCGCCGCCCTGGCTCAAAAAGTAGTACCGGGGCGTCGCCCTGGTGCGCCCTGGCCCGACTACACCCCTGAACTAATTGTTAAATTACTTTATGTCAATTTTCAATAATTGTAAATCCAGTTGTGTGCTGTGGACATGAGTGGGAAAAGGTAAAATAATATATCAGCAGGTCCAGTTTGGATCTGTGGGAGTGCCTTAAACACCAACACGAGGGTCCGGGCTGAATAGGTCCGGAATTTTTAAATTTCACTGTAGAATTTAGTGCAAAAAATGTCTAATGTTTAGTGCTTAGTGCTTAGTGTTTAAGAGAAATGGATGATAGGGTTTATGTGATATGGGCCACAACATGAAATAGTGATTAGTGTTTAGTCGCAGTGAAATAAGAATTGAATAAAATCCATTTCTTATGACAAAAACCTTACGACAAGCCAATCAGAAAGACTTACTATTGTTGCTGCGCCGTGGAGAAATTCAGAACTTGTAATTTACTAATTTTAGAGCAGATTTTTGTTTCAAATGCAGGCTGTAAATCTTCAGGTGGCTCTGGAGACACACTAAACATTAAACATTACGACAATTGTAGCCTAACCTTTATGCGATTTAAACACAAATTTTTGATGAATTGATCAACCAAATTACTACAATGTTTATTAGGTAGTTACAATTGATTATCATCCCTATTTGATTTATATGTTATTACTTATTATACATTAAATTCAACCCCCCCCCCCCCTGCGGGGCTGCACCATCACAGTTACGCAAGTGACTGGCAACCAATATTGGTGTGATGTGGTGAACATAACAAGCGTGAAAGTTGGATAAAATAGATTTCCTCATAGTACCTACTAATGATTTAAAAACCGACTAATTTTCTGATGCCAAAAAGCAAATTTAATCTGCCTTACCCAAACCACACTCAAACCAATTAAAAACGGTACTTTGCACAAAATGGATTGGCTGCTGGTCAGGTTCCTTGACAATAAATAATGAAATCAGAGCTCGCCTACTAATTGAGCGAGCGTAGCGAGCGTCACCACGGTCTCTTATGGCACTTTCTCTGTTTTTTTGTTTTTTTTTTGTCCGCACAGCCCAGGTTAAACCGTAAATTCAATTAATCTGAAACTTTGCACATATGCTAACGTAATCTATGCGGTCCCTGGGATCGTTTTTGAACGGTCTCCTGTGATTGGTTCAAGTTTTAAAAAAAATATCTTTCGATTGGTTGCTCTGCTCAATTTGAAATTTAGCAAAGTCATTGCAACCAACATTTTACCCAATCATAAAAAGTTTCAGCAAAATTCTCCCATTGGTTTAAATTTGAAACCATTTTTCCTGTGATTTTTTGAAATTTAAACTAGAACCGATTGACCGAACAACTAAAAACTTTGCATGGTCATTGGTACCAACATTTAAGATATTTTTGCCAATTTCCAGTCTAATCTGTCGTTATTTTCAAACGTTTTTGTAATTCTAGGGACATTTTGCTCGTTGGCTGTCAAATTCACGGCGACTTCGAATCTTCAGTTCAAGGCAAGGTAGTTAGAGCAGAAAGTTTCAAACGAAATGAAACTAATAATGACCGTTCAACAGATTGATCTGATATTGTGTACACACTAATATCATATCATATGAGTGGTCCCAGGTATATTTTTTGAAACATATCCTGTGATTTTTGAAACTTAACAAGGAACCGTTAAATCAAAGGGTTAATCGATCAACTTAAAACTTAGCAAGGTTATTGGGACCAATATTTTTGGAGATTTTGGAGATATTTATATAAGTCTGTGACGAAATTCAAGAATTATTGGCTTTTAATGCCATTTTCGATAGACATAATTTCGGTTCAAGGTGTTGCGTGTATCCGTGCTCGCTCATCAACGCGTCACACAGAGCGTTTTCCTAGTATAATGCACAGAGATGGGCAAAGACAATTGAAAAAAGTATCTAGATGGAAGATACAAGATAGTCTCAACTTCAGTATCTAAGATACAAGATAAAAGATGTTTTAGAAAATGTGAAAAGATAGAAGATAAAAGATAGTTCATTTATGAAAGATACAAGATACAAGATAAAATATACTTTGATTTTTTTTATTAATTCATCGTAGATTATGAATGAGCAAAATTATAGAAAATCAATAGCGACTGTAAATATTATATGATTTGCCTCAACATAAAAAATTCTAAATTAAATAGTTTCTTGGACAGAATAGTAGATGTATAACCGTTGAATGGGGGCAAATAATACAAGGTTTATTACGAATACCATCAATCGCCAAAAACTGTACTACCTATATGAAAATAATTTTTAACAATTTTATGATCAAATGAAACCGGAAACCGAAGTGTCTTGTTTTGAAAGTTGCTTGTTTTAGAAGTCATCTCCTGTCTTGTGTTCACATTTATTGCTGTTGCATTCAAGTCATAAATAATGGACAGATAATATTTAGCTTCTTCACAGAAATCAAAGAGGGAAAAGTAGTACGGTGTGACATTTTAAGAATATAAAATAATCAAATATAGGAAAAAAGTATCTTCTATCTTTTTGGAGAAAAAGATGGAAGATACTAACATAAATAGTATCTAGATGGAAGATGAAAGATAGTCACCACAAATGTATCTAGATAGAAGATACTATCTTCTATCTTAAGATAGTATCTAAGATACTTCCATCTAAGATAGTGCCCATCTCTGATAATGCATTAGCACCACTGATATATAACATGTGGATTGCTTATCAATGCTATGCGAGTGAAGTCAACATTTTCTATGTCGTCGCTGTAATAACTTTGCAGATTTATAACAAATTGTAACTAATGAAACTAAAACCTAGTAAACTAATGACTAAAGTAATGATTAAGTTGATTCAAAGTGATTTTAGAAATGATTTAGATCGTGTAAAAGGCTGTTATAAATTGATGACCTTGAAAAGGAACATTTTATTTAATGTATTTTCGACTTCACTGGGACTAATGCTAAAGGGATTCAATGCGCAATCCACGCAACGAAGTGGAAGTACATGGAGATCAGTGATTAGCCCAGACTACATTTTTTAGATTATCAAATCATATTAGTTATGTGGCGGACCAGCACCAAACCTTCCCTCACGCAGTAGACCGGTTCCCGCCTGTCCTTGAATCATGCAGGCGAGCTTCATATCAAACCTTTATTAGACAATCCTTTTCTTTCAAGGTACCGTTTATTATGTGTTCGAGTGTACCTACCCAAACTAGAAAGCATTAATTACCTAATTAAAATATAAATTTCTTGTAAAACTCCCATACCTATGAGTTACTATCAGTCAACTTCTCGTGTCATAACCATAAACCGGTAAGTGTTATTTATTTGGTAAATACACAACTGAAAACACACTCTTCTGTTCATAACACAATACTTCAACGCTAAACAACGACAGAGAAGAAGCCAATTATCATGCAAGGATGATGCGTTAGGCCGGCCTGCTGCATGGTGATTCACACCTTCACTGTCGCTATCTACTGTTAGAGGAGGTAAACTAACCTTCACCAGCACCTAAGGCTGGCGGGGTGGGAGAAGTATGAAGCACAGAAATTGAGTCAGAAGAATTGTACCTCAAGGAAAACTATATCAAGTATTCATAGGTTTATGGTCATAGCCATGGTTTGAGTCTAACCTTCAATAAAAAAGGTTATCTATAATCAGTACAATGTGCCATTTATCAAATTGATCACAAAATTACAATAAAAGCTTTACAAATATTATTAAGGTAGGCCATTTTATTTAAATAAAATACTTAATAACTAATTACATATTAAAATCTTCACAATATCTCTTAGATTGTGAAAAATATAAACCGATTTGCAATCATAAAATCATAATCATAATGAAAATATTCACAATCTTTGATATACCTAATCAGTCAACCAGTTGACAGGTAGTAGTAGGTACTTTAAAACTCGCTTCTTTCTTGATATAAATACCTACACAATACTGTTGAGGGATTTTTAAACATCTACCTATCTGTCCAGAAAATCCAGAATATATCAGGTTGCAACTTGCATGTCGCTCAATTACACAGATAAAGCTGGAATTCACATCCTCGTTTCAATCGAACAAGAAATCCCTATGGCATCTGAAAAGTAGGTAGTACAGTGGATGGTTAACAGCCTCATGCTCAAAAGAATTTCTGGATTTATCGACGCAAGTGTCCAGAGTCTACTGGATTCCATCTGTAAAATTATTAGCACACGGTCATGTGGTGTTGAGGACTGACACACGCAAATATCTACTTGCAGACGCAACTTCTTTTGAGCATGAGGCTGTAAGTGATGACAAGTTTCAAAATTATAAAACACGAAGGGGCAAAAAAATATCACTGCATGACAAAATAAAGGAAAACATTGCAACTCCCGTGACAATACAAAACGACTTCTAGTATTCTCTACACAATCGTTATTGCATAGACAAGTCTTTTATATGACTGAATGACGTTATCCACTCCGTCATGTGGGACACGTGACGGCCTCTCTTATCGTCGCTCTGCACATCGGACATTCCGTCAACTGCATCGAGCAGTCCGAGCAGAACCCCTTGTGTCCGCACGGCTCCAATCTGACCGACGCTCTCTTGTCAAAGCAGAGCGTACACGAGTCCTCTCGAACGCTCATCTTCCGCAGCTGCTCCAGTCGGATATGTCTCGGAAGCACCACTTTGTCCTCAGCCAGGAGCGTCGCGAAGTCGTTGAAGCTGTGGAATTTGACGTTGCGCGGCGGGAAGCGGAACGGCTCGCTGCCGAAGTTGAAGCGGCACTGTTGGAACGACATGAAGCTGGCCGCTGCAAAGAACCCGGATCTGGAACCGTAGTGAAAAAGACACTGAAGTTAGAGTAACATCATGCAATTAAACCAAGCTACTTTGCTACAATTATTTTACATTAGAACTATATACCTATTTGAAATGAAAAGTACCTTGAGAATGCGCTAATATCAGTAAGATGGCCACTCACGCGAGTATGCATGAGTATGCACCCAGTGCGCGTGCGGGCAAGTCACTTACATGTCAATCGTAACGAGTTCAGTAAAAGTTATAATTATATTGCAAAATAACAGAAATTGATGCTTACCTCAGTGTCAACAATCAAATATAATCAGCATATTTCATTACAGCACACATTCATTCAAATTCTTGTGAAAACTAGATGTCTATTCACCAAAAGCAGCATTTGACAGATTGAAATTGTTTTGAACGAGGCGACAAGAAAAATGTGTCAGAAGCCTCGTTCAGAAGGCCGTGATAAAAACAATTGCAATCTGTCAAATAGTGCTTTTGGTGGATAGACATCAGTTCTCGCAAGAATTTGAATGAACGTGGGCTGTAATGGAATGCCGATTATATTTGATTGTAGACACTAAGGTATTCATCAATTTCTGTTATTTCGCTATGTAGTTATAACTTTTACTGAACTCGTTATACGATTTACATGAAAGTGACTACACTTTCACTGACTACACTGTCATGTGACTACATGACTTGCCCGCATGCGTACTGAAGGTTCACTCGGTGGGGAGATGTTATTTTTTTTCGCTATGGGGCGTTTTGCGACTCTTTGTGTCGATGGGTAGGTAGGTACATTTATATTTATATTATATTTATATTTATATTAATTTCCATAATTGCTTCAATTTGAAGTGTTAACCATAGGAGTCTGAATACTCATGTACCTATTATGTATGCATTTATTACTTAGGTTTATGAATTACATACTAGTACTACAGTACGTTCTACAAGGAATTTGCAGCAGCGAAAAATCTATTTTCCATTTAGAATTCCTATTTTCCATACAAATTTTGGCTAGTTTTCTGACACTACCTCTTCCTCACCTCATAACAATAGAGGACCAAAGAAAATCCACATTTCTGAGGTGTATACAGCATTTTATTGGCGTTTGTATTTTGGCATTTGCCCTCAGGCGCTGAAAGGTCCTTGTAGAACGTAGTGTATTAAAATATTTGAAGTATAACTACTACCTACATATTTTCAAAGCACATATTATATTTTAAATGCATTTGAAATATTCAAATAGGTATTCGCACACCCCTAATGAATGATAAGCTACACCACAAAGTGTGCATTCCAATGCTGCTATAGGTACGTGTAATGCAGCTAAACGTATCTTTGCATATTTCTGTTTTAAAAGTGAGAGGCAGGTTCGAACTCCAGTTCACGCGGATCATCTCCTCACGTCACTACTCCGTGCTACGTACCTGGCGGTATTGAACAGCTGCATGTACGGAGGCTGGAGCGGCACTCCGTTGATGAAGAAGACGATCTGAGACTTGTCGATGTCCAGAAGCGATCCCAGCACGTCGCCGGCGCGCCAGCACGGATGACCTTGGGCCTCGTTGCGAGCGTTGTGCCAGATGAGGCGCCGACAGCCGTCGTACGCCAGCGAGTAGGCGTCGTCGCCGATGCCGTAGCCCTCCTGCGCATGGCATGGACATTGCAAGCTCGATCACATTGGAAATCACATGTTCATAGGCGTGCACATGGTGGTGGGGGGGGGGGGGGACTGGGGGGGGGGGGGGGGGGGCATGGCCTCCCCAATGGGTCAGCCTCAACTAAAAAATTATAAAATGTGGTCCTCATAGTGTCAAAATTTTGTTTTAAAAGGGTTTAAACAAAAATTTCTCCCTGCGGGGTAGACTGGAGTTGCTCAAATCACTGGAATGGAAACGAGTAGTACTAGGTTGATCAAAAACACAATATTTTGGAAAACAATGCATGTGCCTTCCAAAAACACAATTTTATCATGAATTTCTAGGTTTTTCCCCTTAAAGTTTCTTTTTAATATGCCATAAATTTGCTCTAACATGTATGACCTTCAGAGAATATTTTCTCGAGGGCCTCGCCCCAGAACCCCCTTTCATATAAATTTATAGTTATACCGGGTGGCGCATAAAAAACGCACAATGAGCGAGACATCGCTGTGACGAAACTACTGCATACATCGTGCTGAAAATGTCACAAAATATAAACAACATACTTAGGTTCAAAGTGTGAAAGTATCAAAAACATATCCTTTGTAGAAAATAAGTTACAGCTGCTCGAATTTGGTTGCCAAAAAATCGATTATATACCGAGCCCAAATAGCCCGCGACAGAAAATGTCCATTGGCCGGGACGCTGTGTCTTCAAAACTGCTTACGATATCAATCTGAAAATTTTAAATTTTAAACAAAATATATTGCTATAAATTAAGTAAAAATTTCAATACATAAGGATCAATGGAACGAAAGTTATTGGTTCTTCATGTTGAGCCTAAAAGCAGAATATCATTTCTAAGTTATTATTACGCACGATAATTTCAAAAAGTGTAATTATCTCACGCTAATTCTGCTTTTAATCTCAACTTCAAGGTACCATAACTTTCATTCAATTAATTCAAATTTATTGAAATTTTTACACCAATGATGGCAATATATTGTGCATGAAATTTTACATTTTGAGCTTGTTATCATGCGTAATTTTGAATTAAAGGAGAACAAAATACGTTAAATACGAGAAGTATGCAATGTAATATTTATTTCTATGCATTTTAGTGAAAACCGCATATTTTTAAAAAAATCCATGATTTTTTTATGATTTATTTTATGTAGCGCGCAACGAATATTCATCTCATGCGTGACGTACGTGGTGCGCGGCCATGTGTTCTGAGTCATGAGTCGCAGCGCGGCCGAACATGGCTATAAACAAAATCAAGTGTGACACTCATCTGTTCTTTACGCAACACACATGCAGTTCGTGTCCAACACGAGACGTAGAAACACTTTCTGTGTCTCATATTTTGAATTTACTTTGTAAACTAGTTTCTAATGCGCTAACTGCACTATTCTTTTTATTAATCGTTCACTATACGATAGGACAATGAGTAGAGAGACAATATTACCATATCAGTTCGAGCCAGAATATGCAGAGACTGATCTAGACAGTGTTGTTTTAGTGGGCGAGGACGATATAAGTGTACACATATATTCGGGACGAAAGGATAATATTTTGTGGTGTAAATGTGGAATGTGCAAATTGATGCCGAGTGATTTTGAATGTTTGTGTTGTAAGGAAAGCGAAACTATTGGCAAGGTTAGACGGCAATTTGATTGTGTCACTGAAAACCCCCTTTTTAGTAATTTAGTTATTTTTCAAGAAGCACTAAATTTATTACGACATCAGACAATTCGTAAAACTGCGAGCCGACGGAAGAAGGAGTCTCTCTCAGCAACAGAACTACCGAATAAATCGTGGCGGTATTTAGCTTATAAACAATTTGTTATTTGGGTGAATGCCAATAATACCCTTGGTGTCGGCAATAGGGTGGTAATTCCTTCGTGTGTAGTTAGTAAGATAAGAGAAACATTTCCGGAACCAAATGCTCTGTACACTGGATTTTTGCCTCGAGATTTAGGGGAAACACCTAAATGGCCTGAATAAACCAGCTGTAAGTAATACTTCTTCGAACATATTTTTATGATATATATTACAATGGTTATTACTTATTGTGCATTTGCTCACCGTTATCACTGCTGGGTTGATGATGAAGGGAAGCGGGTAAATCGACTTTTACGTATTTCCTCGACAGCGGGGCGGGGGATGGGGGCAATGTTCTCAGGTACTTGCACAGGTGGGTCAAGGTCGGAATCTTCAATTATTTTACACTCTTCATTTTCTACTCTGTCCGCAACTCTGTCCATAATGTCGTCTCGCCACAAATAACTCTTTTTTTCGTATCTTGTTTTCATCACCCATGCTTTTGAGGCTTTTGAGTATTGTTGGTATTCGGCTTTAGGTTTTCTATTTTGATTTGCATTGTGATCGAGAATTGCAATGATTGATCGGATGTGCATTCCGCGGTTAGAGAAATGGATTCTTTTCGGAAGGTATTTCAAGCGGACATTGTGGTAAGATTCCAATCGACCTGTGTGCACGTAATTTTTAGCGTGTTTGATGTCATTTACAAATCCGGTGTTTGTAATGATTTTTTTTAATTCTCTGTAACTGTCTGATTTTGGATCAATCCACATTTTCTTCTTTCTTGTTTCCGGTGATAGTTCTTCATGTCCACAACGAGAGATGCAATCAGGTTGCATTGGGTCAGGTGACCAACTTTGCACATTTTTAACATGATACAATAAAGATGTAAATTTCTCTACCAAAACCTCCCCATCACCACCGCATGTCTGGCAACTCCACCACAGATGGTTCGATATACTACCCTTCCATGCTGAGAGTTCTGGGTATTTTTTTTCCACCGCTTTTATTCGTTTAGATAAACTTTTAGCTAAATGCCACACGTCGAATTCATGCTGAATCGTATCTTTGAATTGTCTCATAAATACACCCACCCCCCGATGTCGATCACTTAGAAATATTTTAATATTCAATTGTTCGTCGTAAATCAGTCCTTGAATAGTTCTTGGCAAGCATTTTTCTCAAGATCTCCTGTCATTTGGCATTTCTGAATAATTTTAAAATCTACAATTTGAGATGTACTGAGATCCATTATGGTGTATGTGCAGTATTTAGCGCAGAAACCAGGGCTATCGAATTGACCATCCCCTGCTAAACGCACATTTTCATCTTCACGCAAATTATTCATCATCTCTGTTCGTTGTTCCACCCACACTTTTTCAACTTCGTTTTGAAAATACCTTTTAATTAGTTGATCGAAAGTAGTGCGTGAAAAACAAAGCAGTTTCAGTGTATTTGCAAATTGAGAAAATGCTGTGAAATTAACACCTGTTAGCATCAGGGCTGACGCAATAGCCACATTGCCTTTGGGTTGATTGCCCTTCATAGTCTGAGATCGCCAGTGTAATTTATGACCTGCTTCACACGTGGTCGTCACCCCTAGCATAGCCCCTCGACTCCACCTCTTAGTTTTTATAACAAGAGCCCCACATTCACGGCACAGTCTAAACAGGGTGGACAAACAGCTCCAAAATACAAAATAAAATAAATGTTGAGTAGTATTATCACTGTCACTGTCATTTTCACTGTCGGTTTGATCGTCAACGGAGTCCTCACTATCTGATGTTTCTTCTTCCGGGTCCAGTCTAAACGAAACATCCAAATCTTGCTTCTCAGTTTCCGACTCACTATCACTCTCAGAACAGAAACGATATATTTCTTGCGAGCCTAATTCGCACTGCACACCTGCATCACACGTATTTGTCCACCGATAATCTTCGCCGATCACCATTGGGGATGGATGACTCGGGGCTGTCAAAGCGCCTGAAGTCCCGGGTTGAGGAGAGGGTGGATTTGTTGTCAAGAGGTCATCTACCATTTGTTTTTTGCGCTTTCTTTCATAGCGAGTTGCACGACTTTCTTTAGCTGCTGGTACGGGTTGAACGGCTACGGGTTGATCGGGCACGTGTGAGCTGTCACTTTCATGTTCACCTTTTAAACACTGGGTTGGGACTGTCCCCGGGTTCAAATTTATTTTTTTTCTACCGGAAGAATCACCCAATAATCAGTATTTTAAAATGTCGGACTGATTAAAATCCTCGGGTAAAAAGTGTTTCGAGCAAACACGTGAATCGTCACTAGGTTCGAAGTTGTCTCTGAACGATCTCGCTTTCCACACAGCAAATCGTTTGGGTGATCTATTCCTATTCGGGTAGCGGTATAATGATACCCGAGGCACTGTTTTTTCTGAATTATTACAACCATAAAACGAGCACCGAGGCATTATTAAATCGGATTATACTAGACAAATTTGAATTACACTTTACATCCTGACTCAGTGACTGCAGGAACTCGACTGATTTTCATGTGAAGCATACAAACTTACGCATACAACTCATAAACATATCAGGGCCTCTTGGGTGAGGCTTCAAATTTCTGAGATCTACGCATGCAAGTTTCTCAAGTGTGTAATGATCTAAATTTATTACCTCCAAGCATTTTTATAGTTTAACTCATAAAACATTCTGAAGATGGAATATACTGAAACTAAAATAACGAAACCAATGTCGAGTGATTTTGAATGTTTGTGTCGTCGGGAAAGTGAGACATATGACGAGATAAGACGGGAATTGGATGTGTGTGTCTCTATAAACCCATCTATTTGAACATGATAATTCAATCATTTATATCATCAGATCAATCAGTTCGTAGAAAAGACTTTGAAACGAAGGAAGAATAATTTTCTCTTGCTGCTTCAGATTTATATCCAATAGGTATACATTGTGGCGGTTTTTAGCTCACATAATTACCTGACAATTCAACTTTTAAAATGTCTGGCTGATTACGATGTTTCGGGCAAACACAAGGCCTGTCAATAGGTTCATAGTTGTCCCTGAGCGATTTTGCTTTGGATTTAGCTTACAAAACAGTAATTCGTTTCGGCGCTTTCTTTCTATTAGGGAAGCGGTAAAATGTTCGCGGCGATAGCATTTTTTTTCCTTACTATTACAGCTGTAAACAAGGCACTGGGGCATTATGAAATAGTATGATACTATTATTAGATCTTCGAATCACATTGTACATCATAAGTTAGTGCATGAATGAATATAGACTGACTTGCATGCATGCATACAAACTCACGCGGCACCCATATAACCAATGCATAGCCACACTTGCGACGCCCCAGTGACGTCATCGTTCTCGTAGCGTTGCGCAAGAACGTCTGCCAAGGTGTGTTACGATTTTTTTTCATAACCAACAAGCATGTCTATGTTATATGAACACATACAACATTCTGACACTGAAATATCACTAAACTTATTTTGTTCCCCTTTAACAGCGTCCCAACCAATGCACGTTTTCTGGACGCGCCCTATTTGAGCTCCGTATAATCGATTTTTCGACAACCAAATTTGAACTGTTTTTCCATGGAAGTAATGTTTATAAAACTTTCACACATTAAACCTTGGTATGTTGTTTATACTAGGAAAACGCTGAGTGTAACGCGTTGATGACGAGCACAGAACATGCAACATCCCCAATCACGATAAACGACACGGCACAAGACGATTTTCTCTGCAACTTTCCAATCTCCATATACATACTCTGGATGAATATCAGATCCATTGTGTCGTGACTTTCCTACGTAATCGGAACATAGAAACAATTTGATTGTCGACCATCAGAAGATATTATTTAAACTTAAAACCAATTGGAGGATTTTGCCTTCGTACTGCCAAAGATAATTAGTAAGGTACTGCATCCGATTTGATATGCGCTAGTTCTCCTGTAAATTGTGGACCGCTTGGCTGCTCTACAGGCCTTGGAGCAGAAGCTTAAGGAAGGCAGGGGTTGAAAATGAAGTATCTAGTGGAGCGGTCGCTCCACCCAGCCAAGTCGTACCGTTCACTCACAGTCACTCAACATACTGTAAATGCCTAATAAACTGAGGAGCAGACCAAACACTTTTACTGTAAGCAACAACATGGCATTTTCGGCCTACTGGATCTTAAAATAGGAAAATCTCACATTGTTGCGAAATATCTTAATTTTGAGCTATGGCCCACCCCACCCCATATACCAAATTTTGGAATAACATGTTATTCCATTTGCGAGCCAAAGGGCCATGAAAACAGTGAAATTACACCGCTTTTTCTTCTTCTTCAGATGATGATGATGTTATCAGGAAACCCTATTGACAGGGCCACAGCCTAAACGGCTGAACCAATCGATCTGAAATTTTTACCACATGTGCACTTTTGGCGTCTGATGATACCTTGCCTCTTGTGATTTTTTGTGCCGCCTTTTTAAACCGGAAGTGACGTCATATCTCAAAAACGTCTGGACCGATTAGAACGAAATTAGAGCCATTCGATTCAGATGGTCATCTATATGAAGTATCTATAAAAAAATAATTATTTTCTTATTTTTTAAACCGGAAGTGACGTCATAAATACGCAATATTTAACTTATTTCAACAAATTATACTTAAAATTAGGGGTGTGCGAGTACTCGAAATTTCGAGTTCGAGTCGAGTTTGGGGGGTGAATCAAGTCAAAAAGGGTTAAACTCGACTTTTTCGAGTTTTCAAAAAATAAAAAATAATCTAACAGACCCCTACATACTTCTTCCATCAATAATCCACTCCTCAACTCACAAGAACACATGACTTTCTGTTAAAATGTTTCACAATGAAATAATAATGACGCATTGTTGGATGAAATTGTTGAGATTTGGGAAATATGATATTCCTGCTAATAAGTGACATAACTCGTCTAAGTACTTCTGACAATACTTCTAGGAATGCAAAACCCAGAATTTTGGCCTAAGGAAGTTCTAGGGTCTTTGGCCTTTACATTCTATGTAGTGCCTAGTACCTAGTAGTATTTCTAGTTGCAGATTGCATGGATTTTTTCCCCCAAAATACAGTAGCTGTTAAAGCTTAGATCTTTACTTGTCATTCCAAGCTACAAATTTCTAGTAGCAGCACTTCAAACCCCAGTAGTATGAGAATTAAAATTATTTACCTATCTATATACATCTTATCTTATTATAAGAAATTACATGAATTAGCAGCCCTACAATGTAGAGATGATGTATGATTAATGTAAATATTTCTATTCATTTTGTGATGGTCGAATAATAATTTTATGACCTAATAGTACATAGGTGAACATCATGACCTTCATGATTGGAACCCTGAATCAAGATTATTTCTTTTAAGATTTTGGTAATGTGAAACTATACAATAATTATATAATTTTGTATGTGCCTTTCAATGATGTATCTAAATCAGTGCTAGTTTTACAGATCAAATATTAATTTAATCATATTTGAGCCAAATGTAAAAGTAACATTCATGACCATTTTCTAAATTGTCATGTCATTGGAAATGTCATTGACTTGGCTCCTTTTTTGATATCACTCCTTTTCGGTGTTGAATTTTTTTAAAGTAAAGAGACTTGGCTGCCTTTTTTACACGGAGTGTTTTTTTCTTACATTTTACAAATATTTCAAGATTATGGAATAAAATGTCCCTAAAATGACAAAAACTTTTGAAAATAACGAAACATTAGACTAAAAATTGGCAAAAGTACCTTAAATGTTGGTACCAATGACCATGCGAAGTTTTAAGTTGGTCGATCAATCGGTTCTAGTTTAAATTTCAAAAATCACATGAAAAATAGTTTTAAATTTTACCAATGGGAGGATTTGGCTGAAACTTTGTATGATTGGGTATAATGTTGGTTGCAATGTTTTGCTAAATTTTAAATTGATCGGAGCAACCAATCGAAAGATTATTTTTTTAAAACTTGAACCAATCACAGGAGCCCGTTCAATAACGATCTCAGGGACCACATAGATTACGTTAGCATGTGTGCAAAGTTTCAGATCGATTGAATGTGCGGTTTGACCTGGGCAGTGACCACAAAAAAACAAACAAACAAACAAACAAAAAACACACACACAGAGAAAGTGCCATAAGAGTACCGTGGAGACGCTCGCTACGCTCGCTCAATTATGGCAATTTTTCAGCTTGATGCATGAAGTAGTTTCGTCACAGCGATGTTTCGCCCATTGTGCGTTTTTTATGCGCCACCCGGTATTTCGTGAAAAAATAAAGTTTTGGGAACAAAAATCACCTTGCGTCACAAATTCATTTTGAAGTGACAAAATACTAAAAACAGTCATACCGGGCATTATCTGGCTATTTTCTGATATGTAATTGAGTTCTATTAATTTGCCCTCTAGTGTGTAGGTGTAATGAGTGTGGGACCCAATTTCAGGGGGACAGCCCATCAGTAGAGCTCCGTGAAAATGGGTTTATTATTTTACCAATTTCGTTTTTAAAAACCCAAATTTCGTTTTTTAGCGGTTTTATAGAATTTATAGTGGCAAATCAATAAATTAATATTTCTGTCAAAAATTATGTAGTGACCAATCCCTATTCAATGCTAAACATTAACCACTAAACATTACAGGCAATCTAAGTAACAAAAAAGAACACAAACAAGAGTTTAGAGTAAATAAAAGTGTATTTATTTAAGTAGGAACTCTGAATGGCGTTTACATGCGACGTGTTTCATCAGTGTGTCCTTGCGCTCGAGTTCTAGTCTGCAGTTGCAAAACCGGCACATCAAAAGTTTTCCGTCACTCAAGTAAAACCCGTCACTCCTGAACTCTGAAGCCCTAGACGCGGCTGTACTGTTGATTACTGCTGTACTGCTGTACTGTACTGTGGCTGTACTGTGTACAAAGTAAAAACACAAGTAAAATTGTTTTGTGCACAATAACGATAATAATAATTTAATAATACAGTGGCACTACAACTAAAATGGCCGCCCGCCGCCGTATCGCTGCCTCGTGCGATGGGGGGAACAGGAACAGCTGATTCCTAGCGCCTGCGCAGTTACCAAATGTATATGAGCAGGGTTTAACCTTGATTAATGTCACCTAACAAGCGCGCTTGCTTTCTCCGCGGAATGTGGATATTTCCATGAATTATGCGTGAAATAGGAAGTTTTAGGTTGAGTTTCAACATTTTCTGTAAACATTTCTGAAAACTGAACAACATTTGTGGGATTTCGCGATGTATTACAAAAATATAGTCGATTTCGGTGTTATTTCGCAATGATGGCATATTTCGTTTTTTTTCGCGATTCAAATCTTGTAGAATTGGGTTTAGAATGACGTAATTCGTGCTCATATTCCAAGAAAATACAAGATATAAAGATATCGCGTTATCGCGATGTGCGAAATATACGGAGCTCTACCCATCAGGAATCAGGAATCAGGAATTTGGGACAGCCCATAATGTGGGTTGGCCCCTGAAGCCCCACCACCAGTGGCGGTCTGGCCCGGGGTGCCGGGATGTGATCGCATCCCGGGCCCCTGCCGTTTAGGGGCCCTTTTTTCCATATTACGGGTCCCTAAAATACATTTTACTGTAGTTTTTCATATTAACCAGCATTTTTATTCATTTTACATACATTTTTACTATTTCTACTTTGTTTCAGGACCCTGTCAAATGTTTATCCGGGCCCTTTGCCTCATTGCATCCCGGTCCTTTTCATCCCAGACCGCCCCTGCCCACCACTGCATCAAGGTGCGTGCCAAGGTGGCAGTCTATCAGGGGGTTTATTAAATGATCTACAAAACAATCAATAAAAGAGTAATAAACCATTCATTATATACCAAGTTTTACCCTTATGAATAGAATAGGTAGGTTCCTTATAAACGAGTAACGACCCCTCTGAAACCTGTTGTAAGATCGTATGATGATGCACAGACAACAATAGAAAAGGTGTCAGGACGATACAGAATCTATCGATGCGGAACTCTCACATTCTACCAACGCCGGAACCGAACGAGCCTTAAACAATTTGCATGCTACAGGTGACCTTGACACGTACGTGATTGAGGAACGTGCTGTGTTTTGTGGCCCAGCCAATCTGCATGACGCCAGGCGTGATGATCAGCGTCTCGTAATACCACGCGCCGGTGTCCACTTGGAAAGTGCAGCGCACGCTTTCGAACGAGTACGCGTCGCAGCGCGCCTGGAACATACAATATACCTCATTCATGTCATTGAATGTTGCGAGCAATATCCTTCTACTAAAGCGAGTATCACAAATCAAATCTATCACAAAAGTAGTTCAGTGTCACAAACTACAGAAATAAAATTTGGTGATCTCAAATTTTCTATCATACACCAATCGGATTTCTGAATTCACTCCATACAAATGCTATTTCACTGGCGAAAAATTGAAATTGTTTAATTTGAATTGCCTATTGATTGTGTGATATGAACTAAATGAGAATCTGAGGCACTCTCCGATAAAGAGCATATTACATAGGGGTGTTCATTGATTATTTTTTTCAAATCGATTATCGAATCGACGTGCATCAAGCATAATCGATGATTAATCGGATTAAATCGTATTGATATTATGAAGTTTCGGAACACAAAGAGGAAGGGTATTATCTCATTTGTTACGGCAATATTAACCTCAATTATTTAGGAAGTTTACTTCAAGGCGCAATTGTAAGCCTTTATTCAAAAAGTATGACTGTAAATGGCCCCTAGTTAGAATGAGAAATTGTAAGGCTATTTAAGAAAACTCACACGAAACACGAATATTTTGATAAAATAAGACGCACACAAAGAAATATTAGAATTAATATCAACATGAACTGACGCTGACGGCAGCCATTTTGGATTGGGTATGTTCAGAAATCAGTGAAAAACAGAGTAGTGAGGAAACGAGCACTAAATTTGAGATTTTTGGCGGCATTTTCTTCTAATCGATTATTCCACTCCAAATCAGATTAATCGACTTAAAATCAATAATTGATTAATCGATTCGATTTAATCGTAATCGTGAACACCCCTAATATTACACCATGTGAACAAATTGTAAAATATTTGTACAATTCACTTCAGAGTTCATTCATTCATTCAGAATTTTGAATGACCTCTGAAGTGAATTGTACAAAAATTGTACAATGACCTGAAATTGAAATACCTATACTAACTTAAATTGCAGAGTTACAATAACAATTGTCCAAAAGGAAAATGTTATATAGCATAACAATACTTTAAATAATATTTGAACTGAATTCAAAATACACAATCAAACGTTGTACATAATCACTTATCAATTATCAGTTATCACAGACAATTTTTTTTTTTTAAATATCAAAAAAATGTATAAAAACATAAAATCATTAATCAAAAAAAAATAAAAATTGTGAAATATATTAAAATTTCAAATGAGGTATTTCAATGAAAATATTAGAATATTCATGTGGAATATGTACGTACACTGCAAAAGTTATGGGAATTAAATGAATAAGTAATATGTATCTAAATTGAAGAAATAACATGTAGGTAGGTACCTATGTGTTTAGTACACTTTACCGAATGTTTAGTCAGCACTCAGCCCATTATAAAAAGTAAAGACAACTTATTTAAATCACAACCAACTCGTATCCTCCGTATTTTGTTTAGATAAATTGCCATGAATTAGTGTTCTGTTGGTTGTTCTTGTAAATCTGCACTTTGAGTTGAGACAGAGTTGGCTTGCCTCTAAACCATCTGGAGATATCTTCAAGTACTCGCTGACATCTTTAGTGTTGAGCATCACGTTGATGGCGGTTGTGTTGACCGTCTCGTAGGAGAAACTTCGGCCCTCGACGAGGACTGAAACCAGGCAGCAACGGAGGTCAGAACGCAAACAGCAGGCAGTATTATTCAAAATCATAAAACACCATCAAGAATTCTTTAATCAATACACAATTTTACTAGTACTGAAATATTACACAAATTCTTAGTCTGCAAATTTGTAAATACCTAGGACCTATTACTATTCAAGTTTTTAAACTGACAAGTTGTGCTAGTGCAGCCCGCGAGTTCCCTAATGGGACTCGACAACATTTTGTAAGATAACTCACAGTGGAATAATATTGCTTGGTGAATCTAAATTCAGACACATTTTAAAAATCACTAGGGTAGTATGATCATGAATTTTTTAATGTGGTGCAAGCGCAAGCGATTTTGCCGCTTGTTACAGGCACTTTTTTGGATACAATTCAAGAGAAAATGGGTCGACGAAATGATTTGAAATTTTAATCCTGATTAGATAAAAGACTAAATTAGAGTTATCACTTGGTACATTTTTAATTTTTTGCTTTGTAAATTAGTAATAATTAGTTGATTTTTGGTAAAAATGGTCTATTTTCTTGCCCCCCTGGGTGCCATATGAAATTGAATTTTAAACATGTGCCAAGTGATAACCCTAAGTTTGTCTTTTATCTAATTATTAAATTTTTAGATCAATTAGTTCACGGCGGCTGTATAGTCTCCAATCGTATGGGAAATTTTATCGTTTTGAGCGGTTTTGTTGAATTACCGGCGCCTAACTACCAAGGCATGAAGCAAAATAAAAGTGCTATTTATATACAATCAAGCTGATCATGTGAACATCCTATCAAAGTAACACCCACTCATGAAACATTTTTTCTCTCTCAATTTGCTAAAACGGCCGAGCGCGCACCACCCTAAGTACTTGAGTGTGCCACAGATTGATTGATTATTAGGGTTTAACGGCGCGTCAACGACGAGGTTATATTGCGCACATTAATTTTTACTTTAAACTTTGTTGAATTAAGTGGAGGACATAGGGAGGGGGTCGACCGAACGGGCCCGATCCGGAGGAGTCCAGCACTGGTGGGAAGGCCAGGCCGGAATGGGGACGGACTGGGGGGTGTGAGGATTCGGACCGGCGGAACCCGATTTCAGGGGGATCACCATCTCGAGGGGGAAGGCCGGCCCGATGGGGACCGCAATTCAAGGGAGGACATGGTTAGGCCAACCCTGGCTGCTCTTTGTCTGGACCTCACCACTGATCTGTCCAGCATGTGTAGCCCTTACACATGAGCATATGCTCGCCGGCGTAGCTGCAATGGATCGTTGGCCAACACAAACCCCACCACCGCGATTAGGTGGCAGCCGTCGGGGGGGTGTGCCACAGTTTACCTTTCAGATAGGTAGTACCAAATGAAATGCTACATGACATTCATATGCAAGTTACTTGCATGTTCTGAAGGTTGGGATCGCAGCCAATCATGCAAGATACATACACAAGTTGTCGAGACACCACTGCGCACAGAAGCCCACTTGTCTCTTGACGAAGTCCTCCGTCGTCGAGTCCCACTTCTCCAGTCTCAGCAGCGGGTTCAAGTCCTCCTTCATGAGCCGCTTCTTGATGGTCACTTTGTTCTCGCTCGTCTGCGCGAACTTCTCCAGCGCGATCAGTGAGAAGAGAATCACCAACGCATTCAGCTCGGGGTTCTGAGAGATCGCAAACACACTTCAAACCACCATCATACACATTACACCCTATGATGACCAAATCTCTAGATACTTCTGCATGTGCCCGTATTCCGGTTCGGTCTGGACCTGATTTAAAACTGGTGTAATGGCAGGTCGTATTGTTTATATTACTAGGTACTCATTTTACATTTACCTACTAAATACTAATATTATTACACTGTCAAGTAAAAGTACATAGCAAGCAGAGCGAAGAGCAGATCTCTCATTGGCTGACAGCTGTCAAGTGACCTTTTTTGCCACACTGCTATTCGCTCATGATCCGGAAAAAAGCGAAGAGTCCAGTTGATGGGGTGACTAGTGTTTTAGTAAAGATGCCAGAATAGCCAACTTGCTTTCATTCACTCAACGTCATTAAGCAGAAAGAAAGACTACTTAAGGTTAATTACTCCGTTAATTACAACCCCATAAAAAACACTCCGTGTAATAATACCAGCCAAGTCTCTTCAACTAAAAAAAATAAAGAAATCTAAAAATTCAGCACTGAAAAGTAGTGATATCAAAAAATTGGTCAAGTCAAAACATTTCAAAAAATACTTTGTGCATCGTGCGTATAAATAGTATAAAATAATCATAAAATGAAAATATATTCATCTATACTTATAATATATCTATAATGCACTAAAAAAACGATGCGCCAAGTATTTTTTGAAATGTTTTGACTTGGCCAATTTTTTGATATCACTACTTTTCAGTGCCGAATTTTTAGATTTCTTTTTTTTTTAGTTGAAGAGACTTGGCTGGTATTATTACACGGAGTGTTCTTTATGGGGATATCACTCCTTTTTTCAGTTTATTCTTCCAACTTGTAGCATTATTGTGGCTCCAAAGACATAATTACTTGAAAAAATACGCCTTTGTGATATGGTTGCTAAGAAAAGTTGTGCTTGTTATTATGTATATGCTATAAATAATATGCTATGAAGTACAGCGAAAGTTTCGTTCCAATCGGTCAAGCCGTTCTCGAGTTATGGCATTACTTCCGGTTTTCAAAATGGCGGCTGACATGACTGCCACCTAAAATTTGTATATATAAATGTTATGTAACATTATAAGCCTTCTGAATATGTAGTTATTGTTATAAGAGATGATTTTAGTCATATTTGGTATTTTTATGACGTCATTTCCGGTTTTGGTAATAGTACATGTCTATTTCGACCATGGTGGTATATAGGTTAGGTGAGTGAACCAAAGCTGAGGCAGTGGTACAAGAACGCACGCGGTTCCGCGCGCTGCCGCAGCGCGCGCTGCGATCACCCGGTCTGACGCTTGTAATGCAAGCATATGCAAGGACGAGGATTTCGCTGACGGCAAAGTGTTATTTCACGCCGCGTTCATTTCTACACTTACGCATATTGTGTGTTCACAAACGATAATAATTCTTTACGTATCAGTTTGAGCAATACGCTATTTGTTATACTTATGTTAAAATACAATTAATGTTCTATCACTGTTTTCATTGATTTTTTAGTACTGTGCACTGAATGGTTGATATTTGAAATTGCACACGATAAACTATTTCAAACTGAATTGTTACTATTACTAATTAATTAAGCGAGCGGAGCGAGCGTCTCCATTTGACTCTTGCGGCACTTTCTCTGTGTGTGTGTTTGTTTTTTGTTTTTTTTGCTGGTTCAACCCAGGCCGCACCGGTCAACGTATCGATCTGAAATTTTGCACACACCTTCATCTCATACTAACTTAGACCTGTATAGTTTTTGAGAAAGATCCGTTCACAAATAAAAATATCGCGTTTTCCCATATAAATAGCATTGTAGGTTCGAGGAGTCCGTTGCGGCCGCCTGATGCGCTCCATTCAAAACAACTCGGAAGCAAGCAGCTGTCTATCTATTATTGTTTGAATACGTAACAATTTTATTTCTTTGCGGTTAGATAATAGTTAAAGCAATACACGCGAGGTTATACTTAGGGTTTATTTTATTATTTTTTAAGATGTAGTTAATAGGTATAGGTATTTATTGTTTATGAGAGTTTTAACATGCAGTCTTACTTCCAATCTTTTCAAAGGCTGAGCAAATTATTTGTAGACCGATGAAATGTCTGCTTCATTGTAGAAATAGATTGGTTGGTTGATAATTGAAATTATGTTTATGAAATATTTATTTCATTTGTATCAGATACAATGTGTTAGGTTTGTGTTAGGTAAGCAATGTGCTAGAAGAAATAAGCTCTTTTATACGGAACGGCAAGTAACTGTTTGGATAATGTTTCTTAAATTATGTTTGCTCATATTAGCACTTAGATAATGGCCTATTTTGTGGTTTGAATCTCTGTATTTTTTATTTATAATAATTCCATAATACCTACGTACCTAAATACTGAAATAAATACACATGAGTGTGTATCATGTTGCAATGACTTGCAATAACTGTTGCAATAACTTGCAATGAGAAGCAAATTCAGCTATTTTTTATATAATTTAGTGGATCGTGCTTCTAGATTTCAGTTGTTTTAGGTATATTATTGCCGGCTTTTAAGGAATTATGGTTTGAGGTTTTGCACGTATCCGTGCTCGCTTATCAACGCGTTACACAGAGCGTTTTCCTAGTAATTAACACATAGGTAGGCAATTAAAATTATGTTTTACGATGTCGTTAATTTTGATAACTTTTTCTTGGTTTGATTTCACTTCAGAGACATTGTTGTTTGTTTGCAATGTTGTCGCATTCTTTAGTTTAAATGTAGTTATGAATAATCAACATCATCTTTGTGAGCACACGAAAAAATTAATTGCCCTTTGTCCAAATACACTGTTCAATGATTCTTCATAACAATCTGGTCTCATTAAGTTTCCGTGATGGAGGCACTTCTGGCAAGATGGCTTTTATCAGTCCACAGATAATACATATTTTTCATTACCTTTAATTTGTAAGATATTATCTATAGTCTTGACTTTGTGACATCTACATTCATTGTGATCTCAGGGTGAACATAAGTTTTCGTCATTTGGTATGCACAAACAGTGTTGCATCATGGCATCCTTGAA
The DNA here is from genome assembly GCA_934045905.1 of Leuctra nigra. NCBI lineage: Eukaryota > Metazoa > Arthropoda > Insecta > Plecoptera > Leuctridae > Leuctra > Leuctra nigra. Next base: position 41,687,717 of record OW203764.1, on the reverse strand, counting down.
GGGGGGGGGGGGGGGGGGGGGGGGAGCCGAACATTTTACAAACCCTACTTTTTCCCTACTTTGACACCTTTTGCACTGTCAAACTTGTCATTATAGACCTCCTTTAGATTGCAGATATGACAGACCCAACATGCTCTATAAGTTAATTTGAAACTAATCTAAGATAGTCAGTTATAAAAAATTTCGCCGCGCGGCAGTTTTCTGGGTGTCAAGAACCCATTGAGCCCGGCTAGACCACTTATTTTTGCAAAATCTGTTTGCCCCCCCCCCCCCCCCCCCCTCCCACCCGGGCTAAATTGTTGGAATTCATTCAACACTGTGCATAAAAGTATGATTTTAATTAATAATAATATCGGACAATGCGTAAACACGTCACGTTCATATTTATTGGCATAAGTCGATATCCTATTACTATTATCATATTAATATTATCATTAATTACAATTATGTTTTCCACAGACAGTTAATTATGTGAATTATGTCCAGTCTTTCATGTGTTGCTTTGCTATCTATACTTTCATTGTGATCTTGTGAAATATCATTTATCTATATGTATACCTTCGACGCGTGAGATACGTAAGGACATAATGTCATACTTATATCATATTATCATAATAAAACAAATGCATTTTTATGCAGAAAACCCTGAAGAAGCTAGGAATCAACTGATCAACATGATGTCATTCTTTATTCTAATTGGCTGAATGGCTGTAAAGGAAGGCGGGGTCTACGCCGCGTGAGTCGAGCCGAGGCGGCCGCGATCGGAGGCAAATGTATTTGAAAATTTGTGTAGACGAAACTATTCAATATTTTTGCATGCCGTTTCTTTTGTTATGGCAGTCGAGAAGTTGGGAATGTTAAGAAAAAATGGCAACTGCTTGGTTTGTATATTCTTGCCGGAATTGAGTGTTATGTTTTCAATTTGGCGGAATTTTAATCAAGTCGAAATAAAAAAATAATTTTGACCATTATATGTTGACATTTTGATCATACATGCAGCGACAAATATGTTCATGACATTGCCAGCTATATTATGTTTTTTTAAGATTTGTTTTAGCTCGTCTAGTTTTGGACATAGAGCTGATTTTATGAATAAGGGTAGTTATCCCCGTTTTTGTTGAATTTAAGGGTGAAGGAGTCAAACCACAACTTGCCAACGGTTCTTTTTGGATTCAGCGCGTCAAAATACATAGGAATATCGACGTTGGCAACTTTTAACAGACCTTCCCGCCAAGTTGTGATGTTTTACTTCTGTTCCGCGACTATCAGCCCGCCTTGCATCAGACCGGGTGACGCTCACGCGCCTGGCGGTGGAACTGTGAACAGCGTGCCTTTTGAGACCGCGCGGGCAATGGGAACGAGATAGGGCGTTCTCTCACCTAACCTATATACCACCATGATTTCGACTATTGATATTTTATAAAGATGACCGTCCGAACCGTTTGGCGCTAGTTTCGTCCCGATAGGTCCATCCGTTTTTGAGATATGATGTCACTTCCGGTTTCAAAATGGCGGCACAAAAAATTTGTAAGGGCAAGGTATCATCAGACGCCAAAAGTGCACATGTGGTAAAAATTTCAGATCGATTGGTGCAGCCGTTTAGGCTGTGGCGCTGTCAAGAGGGTTTCCTGATATCATCATCATCATCATCTTCATCAGAATCAGAAAACGATGTAATTTTACGTTTTTCACGGCGCTCTAGCTCGCAAACGGCATAGACTATTGTTCCCAAATTTGGTACAAGTGGTAGGGTGGGCCATAGCTCGAAATTAAGATATTTCCCAACAATGTGAGATTTTCCAATTTTAAGATCCAGTAGGCCGAAAATGCCATGTTGTTGCTTACAGTAAAAGTGTTTGGTCTGCTCCTCAGTTTATTAGGCATTTACGGTATGTTGAGTGAGTGTGAGTGTACAGTACGACTTGGCTGGGTGGAGCGACCGCTCCACTAGATATCTGATTGGATCACCATGAGATAGAATGGTTAGCCAACGGCTGGTGTGTTGGAACTCTGTTGGAACTCCATTCAACTCTGTCCTGCCAGTTGCTGCCGTTGGGCCAGAGAGACTGGGGTGTTTGGGGGTTAGTGTGACGACACCCCTCCACCTGTTATCAGTCTCTCGACGGCGCGGGTTGTGGAGGCCCGTACTGTGAATGTTACACCGTCTTTCGGGTACGACGTTAAGCCGTCGGCCCCCTTGGTATCTTTCGTCAGGAGTAGGCTACATGCCGGTACCGGGTTACCTCTCCTTTCTTCTCTATTACATTCTCACTTGTGGGGCCTCGGCTCCGTTGAGAATATGGACAATAATGAAACATGTACACCTATGCGATTCTAATTGCAATTTTTCCAACAAGTATAATTTTAAATGAACCAATTAAATATAAAAGACGAGAGTATTTCAGCATCAATCAAATGACCAAACATTTTTAAGGGTAATTCCCATCCTTTTAATGATTCGTTTCTCGATAATTAGTTCGGATGTAGACCCTCTTTTTGAACGTTTCACAAACCATTTTACCTTAAATCTCAATATTTCATCTTATTTACAGTAGACTGGCTTCAGTGTTAAAATAAAATAGTTTGTGAAAGATTCAAAAATATGTAGGTAATTATTGTAATTCCCATCCTTTGTTTGATTTTTTTTACAACAATTAGAGAAATTGAATAAGGAAGCAGAAAGAAGTTTCTCTCAGTGTTACGCGGCAAGCAAAACTCTGCTTGGAACACTCACGAGATTAGCAACGAGGTAGTTGAGCGTTCCGGGTGTGAGTATTGCGATGCTACTCGGTCCAGCCAGCTTCTCGGCCAGACAGCCGAGTATCACGCAGATGTTTCTCTGATGCGTGGGGTTCGTGCGGCCGCTGGAAGAGCTCTGCGTGGTAAGGTTGAACCTAGCAACAAGCATTATCACTTCAACATTTTGTACAGGGCTCTCTTACAGTAACCAGTCAAATTGACATAGTATAGATTGCGTAGGATCAGCAAGAAGTTTCAGATCGGGTTATAATTTTGTGAACAACTGGTTAGATAATGTTCGTTTTACTAGGAAAATGCTCTGTAGAATGCACTAAGCGAGCCTTTGTCTTGCATGCAAATTAATCTTCTGTTGAAGATAAGTTTTTCTAATTTTTATAAATATCGCGACCCTGCTTCCAACTGTTGTCGGGTCAGGCGGTGGGATGATCCCACCAATGTTCTAGGGCACTTGTGTTCTCAGAGCCGACTTGCCAAGTCCGACACTCCACACTTCTTCAATCTCTTCTTCCACTTCTTCAGGCTCCTCTCTTTCCACCAGTTCCCTCCATCTCTCTCTGTCTTCCCACCACTTCTCTGTTGTAATTACTCCCCAACACTCTCCTCTTTCTTCTGCGGCTGCTTCTATTCCGTTGATCCATTTAGTTCTAGGTCTTCCTGCCTTTCTTCTGCCACCCATGGCTGCACGCTCTGCCTCTCTATATGGTATCCTCTCTTCTCCCATCCTCTTCATATGTCCATACCATCTTAGCCTCTCTTTTCCAAGTTTAAATCTAAGAGACTCCACTTCAAGGTCCTTTCTAATCTTTGCACTCCTCACCTTGTCCATCTTCGTCACCCCTGCCCAGGGTTGGGTAGTGACGCGTCTAAAATAATATTAGACATACACGTCTAAAATACGCGTCTAATATGTAGAAAATGTAGAATATGTAAAATATACACGTCGTAAATTATTTTCTTCATATTTTATGCCAATCACACTCTTACACCTTGTTTCCACTCAATGGAAAGTTTCAAATTTTTGCATTAAATGATCAAACTTTTAACTTCTAGTCTAAAGGTGGATTCACACGGCCGTTTCAAACTTCCCAGGTTTGCCGAAGTTCCGAATCGCCGTTCCAAAAACTCCCGTGTGAACTATGAAAGTTTGGAACTCAATCTTCGCAGTTCGAATCTTTTCATAGTTCACACGGGAGTTTTTGGAACGGCGATTCGGAACTTCGGCAAACTTGGGAAGTTCGGAACGGCCGATTGAATCCACCTTTATAGGTAACAATCAAGATTTTGTCACTCCTAGGTTGCACTTTATAATTTCGATCTAGGGGTGTGCAAATGGTGATTATTTACTTTGATGTGAATATCAAATATTTGACACAAAATATTTCGAATATCGAAGCGAATATCGAATAGTTGGGAAAATAAGATTTGAACGCACAAATCTTTTCAAATATTCAAAACAATGTTCTAAATATCTTAATTTTTAAATATTCACTTGCCCCTATAGGTACGTACTTCAAACTGAAAATAAATATTGTACTCTTGACAATCAGAATTTGTTTCCTGATCCACATGTTGATGGGTAACTAGGTATTTAACTAATATTAAAAAGACACCCTGTATTGTAATTAATTAATAATCAAACTACCTACATGTCGATCACTGCAACCCTATCATTTCCTACAAATTTTAGTTTTAGACGTGTAAAATATGTGTCGCAAAATATAATTTACGACGTGTAATATTAGACGCGTATTATAATAGGTATTATACCCATTTTAGACGTCGAGTATTATACCTACCCAACCCTGCCCCTGCCACACTTCTCAGGAACTTCATTTCCGCAGCCTGCATTTTCATTTCTTCCTTCCCTCCCATTGGCCAAGTTACTGCTGCATATGTTAAGATTGGTACATAGTAGGTTTTGTACAGTAATATCTTACACCTCTGGGGCACATCTTCATTCCACAGTATCTTCCTTACACTCTGGTAAAACACTTCTGCTGCTCTCACCCTCCTCTCGATCTCCTTGTCCACCTTTCCATCCTTTGCCAATACACTGCCTAGATATTTAAACTCGTCTTTTTCTGTCAGTTCCTCTCCTCGCATCTGCATCTGGCAACGTGTCTTCTGTTGCCTTTCCATAACCATGGTTTCGCTTTTTTCTCTGCTGATTTCTAGTCCATATTTTGCTGTCACTTCTTCCCACCTGTTGAGTTTCTCTTGCAACTCTTCCTCGGTCTCTGCCCACACAAGAACATCGTCTGCATATATGAGTGTGCGGGTGTCCTCTTGGTAATCCGGCTCGACCTCTCTCATCATCTCATCCATTACCACTGTAAATAATGTTGGTGACAAAACACTCCCTTGCTTCAGTCCCTCCCTCACTTCAAACCAGTCCGTTTTTCCCACTCCCGTCTGCACGCAGCTACTGTTTTTCTTATACATACTTTGAATTCTTTGTATCACTCCACTGTCCACACCTTTCTTCTCTAGGCACCGCCACACTTCTTCTCTTGGCATTCTGTCGTACGCCTTTACCAGGTCCAGAAATATCATTCTCATCCCGCTCCCTTTCTCCCATCGGTCTTCCATGATCTGTCTTACTGCAAAGATGAGGTCAGTTGTTGAACGTCCTCTTCTAAAACCGTACTTTCTTCTCTTAGTTTACTCTCAATACTCTCAGCCACCCTCCTCTCAATGATCTTTTCATACAATTTAGCAGTTTGGCACATCAAAGTTACTCCCCTGTAGTTGCAGCAGCGCTTTCTGTCCCCTTTTTTAAAGATAGGAATAAGTATTACCTTCCCCCAATCTTCTGGAACATCACACTGGGTCCATGCTGCTTCAATTACCCGGCAGAGCCACTTAATTCCCTTCAGCCCTGACGCTTTCAGCATCTCGACACTAACTTCGTCCATTCCCGGGGCTTTTCCATTCTTCATCTTCTTCAGCATTTCTTTCACTTCCACCTGTCCTGGTATTTCACCCGCAACCCCCTCGCTTTCCTCTGTCATATTTTGATTTGTCTCTCTGTCTTTCGTTTGTACTGCCTCTCCCTGAAGTAGTTCCTTAAAGTACTCTTTCCACATTGTTTTTATCTCCTCCGGTCTGTTTGTGAAACCACCACCCTCCTTCTTCATTATGGTTTGAGTCTCCCCAGTATGTCGTTTCGCCTTGATTAGACTGTACAGCAGTCTCTTATTTCCGTCAAAGTCATTCTCCAACCTGTTTGCAAACTCTTGCATTGATATTTTCTTCTCCTCCTCTACTATGATCTTTACCACTCTCTTGCTTTCCCCGTAGTCCTTGATGTTTTCTTCCGTATGGGACTCTTCCTTCCTTCTCCACGCCTCCTTTTTCCTCTGCACTGCCTCTCTCACCCTTTCATTCCACCATGGTGTTTCTTTCCTTCTCTTTTTTCCTCCAGCTCTCCCACAGGTCTTTTCAGCGATGTCCACAGAGCTGCTTTAAATGCACACCATTCTTCATCCACTCCACCTATTGCTCCCTGTGGTGCCCTCTCTGCTATCTCTCTTCTGAACTCCTCCCAGACTTCTTTCTGCTGTAACTTCCATGCCTTTATCCTGGGTGCTTTGACTTCTGTTACGGTCCTCTTTCGTCTCTCTATTCCTACCTTCGCCACCAGCAATCGATGGTCGCTGCCTAGTGCGACTGATGGTAGCACCTCCACATCTCTCACCAGTCTCCCCATATCTCTGCTGACACATATGTAGTCTATAACTGATTCCCATCTCTGATTATCAACTCCATATCCATATCTCGTTATCTTCTGAGCTCTTCTTTTCATAAACCATGTGTTTGCGATTTTTAACGAGGTTCTTGCACACCAATCTAACATCTTCACTCCTTCAGTGTTTCTTTTTCCGCAGCCATGTGGTCCCATTACCTCTTCAAAGTCCTTCCGCTCCTCTCCTACCATGGCATTAAAATCCCCCATCACCCATACCTCCTTTGCTTGCACCATCTTCATCCCAGAAGATGTCTTTTTCTTCAGTAGGTCTTCCAGACTGAGGTGCGTACACCTGTATCAGGTGCCGCACGCTGCTTCCTATTACGATACTGATTCCGATCATCCTGTCATTCACGGCATTTACATCCAGGATGTCACCAGCGTAACGGGGGCTGACCACAAAACCCACTCCATTTCTTCCCTCTTCCCCTCCCGACCATATCAACTTGTAGTCCCCTCTAAGCCTCTTCTCCCCCTTTCCCCTCCACTTTGTTTCACTTAGCCCCAGCAGGTCTATCTTTCTCTCTTCCATCATGTCCACTATCTCTTCCAATTTCCCTGTTAGTGTAACTATATTGAGTGTTCCCACTTGCATTGTTTCCCCTTTATAACGTTTGTGTCTTTTCATTGTGTTCCGTCCTCGTGCGCTATTGCTTCTGGCTCCATTATTTACACAGTTCTCTTCATTGCTTGTCTCCATCGAAACCCGTCTTGTCCTTGCTACCTCACTCCGTTCCACACCCACCTTGTCCGAAAACCCGTTTCTCTCTTATTGACACTCTGCACTGCCTTTCCTCCAAGTCCCCGGCACTCTCGCAAAACTCTCCCTGCCTCGTACTCCCATTTTATCCACGTCCTTCATGTAGCCTGGTACGAAGGGCACCTTCAGAAACTCCCCGGCTTCTGCCTCCACCACTTGCTGTACACTCTCATCTAGGCAACCACCTGCCACACTCTCCAGGCTGCAAACAACCACCCTGGTTTCATGTCCAAATGCTGTTTTCGTTTCCGCCACTAGGTCACCAATGTCTTTCATTATTTCCTCTTTGTTCCTTCCCTCTCGTACTTCCTTGTTCCCCACTTTCAAAATAATGGTGGCATTCTCAGTGTTCTTGCCATAGTCTCCTTCTTTCATCCTTCGTGACATTTCAGCTATTCTAATTCCTCGGTCGGTTTTGGCTCCGTTTCCATTTCCCTTGCAAAACTCTCCGGCTTGCCTTCCCCTCACATCTCCCATTAGAATTTTCTGCGTCCCACCTGGTCTTTGCTGTCGGTTCTCCGGCATCTGTTCTTCTTGGTCACTCTCCCTATCTGTCCCAGCCAGCCCAATGTTCCTTTGATTGTCCCCAGTTATTTCACTGTTATGTTCCCGACCCTGCACTTCACCCCGTTGGTGATGGGGAACATCGCCATCCTCCTGTTGGTCACTTTCCGTCTCCCTCCTCACTACCCTCTCCTCCTGCTCTTCATGATGTTCACCCTCCACCACCTCCGTTTGTTCTGCATCTTCCTCTCGGACCTCCTTCCTGTTCATTCTTCTCTCGTGTCCCACTCTTCTTCATTGTTTCTTCTATCTTCCTTTCCATTTCCACAATCCTTTCATTCATCCACATCAGAGTCGCAACCAACCCTTTTACTACTTCCGACTTCAATACTGTCCTTCTCTGCTTTCCCATTTTTCTTTTATTTCTGCCTTCCTCCTCCTCATATTTGATCTGTGTTAAAATCCAGCTCACAAGTTTTTCTGTTTGGCTTTTCGGAGTGAGTTTGTTCTTCTTTATCACCGTCTTCATGTTCATGCAGTCCTCCCATTCCTCGTCTTCCAGTTTAATCACCTCTGGTTGCCTCTTGCTGTCCAAGCTTTTACCAGGTGCACTAGCTGTTACCTCTCATATTGTCCATCAGCAATGCCTTCTCACTGGGCCCCATAACCTCAACACAGTCCACACAGACCCAATCACTTTCCCCACCCTTCCTGTACCTGCTTTTCTTCCTCCCCACACAAACAAAATGTACCCACACGTCACACTTCTCACACTTAATGCCCTCTGTCACTTTTATTTCACATTCTTTACATAAGTCCTTCCTTTTTACACTTTCTTGATCCTTCCACTGTCCTTTTACTTTCAGCTTGTCCGCCATCTTGAAACTATCTTTATATTTTTTGTAGAACATTTTTGATCTAGCGGTCTTCTAATCTCGTGTAGGAAGCCACATTTGGTGAAATTCTTTAAATTACTTTCGATTAGCATCCCTTAAACCGCGCCATTGTATTTGCCTGAGAGTTACCAACACTCCCTGCGACAGATCATCCCCACTCCCCCTTGCTGAAGGAACTACACAATGTTAACCTGGGCAATACGACGCTCACTTATGTTAATCACCTTGTCAAATGATGACCAAGTAGTGTTTTCACAAATGTTTCAAAATAAAGCTCTTGAAGCTCTCTTGAAGTTCAGAGCATTTTACTAAAAAATTATACGACGTGCCAGACTGGTAGGTACCTACCTTCTACTAACCAATCTTGACATTTTATCTTAGTGTGTGCACCAAATTTCAGATCGATTGTTTGATCTAGTATGTGACCTGGACAGTGCAGGCAACAAAAAAAATAAATAGAGAAGTAAGTAGGCAGGTAGGTACCTACCATGAGTAGGACCTGCCTACTTGGTGAATTATTTTGGTGAATGCAGCAAAACAGGAGCACACAGGAAAGTTGGACTGCTGTCCTGAAGTACCTGTCAGACATCTTCAGCACAGTCTCTTTCATCGGCAGCGGACAGTCGTCGAGTAGGAGAGTGATGACGGCTGGTCCCAGTGGATCGTTCATCGGGATGACGTTCATCATGGAGCTGACAACTTGCAGCCATCCTTCCTCGTTGTCGGCGATGGCATGGAGCTTCAGCATCGCAGGCGGTGGTTCTTGCTCACTGCAACACAAGCCACAGACAGTTAGGAATCATCCCTTTCAACTGAATGAAATTCCACAATCGAGGATGTACCTAAATATAGAGAAGGGAAACAAGGTACCGGCATCGGCATGTAACCTACTGCTGTTGAAAGATACGCAGACAGCTAATGGATTAACGTCCCATTCAAAGGAAGATGTTACGTTACGCATGGACCTCTATGGACCATGCTGTTGAAATACTTATAACAGGTGGAGGGAGGGAGGCACATTATTAGTACCCAACCACCTAAGTTTGAAGGTTATTGAAAATAAGTGATTTAATTATTTGATTGGTTGAGTGTGCGTCTAGAGATGTGAGCCGAGAATATTCTCATGAGAATATTCTACGTGCTCGAGAATATTCTCCGTGGTCGAGAATATTCTCTAGAATATTCTCAAAGAGATTATTCTCCGAGAATATTTGAGAATATTCTCACAAGAGGTTTGAAAATTATTATTATATAATATAATATATATATAAAAAGTTCATCCCAAATTTAATAATGAATTTGGTAATTTTCGATAAAACTGTTTTCTAAGCGATTTCAAACTCATAAAATGTCAATAAGACTGTAATTACTTCACTGATTGGGCTAAAATGACTTGCAAAATGTTACATAATGTTTGACTTGATTACCATGCAAAATGTGAACCTTTATCGAAACATTTTGATTTTCGACCAATCAGAAGGTACCTATTATTTAAACTTAAACCAATTGGAAGATTTGGCTGAAACTTTGATAGATTTTAGTCACTGTAGGACACAATGGCTTAGTAAAATTTGAAATTGGTCGGATAAACCAACTGGAAGATAATTTTTTTAAAATTAGAACCAATCAATGGATTTCAAGTAATTAGGGTCTGCAACGCCCAGAGATGGTCTGAGCATGAGTGCAAAATTTCAGCTCGATCGGAGAAACGATGCGACCTGTATAAAGGTACGGAATGAAAAAAAATTGAAGGTCCCTGCGCCAACATCTTCATGTTTGAAACCTGATTCCCGACTTGTTCTCCATAACAATATATGTACCTATGCAAGATGCATAAAAGTGTATAATTTTTGGAATTGAGCTAAAAGTTCGAGTTTTTATAAGCTTAGATGCATTTTTAAGAATATGCTCGAGAAAATGCTCGTGCTGGAGAATATTCCCGAGAATATTCTCAAAAAGAATATGCTCAAGCATTTTACATCACTATGTGCGTCGTACATGTGTTAACACGCACTATTTGTGAGATCGGTGTAGAGTCAAGGCTGGAGGTGGTCAAAGTTTACCTGAAGGCAGTGTAATGTACTTATTATATTTGGAGGAAAACCACACATTTGCACCTGTTGAATGTACACAACACCCCTTAGGAAACATGTGAATATATTAGGGATCAGCAATTTCATTGCTAGGAAACATTTAAATGAAAACTCCATTTAAAAGTAGCCCAATAAAATACAAACTAGTCAACTATGGCAGCCAATGGGATGATTTATAAGTATCATCTACACAGAGAAAATGTGGGTTGGGGAAAATACATTACAGAGCATTAAAGACGCCATTCTAGACAAGCCTATTTCAGTGCTAATAGTGCATGACCAATCAATTCCAATCCCTACTCCAATGTGGCATACATGTTTTTCATCAAATTATGGTTTCTGGGGGCTATTACAATGTGTTTTATAACCAATTTAATATCACCACAAAATCGCGAAATCCCTCTTCCAGAAAAAACACAAAAAACGAAATTGATGATTTTAAAAACGAATTTTAAGAAATAAAATCACCATTTAAAACTGGCTCTATTTATAAGGTGTTTCCTTGGTCTAGAAGTTATTCTACAAGGAGCCTTCCCCTATTACAGGGGTCGGCAACCTGCGGCTCCTCGGTGGTTCTTGAATGGCTCTTTATAATTTAAATCAAAATCTGGAATCGGAAAATATGAAAATTCGGGAAAAAAACGCCATGCGGGGCAACAATTGGAAGGTTATTTAATTCAATTTGCTCAGTTTTGGAGTTCTAGAATCACTTTTAAATTGTCGAAATTCTTTAAAAAAACATTCTGCGGGGCAACAATTGGGCGGCTTCGTCAAAATATCAAAATTACCTAACTAGTAATTCAATGTATTATTTTGATGTAGTATTGATTGCCTCTACTTACTGCGGCTCCCATTATTATCTAATTTATTAATTTTTGGGAAATTGGCTCCTTCACCGAAAAAGGTTGCCGAACCCTGCCCTATTATATTTTCGTTCATATAATATTCGAAGAATAGTGGGAACATGACTGCCCTCAATTTCAATAGCTTCTCTCCTACTCCAACTGTAGTCTCGTATTAAATAGTTCAAAGCAAAAGTACATACTACGTTAGCTATATTTTACTGCATCCGGTACAGACATTTTTATTGTGTTATGACGACCTTCACAGTATGAAAATAATTGAATTAGTTGAGCTCATAACATTCACTCTACTTTTGTAACTGTCCCAGATTATTTGTGGCATCCCAACCAATGAAAACCTCCCCAAACATGACTCATGCGGCCTGCCACTTGTATCCAGCTCCTTCCAATAAGAAGTGTTCATCAACTCCTTCAACAAGGTGTCATTGACATGACTACCACTGTAAGTAACACTTACACCTAATTACTTAGTAGAAGTATAATCACTATCAGACAGATAATCTCAAGTGTATGGAAGGAAGTATACATGAAAGGCGTGGGTTTGTTTATAGCAAAAAGCAAAAAAGAGCAAACCTCTGTATACTACCTACTACTTAAAGCAAAATTGCTTAAAGCAAATTTAATATTGTAGTACTCCCCGGTCAACGTATGCTTGAAATAGGTCACCATGGCAGACATAAGACATGATCCAAGGTCATCCGTAAGATGCTATGTGTAAGAGCTCAAACGCAAATTCATACGTGACCAGCCCACATTTCATAGCTTCTGAAATAACTTGGTCCAGGGTTCTAGATGACTTGATTGATACCATGCCATACCAAGGAGCTTGTAGTCATATTTTGCTGGAGGGGCCAAGCACTAGACCAGAATACGCTGACAACTTGAAGCCACTCCCGGCTAGCCGACACTCCTCCCAGGCAGAAAAACTCCAGGCAGAAACGATTGCATTCTTCACGCACGCTTACGAGCGCCGTTCCAAGAGTTCCAGTCATTTTTTAATTGCGCGCCAATGAATACACTTAGTGAGATGCGGTTTGTTACATTGTTTAACTGAGACTCTAAGGAATCATCTATGAACTGTCAATAAGTTCATACGTTCTTAACTGATTGGGATGAAATTTTGTAAAATAAGAGACAATGTTGGTCTTAATGATCATGCAAAATATGAGTTTGATCTGAATTATCGAAGACCGTTTTCATTTTTCAGCCTATCAGGAGATATTTATTTAAATTTTAACCAATGAATGGATTTCAAAAAAATTGAGGGTCTGCAAACAGAGAAGGTTGTTTTTACGTGTGCAAAATTTCAGATCGATCGCTGAAACGGTGCAACCTGTGTATCGGTTAATAGCAGAAAAAAAAAACAGATGTCCGTGCCAAAAGAGCCAAAAGGAGACGCTCGCTTCGCTCGCTCAATTATTGCAAGAAACAAACAAGACATTGGTCCTCACAAACTTCTAAGAGACCTAGCAGCGTGAAGGTTTCCTTTCCACTTTCAAATTCAATGAAACATACGACCTCTTGGATCTCACACTCAGTCTCGGTGAATGAAAAGTTTGGTACCTTGACTCTTTGCTCGCACATTAATGTATCTTCAGCTGAAAGGTACATTTCTTCTTCAGTTCTATCTAAAACACAGAACACTGACACACTATCAACTTTGTATTTTCGATCATGATTCATGACCAACCAGCAGAGAGGCAAGTGAGGTAACGTACAGCTGTCAGCCAATGAGAGCTGCTCTTCACTCAACTCTCTTCTTTAACTTGACAGTGTGTCCGTATAAGAAAGTCCTTGAAATGTAGGTAGTAGGTACCTACTATGTTCCGACAGTTTCATTATCTTACCACATAAGTTTAATAATCACAAGAAGTGATTAGGTAAAGCTTGTGACATGTGACAAGCATTTGGTATGATGATGATATTTTGTATGAAGTTTCAGACCACAATGCCTAATAAATGACCTCAATGCTAAATGCTAACTAATTCTGTGATACTGATCGCAGACTCGATTACTACGCGACTCTTCAACCAACGTCACAAGCGCCTACCTGACAGGCGACCGACAGCAATGTTCTACTTCTATTCAACGCTAGCACATTGGGCAGACGTTAGTTTGCTGGTAGTGGATCTCACTGATGACATTGATTGAGGATCGCATAATTCAGGCAGAGCCATAGAATACATCGCATAGGTCGCGTTGACCTGACCTGCTCAATTCACATTACCTACAAATGAAAATTTTGATGTATTGAATGGAACAAAATCATTAGAAGTAGTAGGTAGGTACTAGCAAAGGTACCTACTAGGTAGTACCTAGTACAAGATGTTCACAAACAAACACAGAACCCACCAGCCAGAAGTCCTCTGCCAAAAGCTATGCTCATATAAAAGAATTTGAAGAAGAGCTTACTTTTCCACTAGAGATCCAATAACGCCCAGCGTCTCGAGGATAAGCCGATCAACCGTTGCGGATGGCGACGGACGGTATCGTATCGCTGGCGGCGTCCTTACATCTCTATCCGAACAGTTCTCAACATTGAGCACTGCGTGAGTCGTTATTGTGGAACTAGAGCCGTTCTGGTTGATCTGGTCAGTCGGCTGACCCGTCTGATCTTTACACAAGCATGAGCCCATGTTGTACAAGAAGATGAATCACCTTCTCACGTCAGATCAATGTTCAAAGGCTGGTAATATGGTGGTGACTGATGATACTGGCTTTTCCATTTTACAGTTAACTCCATTCTAGGGAACACTGTTTAGTAGAGAGGTTAGGATCTCGAGTGAAAATTCAAAATGGTATTAGCCGATGGTGCACGCATTATGATATTATGAAGTACGATATGGAAAGACTTCGGCATTAAATTAGTTTGTTACACACTATCAATATCACAGAAACACAGCAGAGCAAAATTAACGATAATCAAATAAAAAGTAGGTGGAGATACACTTGACTTCCGTCCGATTTGTCATTTTTCGCAATCACAAATCACAATCGCAAGGTCGACTCGAATCAGAATATCGATCGAGTTTCACTCCACTTCGATGTTCGACTTTATCGCAATCTCGATCTCAAAGCGATTTTTGTTCCCGCCAAAATATTTGAAATAAAGTTTTCAAATGATCTTTTAGTGGAGCGGTAACTCAATGTGTAACTGGTGTAACTTTATCCCATCCTAAACTTTAAAATTTAAACTTTAGCATCGAGATAAGGTAAGTAAATTCAAATTACGTCTCCCCACACTCGGAAGTAAGATATTTTAAGAACCATCTAGTGGAGCGGTCGCTCCACGCCAGCCAAGTCGTACGGCGCGCGCACACTCTCATATAAAGGCTGGAGCAAACCCACTTTTACTGTAGGCATCAAAGTGGCATTTTCGGCCTACTGGATCTAAAAATTGGAGAATCTCACATTGTTGCGAAATATCTTAATTTCGAGCTATGGCCCACCCTACAACATATACCAAATTTGGGAACAATTGGTTACGCCCTTTGCGAGCTAGAGGGCCGTGAAAACCGTGTTTTAGGGCTGTTTTCATAATAATAATAATAATAATCTCAGTAGTAGTAGTAGTAGTCTCCTGGAATTCAAATCCGGTAAACAGGCCACAGCCTAAACGGCTAAACCGATTGATCTCACATTTTTACCACGTGTGCACTTTTGGCGTCTGATTTAACCTTCACCCCATGAATTTTTTGTGCCGCCATTTTGAAACCGGAAGTGACGTCATATCTCGTCAACGGCTAGACCGATCAGAACGAAATTTGCGCCAAACGATTCAGACGGCCAACTATATGGATTATCAGTAGCAAAAGACTAAACATTATGTTAATGAAAACGGAAATGACGTCATGAAATTTGAAATACATCGATTGGCATTTCGGCAACAAAGATTGATCCGATTATTTTGATATTTATGTAACGTATGTACTTTTGATATCTCATTTGACTTGTTATAAAACCAACCGGAAGCCGCCATTTTGAAACCAGAAGTGACATCATATCTCAATAACGGCTTAATAGATTTGAACGAAACCAGCGCTAAACAATTTAGACGGTCAACTTTATGTATTATCATCAATAATATTTGCAGTTTTCCATACCGAAACCGGAAATGACGTCACACATTTTAAAAATCTCACAAATTTACATTTTGATACAATAAATATACTATTCGAGACAGCTTATAATAAAATGTAATCATGTTTAAATTATAATTCAAGTGGTCAGTGATTTCAGCAGCCATTTTTAAAACCGGAAGTAACGTCCATAATCTTGAAAATTGGTTGACTGATCGGTATGAAACTACCGCCAAACGATTCGGAAGGCCATCTCTATGGAATAGGAACAGTCAAACTAGAATTTTCCTATTTATGAGACCGGAAATGACGTCATTCATTTTTAAAAATTATTATAATCCTCTCTTATATAATAAATACATATTCAAATGATACACATCATTTATAGATATACATTCTATGTGACAGTGCAGTAAGTTCAGCAGCCATTTTGAAAACCGAAGTGTTGCCATATCTCGGAACTCGGTTGACTGATAGGAATGAAACCTTTGCTTTTCTTCATGAAAGATCATTTAAAGCAATTATATAGTACCATACGCAGATTTTCATTAGTTAAGGTACTAGATACCCCTAGAAATTCAAGAACTTCCCAAAATATTACATTTTCATATTTATACACTATATTATTAATTGTTTTGTCATCTTTGTTTTAAAACAACCCAGGAGCAGATTGGACTTGTGGTTATTTTACAATTAATTATTTAGTATTACATCCTCTGCCGAAAAATTGTTCATTTGTTAGCGAATAATATGGGGGGACTGGGGGGGTGAACCCCCTAGGAAAAAGTGAGTCCGGGCCTTGTAGGCCCGGAAAAATTTAGAATTTCTAAAATGGAATTGGTGCATATATCTACGCGTTTTGTACAATGCTTTTCGACAAGAACACCGCTGTAGAAGGCACTACGTATGAAACTAGTCAATTCGATGGCTAGAACACTGTAGTGTGTAGTTTAACTGTTATTTACTCAAAACTATATTTTAGTACATTACTATCAACTTCTAACATGAGAAAACTATACCAAATTTCAAGTTAGAATCATCATTTTTTTTTTGTTCTTCAGAGTGGACAAATGATCATGTTCTGTAGAGCCCAAAAATTGTGTTTCTTTTTCTGATAAATTAATAAAAAATCAATTGTATGTTTTTGTATAACAAAAAAAATGTAAATTGATTCGCCAAATTTTAGATTTTTTTTTAAAATTGTCTGGTACCAATTTTAACAAATTAGGTCTCACAGAACATTTGCATATGTGTACTGATTACAATTCAGTTTACAAAATTAGTCTAGCTTGACCACAACCGTAGCAATCCATGTTAAGAGCATACCAATATATTTGTAATAAAAATTAATTAAAATTTAATTAATTAAAAAATTTTAATTTTTTGTTAGTTTTATCTCTCGTTTGGTTTAAGAGAACCAATAGCAGCATTAAAAATGGGTGTAAGTTCAAAAACACGATTTTTTCCCTCTAGGGGTATCTAGTACCTTAACCAAATTGTCAATGGCGACTTTTTTTTAAGGATTTAGTGATTGTTCAATAGATATGACGTCACAAGTTCTAAGAAAAAACTAAAAAAAGGAGTGATATCCCCATTAAAAACACTCCGTGTAAAAAAACAGCCAAGTCTCTTCAACTAAAAAAAAATATGAAATCTAAAAAATACTGCACTGAAAAGTAGTGATATCAAAAAATGAGCCAAGTCAAAACTTTATTTGAAAATCAAAACATACTTGGCGCATCGTTTTTTTAGGGCATTATAGGTATACTATATGTATTATGTATATTTGATGTATATTTTCTATCTGGTCTATACTTCTAAACTATTTATATAGTATACGATGCGCCAAGTATTTTTTGATTTTCAAATAAAGTTTTGACTTGGCTCATTTTTTGATATCACTACTTTTCAGTGCAGTATTTTTTAGATTTCATATTATTATTATTATTAAGTCTATATTCTCAACAGAGCCAGGCTCCACTAGTGAGAATGTAATATAGAGAAGGGAGGAGAGGAAACCCGGTACCGGCATGTAGCCTACTCCTGACGAAAGATACCAAGGGGACCAACGGCTTAACGTCCCTTCCGAAGGACGGTGTAACATTCACAGCACGAGCCTCCACAACCCGCGCCGTCGAGAGACTGATAACAGGTGGAGGAAGGTCGTCACACTAACCCCCAAACACCCCAGTCCCTCTGGCCCAACGGCAGCAACCTGGCAAGGCAGAGTTGAATGGTCACCCATCCAATTGCTGACCGCGCTCAATGTTGCTTAACCTCGGTGATCTAACGAGAACCGTGGTATCCAACACACCAGCCGTTGGGCGTATTTTTTTTTAGTTGAAGAGACTTGGCTGTTTTTTTACACGGAGTGTTTTTAATGGGGTCTACTATTACTTAAGTGATTCATAATACTGTTTCAAAATCCTAAATACGACGTATTATAATCAATTTTAATAAATTTTTTATTGATTACTAATAAATCCAGTAGAGTGCAGTGGATTTTAGAAGTACGAAAGGGTAAAATTAAAAAAATCGCTCTCTGCCCCTATGGCATAACATTGAAAAGTTAGCTGGTTTATTATACGCGGCCCCTCAATTAATACTCACTAGAGTATCATCAGCAGAAGAAGGCCCGAAGTCGATTTTCTTGATTTGCATTGTATAACTTACCTACTATTAAATGACGTAATGAAGCTCATCTATTGCAATTTGACTGATGTTAACAAAATACAGTTATATTGAAGTATTCTCTTATACAATGACTCATCCCGACATTACAAATATGATTGAATGAACGAATGAACAAATGCACGAATAGTTTCATTGACGAGTGCTCACGCACGATTTTGTTATTTATTCTTGTTAAATATAATATTGTAATATATTAATTATAATTGTAATTGTAATTGTAATTATAATTGTATTGATATTGTAATTTATCTTAAGTCTGTATTTTTAATGTGTTTTTAATTGTATTTATGACTTTTTGCTCAAGCTGGCAGTGGGGCACATGTTGTTACGGGGCTTTGCATTATTCCCACTGCCAGTAAATGCATGTAATTATGTATCTCATGTATGTGTTATATATGTGTTTTAAAATAAATAATAATAATAATAATAATAATAATAATAATAATAATAATAATAATAATAATAATAATAATAATAATAATAATAATAATTCAAAGATACTGGTTATTGAGATCATCTCATCTCAAGAATCGTTGAGATTGACTCCGGGCCTTTTACCTCTGAAGCACGGAAATAATATTATAGTTTGTAACTTCTGTAATTACTATTTTAACTTAGGT
This sequence comes from Leuctra nigra, assembly GCA_934045905.1. Taxonomy (NCBI): domain Eukaryota; kingdom Metazoa; phylum Arthropoda; class Insecta; order Plecoptera; family Leuctridae; genus Leuctra; species Leuctra nigra. The sequence goes on along the minus strand of OW203764.1, from coordinate 41,668,699 downwards.
ACTTTATGACATTCATTTCTCTTCAACTTTTCAATAAACACAATTATTCTCAATTTGAATTGTAAGTAAAGTTTAATACCGACTTAAGAGTGAATAGTAATACAGCAACTCTCGCTCCGCTCACTGAACAACAGTGTTGTGACTTATCTAGATAAAATTATCTAGATAATTATCTAGATAGATATTTTTTATCTATTATCTTATCTAGATAATTTTATAATTGGTTATATTTCTCTTTATCTAGATAAAAATATTGTTATCTATTGGCAATTATCTAGATAAAAAATATAAAATTTTAAATATGTATTTGTGTGTACCTATGAACATGCACGTAACGAGTGCGTAATGAGTGAATCTTTATCACTTGTACCAAAAATTATTCCCGTTGTAGGTAGTTTGGAATTTATGGAAAGTTACCCTTAGAAAAATTTCCTATAGTATATTTTGAAGTATTCCAAAGTATACTGTAATAACGTGTAGTAAACTATAGTATGTGCTATAGTACTTGAAGTAGATGCAAAAACTTATTGCATAATACCATAGATCACTGAAGTAAATTCTACAGTATCGGTAGTAACCTAAAGTATAAACTACAGTATTTTTACTACAGCTGAAATAGACTGTTTTTTACTAAGGAGTAAATCTAGTGGAGCGGTCGCTCCACCCAGCCAAGTCGTACTGTACACTCACACTCACTCAACATACCGTAAATGCCTAATAAAATGAGAAGCCAGACCAACTACTTTTACTGTAAGCAACAACATGGCATTTTCGGCCTACTGGATCATAAAATTGGAAAATCTCACATTGTTGTAAAATATCTTAATTTTGAGCTATGGCCCACCCCACCACATATACCAAATTTGGGAACAATAGGCTATACCATTTGCGAGCTAGAGGGCCGAGAAAACAGTGAAATTACACCACTTTGATCTTTAGATGATGATTCAGATGATATCAGGAAACACCGCTATCACCGCCACAGCCTAAACGGCTTAGCCGATCGATCTGAAATTTTTACCACATGTGCACTTTTGGCGTCTGAGGTGCCTTTTTATAAAACCAACCGGTAGTCGCCATTTTGAAACCGGAAGTGACGTCATATCTCGAAAACGGCTAAACCGATCGGAATGAAACTAGCGCCAAATGATTCAGACGGTCGTCTATATGGAATATCAGTAGTTAAAGTAGAGATGTACTATTACCGAAACCGGAAATGACGTCATGAAAATGAAGATCTAGATTTTAATGACCTCTTACTACAATAACTACATATTCAGAAGGCTTATAATGATACATAACATTTATAGAAATAAATTCTAGGTGGCAGTTATTTCAGTCGCCATTTTGAAAACCGGAAGTGATACCATATCTCGAAAACGGCTGGACTGATTGGAACGAAGCTTTCGCAATTCTTCATGGAATATCACTTTAAGCTTAGGTATATTGAGCACCAAACACAATTTTTCGTATTAACCAATTCGGAAATGGCGTATTTTTTAAAAGTATTTAGTCATTGTTGCTCCGATGTGTGTTACAAGCTGTGTAAATAAACTAAAAAAATAAGTGATATCCCCATAAAAAAACACTCCGTGTAAAAATACCAGCCAAGTCTCTTCAACTATAAAAAAAAAATAGAATAAATCTAAAAATTCAGCACCGAAAAGTATAGTGATATCAAAAAATGAGCCAAGTCAAAACTTAATTTTAAAAACCAAAATATACTTGGCGCATCGTTTTTAAGGGCATTGTAGGTATATTATATATAATTAGGTAGGTACATTTGATTTTTGGCATATGCTTCTATACTATTTATATACACGATGCGCCAAGTATATTTTGGTTTTTAAAATTAAGTTTTGACTTGGCTTATTTTTTGATATCACTACTTTTCAGTGCTGAATTTTTAGATTTCTTCTATTTTTTTTATAGTTGAAGAGACTTGGCTGGTATTTTTACACGGAGTGTTTTTTTATGGGGTATACTTTACTGTAGTAATTCAAAGTATGTACTATAGTGTTTTTACTACAGACGATATATACTGCAGTTTACTATAGTAAAGTTATAGGGACCGTAATTCACTGTAGTAATTCGAAGTATGTAGCTAGAGTACTTTGACTACATATAAAATAAGTTTACTATAGTAAGTTCTATAGTATAGGTATATACTTCATTGAAAATCTATAGTATCTGTAGTAAAGAAAAGTGTAATCTACAGTATGTTGACTACAGCCGATTTATATTGTAGTTTACAGTAGTATACTCTGAAGTATATGTACTTCATTGACTTTTTACTACAGTATTTGTAGTAAAGTATGGTACATAAACTACAGAATTTCTACTTCATTGACTTAGAGAATGTGCACCACATCACCCTGTAGTATATTTAGCCCATACCCTAATTACTATAGTATTTGTAGTAAAGTAAAGTATAAACTACAAAATTTATACTTATTGACTTAGAAAATTTGAACCACACCATTAGTAAAATAAACTATAGTAATTATAGGTACTACAGAGCGTGAGCTGATATATTTTAAGGGGGAAATATCACAGATCATATTACTTTTTAAATAAATCTTAATATTTATCGTTTCTCCTATTTTATTATGTTAATTACAATTTAATGATCCACAAAATAATATAAATATGTTCACTTAAATATGAAAACTCAATATGATCACTATTAGCGCAGCTAAGTCTTGTCTGTACCGGTGGCCCACTCGGTAAGACGCTCGACTACGGACCACGAGATCGCAATTTCAAGGCACGGCGCCTCCGCGGGATTTTATAATTGAAATGTGTAATCAAACCTTGTCCTTTACTTCAGAAGAGGTTTCCCGAATGCAAATGAATACTCATTAATTTGGAAAATTTTATATTTTTATGAAATTTTAACGTTTTATTTGGCGAGTAATAATCTAAAAATTCAGCACTGAAAAGTAGTGATATCAAAAAAAAATGGCCAAGTCAAAACTTTTCAAAAAATGCTTGGCGCATCGTACATATAAATAGTATAGAAGTAGGCCGGAAATCAAATATACTCATATATACATAAAATATATCTATAATTCCTCTAAAAAAACGATGCGCCAAGTATTTTTTAAAAAGTTTTGACTTGGCAATTTTTTTGATATCACTACTTTTCAGTGTTGCATTTTTAGATTTCTTCTGGTTTTTTTTAGAGTAAGAGACTTGGCTGGTATTTTTACACGGAGTGTTTTTTATGGGGATATCACTCCTTTTTTCAGTTTATTCTTACAACTTGTAACATTATATTGTGGCACCAAAGACTATAAATCCTTTAAAAAATATGCCTTTGTTATTTGGTTGCTAAGAAGTTGTGCTTGTTACTGTGTATATGCTATAAATAATATGCTATGAAGTATAGCGAAAGTTTCGTTCCAATCGGTCCAGCCGTTCTCGAGTTATGGCATCACTTCCGGTTTTAAAAATGGCGGTTGACATCACTGCCACCTAAAATTTGTATCTATAAATGTTATGTAACATTATGAGCCTTCTGAATATGTAGTTATTGTTATAAGAGATGATTTTAGTCAGATTTGGCATTTTTATGGCGTCATTTCCGGTTTTAGTAATAGTACATTTCAATTTCGACTATTGATATTTTATAAAGAAGACCGTCTGAATCGTTTGGCGCAAGTTTCGTATAGATCGATCCATCCATTTTTTAGATATGACGTCACTTCCGGTTTCAAAATGGCGGTACAAAAAATGTGTAAGTCATCAGACGCCAAAAGTGCACATGTGGTAAAAATTTCAGATAGATCGGTTCAGCCCATTAGGCTGTGGCGGTGACAGCAACGTTTCCTGATATCTGAATCTGAATCTGAATCATCATCATCATCAGATAGCTTTTAAAAGGGGTGTAATTTCACTGTTTTCACGGCCCTCTAGCTCGCAAATGGCATAGTCTATTGTCCCCAAATTTGGTATATGTGATGGGGTGGGTCATAGCTCGAAATTAAGATATTTCGCAACAATGTGAGATTTCCCAATTTTGAGATCCAGTAGGCCACTGGAATGCCATGTTGTTGCTTACAGTAAAAGTGTTTGGTCTGCTCCTCAGTTTATTAGGCATTTACGGTATGTTGAGTGAGTGTGAGTGTACCGTACGACTTGGCTGGGTGGAGCGACCGCTCCACTAGATACTAAAGTAAACTATAGTAAAGTAACTGAAGTAAAAGTACTGTAGTATGTGTCAATAATCCTAAAGTTACCTATAGACATTTTACTATAGTATTATACTTCAATTTTGCTGTAGAAAACTATAGGATATTTTTGTAAGGGTATTATTTTCATTATTTGACTTTGCATGAAAATAATTAGTATTTAGGTCTGTGGTACTCAAACTTCGACACAAACTTTTGTGGCCCCCCAGTTGATGCTTTATAACTTATTAAAAAATGTGTCAACTGTGAAAATAATATTAAAAAAATTATAATTATCGTGTTTCATTTGAGAGAGATTTTGAGAGTTGTCATGTTAGGACCCACGCATCGGGATGAAAATGCGACGGAAGGTTCTTAAATGTAACTTTATACTTGTTACAATGCAAATAAAGCCATTTAACAATTCCGAAAATTGTAAAAGAGTGCATAGAGGTACCTACATGTATTGTTTTGGCGTGTGAAACATTGTTCGATTCGTTTTCTAATAAACAAAAGACACTGAATGAACCAGAACCAGACCCGTAGGCAACAATTCAAGGGAACTTCAGTTCGTGCATTTTAGAGCCCAAGAATCACTTTTAAATTGTTAAATAAAAAAAACGCCCTGCGGGGCTAAAACCAATGAAAAAGTAGTTCCTACGTGCCTGGAATGAACCTACCTGATCACGTGAGCATTGTTGTACTTTAAAAATGCGGGACGCCAACAAAAGCCAATTCGTATTATTGGCCAGCAGGTCAAAAGGTTGAGTCTACTGAATTATACTATTGTTTGGTAAAAAAATTATCTATTATCTATTACAATTATATCTAGATATTAATTTTTTATCTTTATCTATTATCTAGATGATTTTTTTGAATTTTATCTATTATCTTATCTAGATAAATTTTTGGCGTGTTATCTTTATCTAGATAAAAATAAAATTATCTAATCACAACACTGCTGAACAATCACAATATGTACACTTGGCACAACTAAAATTGATCGTTCAATAAATCTGATTGACTGAAAAATGTTAGATCGCACCATCAGAAGTCAGTCCAAGCGATCTACTTGTCTCACTCTAGTAGGTGACCTCACATTTCAATGATAATAACAAGCTTAGATGGTATGTGATAGGCCAGCAGTCATTCAAATTTGTTTACCGATCCATTTTTGTTGTGCCAAGTGTACCTGTAAAGAGTCCTAAACTAAAACTCACAATCCGCAACAAACCTAACTAAACGAGAAACGACTCTTAAAAAAAGTAACCCGAAATCACTCCCTGTTCTCGCAAAAAGCATACTCCGCACATCAAATGAATGTCTCGTTAGAAAACTTTACCAGCAAACATGCAACAAAAAAAACTCTAACAAAAATCTATGTCTCAATTTACATAATTTTTCATTCCGTTAGCATTTTCCGTGGGTCTGCATGGCTGTTGGTTTGCGATGGGAAAGGGAAGTGCTCTTCTAAACTCAATGGTAATAGCAAGCAACGGTGAAAAAGCCAACGTTATGTTCAATTAGTATTGCATTATATACTTTGCCATTATACTACAGGGCACTGAGTTCGTCTGTGTCGCTGTTTAGACATTCCACACGGAGGTGGTTTGAATAATCTCATGCGTTTCACCGCACAGACGTACAAATAAATTACCAAAGAGTTAAGAAAAAGAGCATCCGCATGGTTACATTTTCCGTCTGTTCCTTTCCTGGGATATATCAGACCGTTCTTCTGATCAAGTTGAAATTGTACACATTCATTCCTCAATCAACCCTATATAATCATTCCCACAACGTCATTTATACGTGATTTTTAAGTGATTTCTTTGCAGAATTCTACGAAATTTAAATGCACATAAATTGTTGCATTAATTCCAACATTATGGCAATATTATGTACAAACTAACAAACCCGTCACTAGCTACTGTGTTCTGTGTAACCAACCTCCTAGTGTAGTTCAACATGTTGTTCTGTGGTAGCGATTGATTGCACCGTAGCTCACATGTTGATTTATATGGCGGGGCGATGCAAAGATAGGACGTCAGGTCGGTCACTAGTTGGCGCTAGCGTTGAGGTCACTTTTTAAATCTAGTGGAGCGGTCGATCCACACAGCCAAGTCGTACCGTACACTCACAGTCACTCTACATACCGTAAATGCCTGTATAAACTGAGGAGCAGACCAAACACTTTTACTGTAAGCAACAACATAGCATTTTCGGCCTACTGGATCTCAACAATGGAAAATCTCACATTGTTGTGAAATGTCTTAATTTTGAGCTATGGCCCACCTGACAACATATACTTCACGCGACAACAATCAGTCATGCCGTTTACGAACTAGAGGGCAGTGAAAACCGTGAAATTACACCGCTTTCTTCAGATGATGATGATTCTGATGATTCCCGAAAATGTTGCTATCACCGCCACAGCCTAAACGGCTACACCGATCAACCTGAAATTTTTACCACATATGCACTTTTGGCGTCTGATGATACCTTGCCTCTTGTGATTTTTTGTGCCGCCATTTTTAAACCGGAAGTGACGTCATATATGAAAAACGGCTGGACCGATTAGAACGAAATTAGCGCCATTCGATTTAGATGGTCATCTATATGAAGTATATAACTTAAAAATATAATTTTCTTATATTCTAAACCGGAAGTGACGTCATAAATTTGCAATATTTAGCTAATTTCATCAAATTATACTTTAAATACACATATAATTATCTTAAATTGTAACATAGACAATACAAAATTATAATTTCAATTATAAGGAGTGAAAGGAGTGAAATCAAAAAAAGAGCCAAGTCAATGACATTTCCAATTATTTAATCATATTTTTGAAATAAAAGAATAAACCCCGAGAAATACTTGACAAGAGGACTATGGCGCATCGGTTTTTTAAAGACATTTTTCTATTCATAAGCATATGCCATTTATATACAACCGTAGGGAAACATCTTAGGGAAACATCTTTGAATTACATATTATACATACCTACTGTTAAATATTTTCTATTTGAATATGTACGCGATGAAACTTGTTGCCTATGTTTGTAATAAATACACAATAGTTATCTTCGTAATATTGTTTCGTGGTCAACATAATTTAGTCTCTTGCGTTATACCTTCTCATCATGTAATAAATTTCTATTTATCCACATTTTATAACAATACATTTCACAAAGTACACAGTCACATTGTATTTCTATTAAAAAATTTGACTTTAAACACTTGACACTTCAAAAATATATAATAGTGTTCCATAGATAGTTAGTAATTATTGACAACGTTTCATGATTTCCCTCAGTCAAGATCAAATTATGAAATGATACCCTTCTAATATCACCATATTAACAGTACTGCAAGAATATGTATGAGCCCAATTCCAATTGTTATTTAATTCGTCCATCCTTATATTACTTATCTATTACAGCATGAAATCTTTCTACTATCGCCATTGACAAAACTATAAAATAGCCATTACTAAAAGTAGCTTGATTCATAGATTCTGGCTCTAATCGAAAGAGGAAAATGTACCTACTTGTAAATTTCTTTCCACTTTTAGGATAGAATGATGTCTTTAAAAAAACGATGCGCCAAGTCCTTTTGTAAAGTATTTCTCGGGGTTTATTCTTTTAATTCAAAGATACGATTAAATAATTGGAAATGTCATTGACTTGGCTCTTTTTTGATTTCACTCCTTTTCGATGTAGATTTTTTTTAAAGTAAAGAGACTTGGCTGCCTTTTTTACACGGAGTGTTTTTTTCTGGGATATCACTTTTACACGTGGATATTGATTTAGAGACGATTGCGATATTGCGATATCTTTTTATTTTCAATCATGTTATAATACTAGAGTAAATAATGGATTTATCTAAACAAAAAGTACATCTTCTTATGCCTGTCAAAAATGTTTCGCGCGTTGTAATTTTGAGTTGACCTGCCTCGCCATCCAAGCGGGGGACAGTTTGGCCAATGCCTTATTGTAATAAAATGTTTAATAATAAATAAAACAGTTCCATCAAGATATCTTCGGCAGCTCCGTGCTAAAAAGTTGTCGAGATTCCATTCCACACTGACGTTTCGAGTCGTTATTCGACGCTGTGTTCCGCGATGTTGGCAACACTGGATATTTCACATTCTGCGCGCGTCCTCGTCTAAGCCTGCCCCTGCAGTTAGCGGAATAGGCCGGCTGCAACGCACATGTGAATGCACAATGCCTACTTTACAGAGAAACAAAAACACACGAGATAAAAGAACACACGGTAGTTATTGGTTCCAACTTGTAGGGTAGCAAATTGTCAATTAGTGAGAGAAAGACGTCATGGCTACTTTTAGAGGGTTAGTGTATTTATAGGTACACTTAAGTAGATTAAGAAGTGTTAGATACAAAGAAAATAGTAATACTATAGGAAAACGCTCAGTGTAACGCGTTGATGAGCAAGCACAGAACATGCAACATCCCCAGTCACGATACACGATACGGCACAAGACGTTTTTCTTTCAATTTTTCCAATCTCTATACAATTAATACTTGACTGATTGGGCTGACAATGTGTTCAATTTTAGATTATGATGGTCTTGATCACCATGCAAAATTTGAACTTAATCGGAACATTTTGATTGTCGACCAATCAGAAGATAATATTTAAACCAATTGGAGGATTTGGCCTTCGTACTTCATCCGATTTGATATACGCTAGCTCAAAAATGCTTAAATTATTGACTGCAGGGATGAAAATATTTCAAGATTATGGAATAAAATGTCCTTAAAATGACAAAAACTTTTAAAAATAACGACAGATTAGACTGAAAATTGGCAAAAATACCTAAAATGTTGGTACCAAGGACCATGCGAAGTTTTAAGTTGATCGGTCAATCGGTTCTAGTTTAAATTTAAAAATCACAGGAAATATGGTTTTAAATTTTAACCAATGAGAGGATTTGGCTGAAAATTTGTAGGATTGGGGACAATGTTGGTCGTAATGACTTGACATAGTTTCAAATTGATCAGACCAAACCAATCGATTTTTTTTTAAATTTGACCCAATCACAGGATCCCGTTCAAAAACGATCTCAGATACCGCATAGATTACGTTAGTATGTGTGCATAATTTCAGATCAATTTCTTTATTAAAAAGAAATCCATTATTAAATGTATACCTTCGTGCATGTGTTACCGAGCTATGAGGGATTTAGTGCTTTATTTTTACGTTCTACTTTCTGAAAAGTGCAGTTTTACATGTAAAATTGTGTTGCCATGGTGAAACGGTCTTCTATAAGTTCGAATTTCTTTGCATATTTGTGGAAATGTCCAGAAGACCGTGATTGCGTTGCTCGAACCTCCTTAAATAATAAATCTGCACTAGTTTCTAATGTTTTGTTCTCGAAGCCGTGCTCAGCTGTAGTCCACACACGGCAGCTTGGATCCTATCGATCCAACTGCGCATAAACACGGCCCTGTAGACAGATGCGACAACTCTGCTGCGTGTTGATGCTATTAGCATGCACCGCCTTCTGGAATACCATTAGCACTCGACACAAGATCCAGCATTCGCTCCGGCACTGTTCACTGCGCCCGACTAACTCACTTACTACTTACACAAGGAGGACGAACGTGAGCCAAGTGTTTACGTCTTTCTGTCGGTTTCGAAGTGACTCACGTTCATCAATCCTGAGTGACTCTTCCAATGAATAAACTACAAATAATAATTGTGCAATTTGAATTTGTAATATTGTAGTTCCAACACCCTGGTTGCTATGGTAACAGACTCAATCTTGTTTATTTGCTGGGGGACAGACGCTTTTTAAATAGTTTAATCGTATTATAAATACAGTTGTGAATGAAAGATATTGAAAAGAAAGACGGAAATGGTATCAAATAATATCGAGAAGGATAATGATGACTTATTACGTATTTACTGAAAGTGTCTGTCCCCCAGTGAGAGTTTGGTCATTTGTGACGTCAGATGAGATCATACCTCTTACAGAAGAACGGGGCAAGCCGGCTCAGACTGTCAAGCTCGAAGATCCCGGGTTCGATTTCCTCACCGTCCTTCCTGACTGAGATGTTTTAGAGGATCTTCTCAGTCAGAAGTAAATATTGTGGTGGTTATCAACTATTAGGGAGAGACCGCCTCCTTCCACTTCCCATCCTACTCATTCTTCTACTCAATCTTCGCTATTATAGACAGTTGTAGAACAGCTCGACGTTAAGCACCACTAAAATAAAACTAACACAAGAAGAAGATAAACTTCAGTCCCCCATTGTGTCAAGTCTGAGTATCTTCGCCTGTTGGGACTTCTATGAAGAGCCTAGGACACTTACTCGCTAATGTCAATTGAGAGCTCCCGCAAGACCCCCCCCCCCTTCCCCCCCTGGACGGGCCACTCAGGGATGACCGAAGAAACTCTTCATCATTCCAAGGCGCTCGATTTATGACATCCCAGAAAATGTCTTGCAACTCTCGATTTACATTGAGTTTTCAATTATATGTCTCCAGAATATGAGGACATTTTCAACACAAGAGGTATAGGAAAATGATTTAGTTTTTGGTGTCTATGTTTAAAAATAGCTCACATTGGAATGTATTTATTATTTTTTTCTGATAATTTGTCGCCTATACTATAAAATAAGTTTTTTTTGTTAAAATCTTTAGATCACTAAAATTAGAGCTTCATTTAGTCTAAAAATTATACGATTTTACATAAATACTTATTTTACTTATTTCAAGTCAGCATGGGCGAGACAACATGGGTTTATCTCAAGAAACAAGTTTCTCGATGCTATAGTTTTTGCGATAATCTGGCGTAGAATAAAATTGTCTATCAGAATGCAGAGTTTCAGCGAATTCTATCATATATGAGGTTATTATAGGCTACGAGGCTGCGTTCAAACTCCGAGTATTTACACAATATTCCGATATTGTGGTCACATCTTCGATATTTTTATATCGATTATGATGTGCATTCGTCTGGAATGTTGTATTCTTCTGTGTTTTCTGAAGAGCCATATGTGACAATGATAAAGATGAAAATGATTGTGAAGGTGGAGAACTTGGTAAGAACTATTAAAGCCCCAGTACGACTTCCTTACGACTACGAACAGCGGCTTAGCGAAACGACAGAGTTCGGGAAATTGCAAAAACTGAGCTGTGGATTTCAAGTCAGGAAAAATGTCCAGTGAGGAATTTGTTGGCAATAGATCGGACTAATTAATCATGCAAATTATTTGGAAATTATAGTTATATCTCGGACGCAGCAGCAATCGAAAGTGCCTCATGTTGGATTTTTGTGTCCATTTTGGCACATGTTTTAGCGAAAAGACTGCGTCATTTTAAAAAATGGACACATATTATTTTTTTCTATTTTAAGATAGTTGATCTAAACATTTTTATTTTTGGATTGTAAAAATCGGACTGAAATTGAAAAAGTTATGGTCGATTTCAAATTTTCAAATTTTGACCCCCCTTTTGGGTGTCTAAAGTGTTTTGGGCATGTTCCGATGGTTTTATTTTGACTTATTTTGAATGGTGGTTTGCTTGGACTGTTTGTAACAACATATTAAAAAATTAGCCTGTTATACGACCGATGAAGCAAAATGGCCTACTTGATCCTGATAATCTTCGACTAGAATACATAAAAAGACCAAAGGATATGTGGAGGATCCTAAAGAGATTGTACAAAGGAAATGACAAACTAAATAGTGTCCCTAAAATATGTTTCAACAATTTGTTAATTAAAGGAGATGACAGAATAGCTAACCATTTCAATGACTATTTTATAAACAGTGTAGTGGAAATTTCTAATAGCATAGTGCCAAGTTTAAACTCTACACAAACAGCAGAGTATGTTTGTCCACACCAAGATAATATATTTGAAAATTTTAGATTAGTAGATGAAGCAATAGTAAAGAATAAAATATGTAAACTAAAAGCTGCTTCCCCTGGGGAAGATGGAATAAATAAGTCCATAATAAGGATAGCATCTCCAATTATTATAAAATATTTGACAAACATAACAAACAAGTCCTTTGAGACAGGAAATGTTCCCACTATATTTAAGGATGATCTAGACCACGTGACCACCTACGTCATGCCCTGCAATCTTCAAAACGAATCAGGCCGCCATTACATTTTTAAAAAGAAAAGATGGGTTCACTTTCGTTCGAATAACTTCATAATTACCCTAGCTACAATAATTCGGCAAGGACTGGGGTGTTAATAAAAGATCGCTCTCAATGTTTCATATGACACTTTAATAATGAAAATGCTTTACTGAACTAAAAAGTGGGTTTTCACTACGGCAAAACGTCGGCAAAACGTCGACCACGACACGCAAATCAAGTCTCATTAATCTGGACAATACGAAAATATTAAACACATACCTGCAGTTATGATCTATACGATATTCCTTATTTTTCACGACGGATTTTTTCCATTCTTTTACAAGCACAACACATCTCCAAATTACTTCAACGAGCCTACATATTACACCGTCTTGCTCCTCGTATTTAAGTTTTGTCTACTGTCAGGTTAGAACCACTGCCTTCTTTATTATGACTTTTCGAAGCAAGGTCAGGAGTTTAAAAGGTTGTTTCTTTGGCGTGACAGTAAAACAAACTTAAATACGAGGAGCAAGACGGTGTAATATGTAAGCTCGTTGAAGTAATTTGGAGATGTGTTGTGCTTGTAAAAGAATGGAAAAAATCCGTCGTGAAAAATAAGGAATATCGTATAGATCATAACTGCAGGTATTTGTTTAATATTTTCGTATTGTCCAGTTTAATGAGACTTGATTTGCGTGTCGTGGTCGACGTTTTGCCGTAGTGAAACCCCACTTTTTAGTTCAGTAAAGCATTTTCATTATTAAAGTGTCATATGAAACATTGAGAGCGATCTTTTATTAACACCCCAGTCCTTGACCGAATTATTATAGCTAGGGTAATTATTAAGTTATTTGAACGAAAGTGAACCCATCTTTTCTTCTTAAAAATGTAATGGCGGCCTGATTCGTTTTGAAGATTGCAGGGAATGACGTAGGTGGTCACGTGGTCTAGATTATCCTTAAGTTAGCTACTTCAAGATGGCGGGCGAGCAGGCGGACGTGCTCACGTCGGGCTCCGGCATTTTAGTCAATTTAAAGTGCAAAAAGTGCAAGAGAAAAGTCGTGAATGGAGTGAAATGTGTAATATGTGAAGCCATGGTCCACAATAACTGTGCCGCATCGGAGTGTAATCAAACATGTGAAATCAGCGAGCTTCAACAACATTGGACGTGCAGTGCCTGTCTACACCCGGACGTAAACAACGAAGGGGGCGGTGGCGGCGACTCGGCGACAAGCGATTTTTTGAAGGTTGGTCTAGCACTTAACGTACAGGAGGAGAACGCAATGCTCAAAAGAGAAAACGGTATCCTTCAAAGGCTAGTAAGAAGCTTAGAAGCTGAGAACAAACTCCAAGCAGAACAAATTATGTTGATGGATAAGCATAGTAAAGGCCCTCCCTCATCAAGTCAGCTAAACGAGCAAACACCTAATTCTTATGCCATGGCTCTAAAATTTAATAAGAAAGAAGTTATTAGTATCACACCCAAAAACGGCAAAGATAACGACAACACGAAGTTAGATATCACGAAAAGTATCAATCCAGCCAAACTTCCAGTAGGAGTGTTTAGCATGCAACAAAACAAGGAAGGGACCGTTCTCATCACATGTCCAGAATCATCAGCCGCCGCATTAGTCAAAGAGGTCAAACTAGTCCTAGGCGATAAATACACGGCAGAAATTAAACCAAAATTGAATCCTAGACTGCGAATATCAAACATACAACTTGAGCAAACTAACGAAGAAGTAGAAGAATTTCTTAACTCGATAATTATCCAAAATTGCTTGAACAAATCAGCCCCTGCGTTTGCCATGAAAATTGTTACGGTTCTCAAGCATAAAACCAGTTCATCAGTCGTCATCGAAGTTGATGCTCACACGCGTACTCTGTTATTGAGAGAAGGTCAAATAAATATTGGCTGGCGACGGTACAAGATCTGCGACCACCTCAATATTATTCAATGCTACAAATGCGCTGGCTGCAATCACATAGCGAAAGTTTGCGAGAGAAATAAAGTCTGTTTATATTGTTCGGGTAATCATGAGGAAAAATCATGCAACTCCAAGTTTTACAAGTGCATAAACTGTGATAGATCAGGTGCAAATCCCAATCATGATGCAAGAGACAACATCTGTCCGACTAAACAGAAATGGACTTCTATTCTGAAGAGCAGGATAGCTTATGAATAGCAATTAATACCCCCCTCAGACACGACCAACATCACTAAGCCTCATCACAACATCGAACCTCGTATTAAATATCCTAGTAACATGCCTCACACTCGTCAGCGGTACTGTCCAAAATTCCTCCCGGACAAAGGCAAGAATGATACCAAGACAAACAAGATAACTTGGCAAACGAAGACTCCTGCGGAATCAGTAGGTTGTTTGTTAAGTATAAACATTAGAAGTCTAAGAAACAAGATAGACGACTTAGAACTTATCCTGGACTCCCACTCACCGGACGTAGTCTGTTTGACAGAACACTGGCTTCGAGAGTTTGAAATTGAGGCTACGAAGTTCATGAACTACAACATCATAAGCAGCTTCTGTAGAGATACACGCATCGGGGGCGGTACAGCAATATTATTGAAATCATCAATTGATAATGTAAATAGCTCAGCACTAATGATCGACCTTGAATGTGTTGAAAAGGACTTCGAATGCACCACATTGGAGTGGAAAAATGGTAAACTAGGATTAATAATCGTTATTTCTGTATACCGATCACCAGATGGCAAACTTGAGTATTTCTTTAGCAAACTCGAAAAACTACTGGAAGATCTTTGGCGACTCTACGGGCATAACGAGAGAATAGTCATAGTTGGGGATTTTAACATTGACATGCTATCTAATAGCACTGCAAGACGCAATATTATGGACATTATGAATTCATTTGGAATGGTTCCGTCGATTACAGTTCCTACAATGATCACCGCTTCATCATCTACTTCAATTGACTGCGTTTTCACTAACTTTCATGACTTCATATTCAATTGCCACACGCTAGACCTCGGCTTATCGGACCACGACGGCTTGAAAATAGAATTCACCACGGCCTTGAGAAGTGACAATCAGTGTGTAATGTCCAAGCGAGTATTTTCAAAGTGTCAAATTGAATATTTCAACTCGCTACTTCATAACATAACTTGGGAGAATATCTTTGCATCTACAACAGTTGACGAGAAGTTTGATGCATTTCATTCTACCTTCATGTATCACTTCAATCTTGCATTCCCTCTGCGCACTATTAAAGTAAGAAGTTCTAACGGCGATAAAGGCTGGGTTACACAAGCGATTCGTGAATCAGCGGAGACATTGCGCCATCTATACTCGGAGCTTCGAGTCAGCGGCCAAAATATTACGTTACGAAAGGAACACAATTCATTTCGCAAGGCCCACAAAAACTTAATAAAAACTGCTAAAATGAAATACAACGATGAACGTATTGCTAGAGCGCCTAACAAAGCATCTATTATGTGGAACATCATAAAGGGGCCTAGCAGAAATGTCCCTGCACCGCAGCTATCACTAGAAGACAATCAAGGTTTGATGCAAAACGCACCGTCAGCTTGTGCAAACATTCTAAACAAACATTTTTGTGAAACTGTACCTGACCTACTGCTAAAACAAAATTGGGGACAAAACGCAGCACATGGTAATCCTACTGCTACACCAGGCGGTGTATCTAATCAGGGTGTAATCTTTCTCAAGCCCGTAAACTTATCTGAAATAATGGATATAATTTCTTCAAAATGTTCCAAGATGTCAGCTGGCTACGACGGTGTACCTAGTCGCCTTCTCAAGTCATGTGCCCCTCTAATCTGTGTGCCCTTAGCCGAGATAATCAATGCTTCACTCTCTCAAGGAACATTTCCCAGAGGTTTAAAAACAGCCAAGATTGTGCCAGTATTCAAGAAGGGCAGCAAATGTAAGCCAGAAAACTACAGACCAATTGCGCTTTTATCGTCGTTCTCTAAGATCTTCGAAGTTGTCATGCACAATCGTATCTTGGACTTCCTGGAGAAATATAAACTTCTCTCCAGGATGCAATATGGATTTCAAAAGGGCAAATCCACCATCCTTGCTATTGATAGTTTCCTAAACCAGGTATACAAGGCTCTTGATAATAAATTGCCAGCCATTGGCATTTACTATGACATGTCCAAGGCGTTTGACAGCCTCGATCATGCACTTCTACTGAGATCTCTGATGGGCCTTAACATTAGGGGCTTAGCACTTAGTTGGATAGAATCATTCTTATCTGACCGTTGTCAATATGTGTCAATCCACGACAAAGCAAGTAGTACATATTCAAATTCCGAGTCAAGAGATACTCACATAGGAGTACCGCAAGGCACTGTCCTGGGCCCGCTCCTCTACATCCTTTATGTAAACGGTCTGCCTGAGGCCTTAGGCCCGGGCACTGTTGCAAGCTTTGCAGATGACACGAGTCACCTCGTTACAGGCAAGAATCGGGAAGAGCTCGTCCAGATAGCAAATATCGCCGTCCAAAACATGGCTCATTGGTGCAAGTCAGCCAAACTCATCCTAAATGGAAGCAAAACTACATTTCTACAGTTCCGAACAAGACAGCGGCACATCGACTCAAGCCCGTTAATAAAACTTGGCAGCAAGACACTAGCGGAGAGCGAGAGCACTAAATTCCTAGGCATCACTATAAGCAATACACTTGACTGGACTGGGCATGTTGACGTCATCGCTAAGAAGATGGCCTCATCCATTTATCTCTTACGGAATCTTGTTAACCAGACCAGCCTATCGGTCCGTAGGGTAGCCTATTTCGCAAATGTTGAGTCCCATCTTAGCTATGGAGTGTGTTTTTGGGGATATGCACCTCCAGCCAAAAGGCTATTTATATTACAAAAAAAGGCCATAAGAATAATGATAGGAGCCTCGTATGGTGCAACGTGCAAGCCACTATTTATAAAATTAGAGATTTTAACCTTCCCTTGCCTTTATTTGTTCCATACCATCATGTTAACCAGAACCACACTTGACAACAAACCGACCACTCCCATGTACATGCCCATGCCACACGCACTCATGATGACATCCATATAGAGGCACATGCACTAGCCCTGTATGGTAACAGCCATAATTATGCAGGCGCAAAATTTTATAACAGATTACCGAAAATTTTAAAGGAAGAAAAATGCGACAAACTGTTCAAATATAGACTTAGAAAGATTTTAATTGATAAATGTTTTTATTCAGTTACAGAATTTCTCGAGTATTTCGGCTGATGAATCGTTTTATTTACTACATGCCATTGTGTATCATTATTTTATATTTCTACATTGTTACCCTCACTTACCTGATTTGACTATGTATAGTTACTATGTACCTATTATTACTATGTATTATTTATATTATTATTATGTATATTAATGTATTATCTTGACTTGTTCTATAACATTGTTTGTTAAAAGGAATAAAATACATTTGATTTGATTTGATTTGATTTGATCAGTCCCTAAGTTACCTAATCCAATTGATGGGGAGAATTTTAGGCCGACAAATACATTACATATTATGGAAAAAGTTCTGGAATATATAGTTAAGGACCAATTAGACAAATTCTTTAATGATAATAATATAGTGACTGAAAACCAATATGGATTTAGAGAGGATCATGGGTGTGAGACTGCTCTACAATTAATCATAAATAATTGAAAGCAGAATATTGAAGATAATAAATTAACTTTAGCAGTGTTTATAGATTTAAAGAGGGCATTTGAAACTATTGATAGATCAATTCTTATAAGTAAACTTGAAAGATATGGGATTAAAGGTAACGTTTTAAAATGGCTATCGTGCTATCTTAGCTTCCGTTCACAAAGAGTTAATTTTAACAAGACGAACTCGGAAATCTTGTCTAATAACCTGGGGGTCCCCCAAGGATCAATACTTGGTCCATTATTGTTCAACATCTATATAAACGACCTACCTAATAGTATAAAATATGGTGTAATGCATCTTTATGCCGATGATGCTTTGATGTTCTGTAGTGGATCTAATATAGATGATATATTGGCAAATTTAAGTTCAGATATTAAAAGCGTTGAATTATGGTTACGCAATAATAAAATGAAAATTAATGTTAATAAAACGAAAGCCATGATTATATGTTCAAAAAGAAATAGAATAAAGTACCAGGATCTTTTGAATAATATTAATATTAATGTTGAGAATGAACCAATAGAAATTGTCCCTCTTTAAATACTTAGGTGTAATACTTGACAATAATTTGAATCTTAAAGACCATGCACAGTATGTAGTAAAGAAAATGGCTCGTCAGGTATGATTTTTTAGAAGAATTAATGGCTGCCTACAATTAAAATATAAATTACTTCTGTACCAAGCTATTGTTGCACCTCATATAGACTATTGTAGTTCTATACTATTTTTAATGAATAAGAATGAAATTGACTCCATTCAAAAATTACAAAATAAGGCAATGAGGAGTATCTGGGACGCCTTAATAATGTCGACTGGAATAATGTCGACTCACTCGTGTGACAGGGTCTTTTCATGAAGTGGAATAATGTCGACTAAAAGTCGACGTTTATTCCAATAAAAGTACTTAATCAACTGGAATTACGTCGACTTTGAGTCGACCTTATTCCAGTGGAAAAGCGTCGACCAAAAGTCGACATACTTCCAGATTTGGCACTTTAAATAAATTTTGATAAAGTGGAAGAAAGTCGACTCAAAAGTCGCTCTTATTCCAGTATCGTGAAAACAATAGTGAGCAATAGTTAGGCAAATTTCGTGATTTACATGCTTAGTCACGTGGTAGGTAGTATCACTTGAATTCCCTTGACATCGCACTGTTCTGCAGCGAGGCTAATGGCACGGATGAATGATTATGATGATGATTGGGAGATGATGGTGAAGAGTAGGTAAGGATTGATGGTGGTAAGGAGACGGTCGTGGCCTATTAGAAGTTACCTCCCAGCATTTGCCTGTATAGACGGTTTGCCTGTTTAGACGGACGTTTATTTGCATGTCAATAGACGGCAATTAATCTTTTATCTAATTATCTATTAATTGCAACTACATCCTTATTGAATTGAAATATGTTCCACTCAATCAACATAAAAGTTTTTGTTTTTGTTTTTTATTGAAACTTGAGAATTTGTATTTGTAATTGTATGTTTCTTTTTGTTTTGTTTGCTACCTGGAGCAATGCAAGTTACACCGTTTCACAAATCAAGCTAAATTGTGCACACGGGTTAGGACCATCTTTTCTGTTTGCAGACCCCATTTACTTTTAAAAATTTCGTTCATTGGTTAAAATTAGAATAAAAAGAAATCCTCCTCTAATTGGAAGATAAACTAAAATGGTCAGATCAAGTTCAAATTTTGTATGGGCAAAATTTGCTACCATTTATATTATTTTACCATTTTTCATCCCACACTTTTTGACACTTTTTGACTAATAAAAGGAAGAAGATGTATTTTCCTCATTATATAAACGATTTTACATCCCACTTGACCTTTTTTACCTCCAATATTTCCATCCCGATTTTTTTTTACATGAAATATTGCTTTGCATTCAAACAAGTCCAGCGTTAGAATAAGCTCAGACTAAGTTGTGGGAACCGTAAACACGTTTAAAAATGGCGCCAAATCAAGGTGTGACGTCAGTGGAATACGTCAGTGTCGTCAGTGGAGTCGACATTATTCCAATGGAAGAACGTCGACTTGTAGTCGAGATTATTCCCGTGGAATAATGTCGACTGAGAGTCGACGTTCTTCCAATCAAGGACTGTGTTTTCACGATACTGGAATAAGAGCGACTTTTGAGTCGACTTTCTTCCACTTTATCAAAATTTATTTAAAGTGCCAAATCTGGAAGTATGTCGACTTTTGGTCGACGCTTTTCCACTGGAATAAGGTCGACTCAAAGTCGACGTAATTCCAGTTGATAATATTATTAAGTACTTTTATTGGAATAACGTCGACTTTTAGTCGACATTATTCCACTACATGAAAAGACCCTGTCACACGAGTGAGTCGACATTATTCCAGTCGACATTATTCAGCTTCCCCGAGTATCTTAGGAGTCAATAGGTATACATCTATTCTTAAAATGAGCAATGCTTTAGCTTGGTTGAATGTGAAAAACCGAATATTATTAAATACCTTAACGTTTATTTTAAAAATTGAGAAGGGATTTTCACCACTGTACCTTAGCACTAGAATCAAACTAACTAAAGAACTGCATTGTTACAATACTAGAAAGAATAATAATATTATAACTTGTAGAAATAAATCATAGTTTGCAGATAATTCAATCTTTTGTAAAGGTATAAAAATATATAATCGGATCCCAATTGAGATAAGGAATAGTGAGAAACCCAAATTATTTAGAAGACTATGTTGTTAATTAATAAAAGAAAATGCTCTTATTCCACCTCCATATGAACAGGGGCGAAGCGTCAGGGGAGACAGGGGAGACACTGTCTCCCCTGTTAAAATGATATAATGTGCTCATATATTTGTAATTAACCTGAAATTATTGCAATTGTTTATTTTAATTTGATATATCAATTAGTGTTTGATTTAAACTCATTGAGTGTCATTTGAAAATCGTGGTCAATTTGGCGCTGTTATGAAGCTTGGCTCAGCGCTCGAGCCCGCGCAATTCCAGCCGTGTATCTAAATAACATGGGAGACTTTCTCAGATACGTCTACCTCGTTTATCTCTCATCCTTCTTCCACTCGTTGTTTCCAGCTTTGGCTGTTTTCTCTCTCTCTCGCACTCGCAAGCCAAAGCGAGCTGCTATGCTGCATGTGGGTAGTCTGTTTGCTAATATAGTGAAATAAAAGACATGTCTACTGTGCTATTTTAGTCCAGTAGCCACGCCACAGTACCAAGCGATTCATTTCGACTGTACTCGTAACACACCGACACGAAATTCACTCACACATACGCGTATTTAAAGCCCATGCGCGGCAACACATAATTCTCAGAATAGCAATAAACTATAAAATCTGAGTTGACATAAAACTAATTCTTCTCCCAATGAAATTACCTACGTTGTACACAATCATATAATTTTTAATTATAGATTATTTTTTGTATTGTGTCTCCCCAATGTTGGAATGCACGCCTCGCCACTGCATATGAATCTACGTTTTGGGACAGAAATTGCTGATTATTTATTTACTACATTTATCATTTATGTATTACCATGTAAGTTGATATTGAAATGTGATTGTTATTGTGTAAACCTACACTAAACTGTTATTCAACTGTAATGTTTAAGTTTAAAAGCTGTACTGATATTTATTGTATATAAATCTTATAATGCAGGTACCTATACTTACTCTTAACATAGAGTGTGTATTTCCAACGTAATGTATTAGATATTTTTTTGCTATCATTCTTTAAGTGTAAATCATATCAAAATTTCATTGTATATTACTCTAGTATTGTATTAGCTGAATTCTGCTACAAACAATAAACTACTACTACTACTACTACTACTACTACTACTACTACTACTACTACTACTACTACTACTACTACTACTACTACTACTACTACTACTACTACTACTACTACTACTACTACTACTACTACTGCTTTTCGCCTTCGAGGAGTATGCCCCCCCCCTCAACGGGCACTCCGATCAAATTACAATTTGCACACGCACTTGAGACATTCCAGTGGACATGTGTATAGGTTTGTTTAAGCAACATTTTCCTATTGGTTGGAGAGTGCAATCAACAGTTGACCCGATCAAGGCAGCATAAGAACCAACATTTTATCAGATTTCCCAAACTTTCAATAAATTTGTCCAAGAATTTCAAGAAATATTAAGTTTATTTTGAAAGATAATCTAGTGGAGCGGTCGCTCCACGCCAGCCAAGTCGTACGGCGCGCACACACTCATATAAAGGCTTGAGCAAACCCACTTTTACTGTAAGCATCAAAGTGGCATTTTCGGCTTACTGGATCTTAAAATTGGGAAATCTCACATTGTTGCGATATATCTTAATTTCGAGCTATGGCCCACCCTACAACATATACCAAATTTGGGAACAATAGGTTACGCCCTTTGCGCGCTAGAGGGCCGTGAAAACAGTGTTTTAGGGCGGTTTTAATCTCAGTAGTAGTATAGTAGTCTCCTGGAATTCAAATCCGGTAAACAGGCCACAGCCTTAACGGCAGAACCGATTAATCTGAAATTTTTACCACGTGTGCACTTTTGGCGTCTGATTTGCCCTCGCCCCTATGACTTTTTTTGTGCCGCCATTTTGAAACCGGAAGTGACGTCATATCTCAACAACGGCTGGACCGATTGGAACAAAAATAGCGCCAAACGATTCGGACGGTCATCTGATTATCAATAGCAACATACTAAAATTTATGTTAACGAAACCGGAAATGACGTCATGAAATTTAATTCATCGATTGGCATTTCGGCAACAAATTTGATCCAATTATTTTGATATTTATGTAACGTATGTTCTTTTGTGATTTTATTTGACTTGATATAAAACCAACCAGAAGCCGCCATTTTGAAACCAGAAATGACATCATATCTTAATAACGTCTTAATAGATTTGAACGAAACCAGCGCTAAACAATTTAGACGGTCAACTTTATGTATTATCATCAATAATATTTGCAGTTTCCTATACTGAAACCGGAAATGACGTCACACATTTTAAAAATCGCACAAATTTACATTTTGATGCAATAAATATACTAATTGAGACTGCTTATAATAAAATGTAATCATGTTTAAATTATAATTCAAGAGGTCAGTGATTTCAGCAGCCATTTTGAAACCGGAAGAAATGTAATATCTCGAAAACTGGTTGACAGATCGGTATGAAACTAGTGCCAAACGATTCGGAAGGCCATCTCTATGGAATAGGAACAATCAAACTAGAATTTTCCTATTTATGAGGCCGGAAATGACGTCATTCAAATTTATAAATCATTAAACTCCTCTCCTATACAATAAATACATATTCAGAAAGCTAAAAATGATACACATCATTTATAGTTATAAATTCTATGTGGCAGTGCAGAAAGTTCAGCGGCCATTTTGAAAACCGAAGTGTTGCCATATCTCGGAACTGGGTTGACCGATTGGAATGAAACCTTTGTTTTTTTCATGAGAATAACCAAATTGAAAAGGGTGATTTTTTTTAAAGGATTTAGGTATTGTTCATGTGATATGTGTCACGCGTAAGTTGTAAGAATAAACTAAAAAAAGTAGTGATATCCCCATAAAAAACACTCCGTGTAAAAATACCAACCAAGTCTCTTCAACTTAAAAAAAAAAAAATGAAATCTAAAAAATCTGCACTAAAAAGTATGGATATCAAAAAATTAGCCAAGTCAAAACTTTATTTGAAAATCAAAAAATACTTGGCGCATCGTTTTTTTAGGGCATTATAGGTATACTGTGTATATGTATATTTCATGTATAATTTATAATTGGCTTATACTTCCAAGCTATTTATGTACACGATGCGCCAAGTATTTTTTGATTTTCAAATAAAGTTTTGACTCTGCTAATTTATTGATATCACTACTTTTCAGTGCAGAATTTTTAGATTTCATTATTTTTTTTAAGTTGAAATGACTTGGATGGTATTTTTACACGGAGTGTTTTTTATGGGGATTATAGATTTGTCAAATTTGATTTATCGACAAAGCATTCGTACCTTGATCACTTGCAAATCACTGGTTTGTCTTGAATGCCAAAAATATTTACGTCAGTATGACATTGGTGTATGCCAACTTTATAAAAAAAAAAAAATCTGGAATTCCGGACGGAATTTCTAAAATTCTCGGGATAAAAAAGGTATTACAAAATGATATTTTTGGGAAAACAAATAGAAAAGGCTATCTTCAGGAAATCAATGAGGGGCTGAGGGAAGAGCCCCACTCCAACATGCGGTCCGGGCCGTACAGGCCCGGGAAAACTTTTAATTTTGACAGTGCATTAAGGCCATTTTCATGCGTTCTGGACTACAATCCTCGACGATTTGATACTACTTGAATAATGTATATTGTAAGTTTCATATTTCAACAATTCCGGACAATATGACCGGAATGACCGGAATGACGTAATTCCGGCATCCGGAGGTATTGTCCAATTCCGAAGTGTCTGGATAAAATCCGGCCGGTTGGCAGCTGGGAGGTTGGGAGAGAGAAAGTGTGGTATGATGAGAGAGAATGTGATGTGTCCACGAGACTCACCTGCTCGCTCAGCCACCGCGAGGTGTAACCTGGCCGTTACTTCAAAGCAAAGGAAAGAGAAAGAGAGAGAATGTGATGTGTCCACGAGGCTCGCCTGCTCGCTCAGGCACCGCGAGGTGTGACCTGGCCGTTACTTCAAAGCAAAGGAAAGAGAAAGAGAGAGAATGTGATGTGTCCACGAGGCTCGCCTGCTCGCTCAGCCACCGCGAGGTGTGACCTGGCCGTTACTTCAAAGCAAAGGAAAGAGAAAGAGAGAGAATGTGATGTGTCCACGAGGCTCGCCTGCTCGCTCAGCCACCGCGAGGTGTGACCTGGCCGTTACTTCAAAGCAAAGGAAAGAGAAAGAGAGAGAATGTGATGTGTCCACGAGGCTCGCCTGCTCGCTCAGCCACCGCGAGGTGTGACCTGGCCGTTACTTCAAAGCAAAGGAAAGAGAAAGAGAGAGGATGTGATGTGTCCACGAGGCTCGCCTGCTCGCTCAGCCACCGCGAGGTGTGACCTGGCCGTTACTTCAAAGCAAAGGAAAGAGAAAGAGAGAGAATGTGATGTGTCCACGAGGCTCGCCTGCTCGCTCAGCCACCGCGAGGTGTGACCTGGCCGTTACTTCATAGCAAAGGAAAGAGAAAGAGAGAATGTGATGTGTCCACGAGGCTCGCCTGCTCGCTCAGCCACCGCGAGGTGTGACCTGGCCGTTACTTCAAAGCAAAGGAAAGAGAAAGAGAGAGAATGTGATGTGTCCACGAGGCTCGCCTGCTCGCTCAGCCACCGCGAGGTGTGACCTGGCCGTTACTTCAAAGCAAAGGAAAGAGAAAGAGAGAGAATGTGATGTGTCCACGAGGCTCGCCTGCTCGCTCAGCCACCGCGAGGTGTGACCTGGCCGTTACTTCAAAGCAAAGGAAAGAGAAAGAGAGAGAATGTGATGTGTCCACGAGGCTCGCCTGCTCGCTCAGCCACCGCGAGGTGTGACCTGGCCGTTACTTCAAAGCAAAGGAAAGAGAAAGAGAGAGAATGTGATGTGTCCACGAGGCTCGCCTGCTCGCTCAGCCACCGCGAGGTGTGACCTGGCCGTTACTTCAAAGCAAAGGAAAGAGAAAGAGAGAGAATGTGATGTGTCCACGAGGCTCGCCTGCTCGCTCAGCCACCGCGAGGTGTGACCTGGCCGTTACTTCAAAGCAAAGGAAAGAGAAAGAGAGAGAATGTGATGTGTCCACGAGGCTCGCCTGCTCGCTCAGCCACCGCGAGGTGTGACCTGGCCGTTACTTCAAAGCAAAGGAAAGAGAAAGAGAGAGAATGTGATGTGTCCACGAGGCTCGCCTGCTCGCTCAGCCACCGCGAGGTGTGACCTGGCCGTAACTTCAAAGCAAAGGAAAGAGAAAGAGAGAGGATGTGATGTGTCCACGAGGCTCGCCTGCTCGCTCAGCCACCGCGAGGTGTGACCTGGCCGTTACTTCAAAGCAAAGGAAAGAGAAAGAGAGAGAATGTGATGTGTCCACGAGGCTCGCCTGCTCGCTCAGCCACCGCGAGGTGTGACCTGGCCGTTACTTCAAAGCAAAGGAAAGAGAAAGAGAGAGAATGTGATGTGTCCACGAGGCTCGCCTGCTCGCTCAGCCACCGCGAGGTGTGACCTGGCCGTTACTTCAAAGCAAAGGAAAGAGAAAGAGAGAGGATGTGATGTGTCCACGAGGCTCGCCTGCTCGCTCAGCCACCGCGAGGTGTGACCTGTCCGTTACTTCAAAGCAAAGGAAAGAGAAAGAGAGAGAATGTGATGTGTCCACGAGGCTCGCCTGCTCGCTCAGCCACCGCGAGGTGTGACCTGGCCGTTACTTCAAAGCAAAGGAAAGAGAAAGAGAGAGAATGTGATGTGTCCACGAGGCTCGCCTGCTCGCTCAGCCACCGCGAGGTGTGACCTGGCCGTTACTTCAAAGCAAAGGAAAGAGAAAGAGAGAGAATGTGATGAGTCCACGAGGCTCGCCTGCTCGCTCAGCCACCGCGAGGTGTGACCTGGCCGTTACTTCAAAGCAAAGGAAAGAGAAAGAGAGAGAATGTGATGAGTCCACGAGGCTCGCCTGCTCGCTCAGCCACCGCGAGGTGTGACCTGGCCGTTACTTCAAAGCAAAGGAAAGAGAAAGAGAGAGAATGTGATGTGTCCACGAGGCTCGCCTGCTCGCTCAGCCACCGCGAGGTGTGACCTGGCCGTTACTTCAAAGCAAAGGAAAGAGAAAGAGAGAGAATGTGATGTGTCCACGAGGCTCGCCTGCTCGCTCAGCCACCGCGAGGTGTGACCTGGCCGTTACTTCATAGCAAAGGAAAGAGAAAGAGAGAATGTGATGTGTCCACGAGGCTCGCCTGCTCGCTCAGCCACCGCGAGGTGTGACCTGGCCGTTACTTCAAAGCAAAGGAAAGAGAAAGAGAGAGAATGTGATGTGTCCACGAGGCTCGCCTGCTCGCTCAGCCACCGCGAGGTGTGACCTGGCCGTTACTTCAAAGCAAAGGAAAGAGAAAGAGAGAGAATGTGATGTGTCCACGAGGCTCGCCTGCTCGCTCAGCCACCGCGAGGTGTGAAAGCTGGAGTCGATTGCAAGCGAAGCAATGTCTGGAGTGATTATGACGTCACACTTCACTTCAGCCGATAGCCACAGGGTATTCGCGAGGAATGAGAAAATATCCCTCTAATTGATTCTGAAGGCGACTCCCGAAGATGAACAGAATCTTATCGAGTTTCAAGAAAGCCGAGGGAACACGAGGGAAAAACTCCTTTGTAATAGTTCGCCGTCGCACTTGTCTGAAACTAGTCTATGACGACAGATGAATGATTATGTGATGAGAAATTGTAAGGATGGAAGATGAAGGAATGCAGTCGTGGCTGTTTTGTAAGGAACTTTCCAGAATTTTCTATTCGTCTGAGGGAAGCCACAAATTATCCTCAGTCAGAAAGTGCAGACATTTTTTCATGATGTGTCATTGAGCTCTTTAATTATTTATGCATATTATGAAATATTTTTCAAAATTGATCTAGATAAAGTTGAGAAGCATTCCAGTATTTTACAATTGAGCAGTAAGTATTCGATAAAGTATTATTATTATGTCTTTATTTTGCATGAAAGATGCAATACAAAAATGTCGATATTCAGACACAATATGCGTCTGTTCTTCCATATACCTAAGCTGCGTTCTAGCCTAAAAGATAAATAATAAGCATACTGTCATACATATGTAACTCATTGAAAATATTCAAGAAGAAACTCAAATGTTACTAAAAGCTGCAAAACGCAGCTTATGTACCAATTGAGTTTCGTTGATATGATACTTTTGCTAACTATATATTTATTTGTCATTATGTTTTGTTAACGAATCGTTGCAGTGAACATCACGACCATTTGAATAAATGACATACCTAATTTAAAATACATTTACAAAAGTCAATTCCAGTACCTGACTCTTTTCTGATAGAAGTAGTTTTCGTGCTTTCCCTCAGTCGAGAGGTAAATGTTGGGATGATTCCCTATTAGTAGGCCACGACCGCCATCTTCCCATCGCCCTCCTAATTAAGCCGGTTTCACATAACACGCGTTTCGCGTTTTGAGTTTCGCGTTTTTTTAATATTAACCCATCAAAGCCACCGAAAATTTCGCCGCACGCGTTTTATTTTTAAGCCACCTTATCTCGATTGTCGGGAGGTATTTTCAGTACCGCGCGTGGCGAAAATGACGTCACTATACGTAAACTATAAAATAAACTATAAAATAAACTATAAAATAACTGCAATTAAGACTATGTTAATAATTTCTTACCTGTGCATATTATACCATCTAATCATATCTAATAACACCCAAATTGTTACTAACAAGAATAATAAATGTATATCAACATTTTGTTTTCGACGGCCTCTTCTAGGCGTTATAAAAAATAAAAACGCGAAACGCAAAACGCGAAACGCGTGTTATGTGAAAGCGGCTTAAGTGTATCCATATCCGCCGCCATCGGCCTAGTTGTACCTGTACAACAGTGTGACAGTTATAAAAAATAAAAACATTTTTTGATTCCTGGTTTTGTAAAAATTTTTGCACGAAGAAAATAATACTTCTCTATGACAAGCCTTGGCTAAACTGAAGTGTAATTTTGTTTGTAAAAACCATGACTCGTCTCGGCGACTTTCGAACGCTATCGTTTTATGTAGTTCCTGCTTTTCCCGTGTGATGGCGCGGCCATTCCCGATACTTGATTAAATATTGTCGCAGGTTATGCAGGCTGACAGCCTCCACTCAACCGTGTAAGCGAATCTAGGTACATGGTTTATTCAGTCATAAAATTTGCCTTTACAATATTTTAAGGCGAAATTGATTTTTTATGTGGCCGTTTTGCAAAATCACTGACGGTTAGTAATTGACGATACTTCATGTTTGGTTTTCAGATTCAAAGTTTAGAGTGGAGTCCAAATAGATCTCATAGTGAGGCTACTTTTAACCAATCAGAGGATTTGAACGGCTAACATATATAACATACATAGGTACATATACATATAACTAACAATTTATTAATCTTCATTAACTTGAAAAATTTCAACTTGATCGGACGTTTTTGGAGTTTCAACCGGACGCTTTTTTAACTAATAGGAGGATTTTGTAAACATATCTGTCTGCGTACCATCTAGTTGATGCAAAAGTTCGGGTCGATCGGAGAGGTGCCTATTCTCGAGTTGAAACCGCATGCGAAAATGTTTGACTACGCGAAAATAAGTAATATATTTTGTCTTTTCAATGCTAAATTGGTTGAATCCATTGTGCAGTGGCTCATTTCCGCATGGCGAACATTTTCAAAAAACTCGAGAATAGGTCCCCTGTATCGTGGGCAGTGACAGACAAATAAAACAAACAAACAGGCAGTCAAACAATGGTCCGTGCCACGCTCGCCCATTTTAGATTAATTACTTATAGTAATAAGATACCTTAAATACCTAAAAGGGAATGGCGGCCGAAAATTGCAAACACAAATGTAACTATTCTTGTATTTCTTTTTAGCACAAAGATGCACAGTAAAAACTGGATGTTTGAAAACTAGACGTATTTTGGGCTAAGTGTTTGTACTCGTTTTCGAAACACTTATAAACGTTTTGAAAGTTTTAAACACCATAGTATCTTACTTTCATTCAAACGTTTATTGGTGCATTATAGATTGTAAAACGCATGTTAATTTCAAACGTTAAGTGGCTAAAAACGTTTGAAATTCAAACATTTGTAAGTGTCTTAATTTACACCAAAAATTTAAAATTTAATTAATCGTTACAACGTAATCACAATTCGACAACGGATTTAATGATATATTTTTATATACTATCAGATGTAGAAGTCAAATTGGTTTGCCATCTCGGAGATTTGAACCCATGTCGGTTAGGTGACCGACATGGTTATTGTTATACAAATTGTCATACAAAGAAATATTCTTAAATGCATTGAACGAACGTTATAAAAATGATGTATTACTTGCAGTTTTTTTTTTTTTTAATAGATTTGCAGTTTTATTATGTGTTACACTTTTGCATGTATTTATATTATTTTCTGATCTCTAAATGAACACATAACCTATACTGCCACATTAATGCATTTATTTGAATATGTAAATTAATACTTAATTTCAAGTATAGTGTGTCATGATAATTGTCTGTACCTAGGTATTGTAATTTGCATTTGGTAGATATTCAACTTAGACTCTTCGAACACACATATTTTCAGTTACTTTATTTTCAGTTGTATACACATATTTTTTAAAATAAATGTTTGATAAAATTAGTGTTTGAAATGAAATATGTTTGAAAAGGTGAAATCGTGGTTTTTTTCAAACATATTAAAAACAATACGTTTGTGAAATATAACTGAAAAGTGGAAGTGTTTAATTTTCATGCACAAACTTTAAAACACTTGTACAGCAATATCTTAAAATAAAACGTTTCTCAAAGCTAGTGTATGAAATTAAGACATTATTTTGAATTACTGCATTGCTTTGCTTTCAAACATATTTTCGGTTTTCACACGTGTCTGAAAATAAATTAAACACCTCATTTTTCACTGTGTGACGCACAGATATACTTACTGTTTCGATACATCAATTTTTTACTCTAGTATTATAACATTTTTGAAAATAAGAAAATATCGCAATTTCTAAATCAAAACCCATATCATATCGAAACGACACCCCCTCAGTTGTTTCATTGTTTCCATTATGCCGTGAGCGCTTCAAGAGAGCCTTGGAAACAAAAAGTACGGACAGCTGTCATTACACGATCAAAATATCTAGTGGAGCGGTCGCTCCACCCAGCCAAGTCGTACCGTACACTCACAGTCACTCAACATACCGTAAATGCCTAACTAGGAAAACGCTCAGTGTAACGCGTTGATGAGCGAGCACGGACACGCGCAACACCTCGAACCGAAATTATGTCTATCGAAAATATCATTAAAAGCCAATAATTCTTGAAATTCGTCAGACTTGTAGCTATAAAAATCTTCAATTATTCCTAAAGTATTAGTCCCAATAACCATGCAAAGTTTTAGGTTGATTGATTGAACCTTTATGATTAGAATGTTCCTTGTTAATATTCAAAAATCATAGGATCTATTTAAAAAAATATACCTGGGACCACTCATGTGATATAAGTGTGTGTACTTACACAGTATTAGACGATCTTTTGAACCGTCATATCAGTTTCATACGTTTGAAAGTTTCTGCTCTAACTACCTTGGAACTACTAGGAAAACGCTCGGTGTAACGCGTTGATGAGCGAGCACCGACACGCACGACATCGATCAAAGATAACTTACTATACATTATTTATTACCAATTTTCCTTGCAACTTTTCATAAACACTCTGGATCAATTAAATAACAGATTATTGTACTGATATTTTTCCATCAATCTCTTTGGACAGATATTCAAACACTTAAAACAGCAATAAGTCTGTAAATTCTTGACCGATTGTGCTGGAAATGTGTAAAATATGATGTTATCTAGTCAAAACGTCGTTTTCATAACTGTGAAACACAATCCATATCGTAAAATAAATTATTTTAGATAAGGTATACCTATACCTATGTATATGAAATACCTACATTACATTTTAACTACATTATGTATTGCAATATGATCAACTAAGAAAAGAATCTGTCTTACTTGATATTGAGAATAGCCATCTATAAACTTTGCTTTGCTACATAGAGCAACCCAGAATGCAGTGGAATTTCTGTTTTGAAATGTCATTTCTGACAGTTATTAAAACTGTCAATAAGTGCACTATGTTCTTGACTGGTAGGGCTGAATTAAGTATACAAATGAAAAATATTGGTGCCAATCCTTGCTAAGTTTTAAGTTGATCGATTAAACCTTTATGATTGAACGGTTCCTTGTTAATTTTCAAAAATCACAGGATTTCGTTCAAAAAATATACCTGGGACCACCCATATGTTATGATATGTATTGTGTGTACACAATATCAGATCAATCTGTTGAACGGTCATTATCAGTTTCATATCGTTTAAAACTTTCTGCTCTAACTACCTTGCCTTGAACTGTAGATTCGAAGTCGCCGTGAATTTGACAGACAACACGCAAAATGTCCCTAAAATGACAAAAACTTTTGAAAATAACGACAGATTAGAGTGAAAATTGACAAAAATACTTTAAATGTTGGTACCAATGACCATGCGAAGTTTTTAGTTGGTTGGTCAATCGGTTCCAGTTTAAATTTCAAAAATCACAGGAAAAATTGTTTCATATTTGAACCAATTGGAGGATTTGGCTGAATTTTTTTTTGATTGGGTACAATGTAGGTTGCAATGACTTTCCTAAATTTCAAATTGATCGAACCAACCAATCGAAAGATATTTTTTATAAAATTTGAACCAATCACAGGATCCCGTTCAGAAAAGATCCCAGGGATCGCATAGATTACGTTAGTATGTGTACAAAATTTCAGATCGATTGGTTGTGCGGTTTGACCTGGGCAGTGCAGGCAAAAAAAACCAAAAAAATCCAAACAAACAAAAAAAAAACACACAGAGAAAGTGCCATAAGAGTACCGTGGTGACGCTCGCTACGCTGGCTCAATAAACTGAGGAGCAGACCAAACTTTTTTACTGTAAGCAACAACATAGCCTTTTCGGCCTACTGGATCTCAAAATTGGGAGATCTCACATTGTTGCGAAATATCTTAATTTCGAGCTATGACCCACCCCATCACATATACCAAATTTGGGAACAATATGTTATGCCATTTATGGGCTAGGGGGCCGTGAAAACAGTGAAATTACACCCCTTTTAAAATCTATCTGATGATTCAGATGATATCAGGAAACGTTGCTGTCACCGCCACAGCCTAAACGCTGAACCGATCGATCTGATATTTTTACCACATGTGCACTTCTGGCGTCTGATGATACCTTGCCATTACGAATTTTTTGTGCCGCCATTTTGAAACCGGAAGTGACGTTATATCTATAAAACGACTAGACCGATCGGAACGAAACTAGCGCTAAACGATTCGGACGGTCATCAATATAAAATATCAATTGTCGAAACAGAAATTTACTATTACCGAAACCGGAAATGACGTCATAAAAATGCAGAATCTTACTAAAATCATCTCTTATAACAATAACTACACATTCATAAAGCTTATAATGTTACATAACATTTATAGATACAAATGTTAGGTGGCAGTGATGACAACCGCCATTTTGAAAACCGGAAGTGATGCTATAACTCGAGAACGGCTGGACTGATTGGAAGGAAACTTTCGCTATACTTTATAGCAAATTATTTGTAGCATTATCATAATAAAAGCACAACTATTCTTAGCAACCAAATCAAAAGGCGTGTTTTTTAAAGGCATTGTAGTCTTTGGTGCCAGAATACATGTTACAAGTTGCAAGAATAAACTAAAAAAAGGAGTGATATCCCCATAAAAAAACAATCCTTGTAAAATACCAGCTAAGTCTCTTCGACTAAAAAAATAGAAGAAATCTAAATCTTCAGCACTGAAAAGTATTGATATCAAAAAATTGGCCAAGTCAAAACTTTTCAAAAAATACTTGGTGCATCGTTTTTCAGGGCATAGATATATTATATGTATATATGAGTATATTTTATTTCCGGCCTAATTCTATAATTTTTATAAGAGCATGATGCGCCAAGTATTTTTTGAAAAGTTTTGACTTGGCCAATTTTTTGATATCAATACTTTTCAGTGCTGAAGTTTTAGATTTCTTCTATTTTTTTAGTCGAAGAGACTTGGCTGGTATTTTTACAAGGATTGTTTTTTTATGGGGATCATTATTACACTACAATATCCAATAATTATCCACTATTTCGGTAAATAACCAAATATCAACATCAATTCTTAATTCTTATTTTCAATTCTTATGAAAATACGGACTGTGTAGCAAGAAATACTGTGATTTGAAAGTGACCTCCCTCGACGCTAGCGCCAACTGGTGCCCGACCTGTCGTCCTATCTTTGCATCGCCCTAGCCTCGCGAGAGCCTGGTCATTGCCAGCTAGATGTCCACACCTCCCAGCTTTTACCACCACGTGGTTCAGCAGACATGCCTGGAGCCAGAGTTATCAATCAATATTCCCTTTTACACTTGAAACGAATTGTAAATTGTGGCTTAAATATACTAGTGAAAATGTTGTACATATTAAGTTATAATCCATTGACATTCAGCCTTTGATGCAGCGTTTTGTCAATGGTGAAAAACTAATACAAATAAAGCTTTTCAAATGCCCACCCACAAAGGGCGCTTCGAAATGTATTTCGAAATGTGAGGAAAACTGTTTGTAGTGAAATCATTTTGTTATCTCATCTCATCTTACTATTTTCAAATCGCACAGTGCACAGTGTCAGTTTCACTGAAAATATTTAGCAGTACCAATACTCGTTGTATACCCGTAATCATATGTTTTCACAAATCAACCTAAAGGTACATTGGCCTATTTCAAACAACTTCATACCTTTGGGGAACTATTTCGCATACTTATGGGCGGCCTGGCAAATGCTTGGGAAACCGTCCTAGACTTGAAACTTACGCTTTCAGGACGCAAACGCTCTCGGACGTTAAAGTACCGTTCACTGTAAGAATTACGACAGGGACAGCGATATCTACTGTCAACTGTTAAGAGTAATTTTGCGTAAGGTTTTGATGACTATATCGTATAATATGTGTAATAATAATTATAATGTTAATAAATTGATTCCAATAGATTGCTGGATGACAATCAAAAGTGACTTGACTTTATATTTCATGTCGATCATTGATCGTCACTTATTGACGTCCGAGAGCGTTTGCGTCCTGAAAGCGTAAGTTTCAAAGACTTTGCCTCCTGCATTCATTATGAAAATCACTTGCAACAAACAAGGAGAGGTAACCGTGTCAGATTCGCATCTCTGCCACTGGGAGCGCGTCATGCACTGTTAACTGCGCCCTCAGTGGCTAAACACGATGCCTATTGTTCTATTGCGATGTCTACGTAACAATGATCCTCGTGTAGCTCCGTCTTCAGGACTTGTCAGAAGAAATCTCTTCAGTCGATCAAAGAGAGACTGGGAGTCAATCCCCGGTCTTAAGGGACTTAAATCCAGCCTCAAACTAAGATTAGATTTTCCCATTCGATTTTATTTCCCCACACTGCATTGTGTAGCCACACATTTTCACATCCAACACGTAATCTGATGCCTTGTTCTTTATCAGACAGTCGCGGAGAATATTGCAAATTCAAACATTGCTACTCGTAAATACCGCTGACAGTTATTGCAGCCAGAAGCAGCGCTTTTCCAGGCCGTCAATGAAAAGCACGGAGATTCGGAAAAGCTGACTTGGTGTCTTTTCTTCTATAAAAGACGTCTGACGGTCGTGAAAAGATTTCGGTGTCTCTCTGTGTCTTGTTTGTTTATTGATTATCGTGTTATAGAAGGGATCTGCTTTACCGACCGAACTGAATGCTCCTGCCAAGTGAGAATTTTCATGTTTAATTTCACTCAGTTTGCAATAACAACAGGATTCTTGTAAAATAACACGCTTGCCACCCTCAGTAATTTACATTTTCATTATCTCTAAATTATCCATGATATTATGTACATTTCATTTTTTGAATTGTTATTTTGAGATTTTTGTGGTTGATAACAGCGTTTGTTTTAAATATCTAAAAAAATTAAACTTTTAAAAATAGTATTTTTATTAAGTTGGGGTTATTCAGGAAAAAATCAGCCTAAAATACACTGAAGCGATTACCTGTTTTCGCTCCTTGTTTTTACAGTGTTTTACTCGTGCAAGGGAACGGGAAAGCACTGGTATTCAAAGGTTGTTTTGAATTATGTCTACACAGTTCAACAGGATTTTAAAAAATCGGAAACCCAGCGACCCATTAAAGATCTGTACTAAATAATTCCTCACACTGGAGTATAACTTCGTGACCTCTAGTAACACTGACTAAAAATATAAATCCCGAAATTGACCAAACTATTGCTCATAAAAGAAAAATTTATTTTCCTCCTTATATAACTTATATAAGTTATTCTACCACCCCCTTGGTCATTTTTACCTCCATTATTTCCGTCCCGATTTTTTGTACGAAATATTGCTGTTGCATTCAAACACTCCAGCGACCGCAATTATTACTCTAGAGACTTTCAAGTGGGCTCATTGTCTCGTTATGAATAAGCGAAGAAAACGACTACGAGATTTTGTCAATAACTTTATTTGTACCCTGGCCACAGGCAATACAAAACGAGGGTTTTCTCGATGAAAAATCCGGTACGCACCGATTTAATTCATGAAAAAAATGTATTGCAATCCAATTTCCAAAAGAGCGCCTAGTCGTTCTTTTCGTATTGGAAAAATAATGCCAAGATTCAGCTCTCTATGTTCAACGGTTATTCAGTTGCAGCTGTTTTTGTAAATCGTATTTTATTTTACCCGTTTGGATCGTTCCGGATAATTTTATGACTTTGCACAAATAGGTGACTTTGCTAAATATCGGTCCCTACAACCCTACAGAAGGTATACCTTCTTACTATACATAATTGCCATAAAATTAAAATTTTCATACCCACCCTAGAATACTAGCAGATCATAACATTATCTAATCCAGTGTGTGATATTATTTTTTCAAGCTGAAAAGGGTCGAAAAAATCTGAATATTTAAAATTCTGTTTCTTGAACTTCTAAGACAAAATTCAATAAAACAGTTGCCTAGCACCTCGTATGATGAGACCCCAACATTGTGGAGGTGATAACTTGCAACCCTCCGTGATAACGACATCGCGATTCTATCAATTCCATTAAAAGAAATGCGAATCTACATGCAAGGAAGCGAGACGTGAACACTTTTTATGTCTTGCCATTACAAATAATGTGGGTATTTTCCGTGTGAACCAATGTGGTGGATCTACTTTCATTTTCCACGTATGTGGACGTGACTCGCTGCCGGGCTAGATCCAGTCGTCTCAATGAAAGAATCCTCGCCGAGAATGTCAGGAGGAAATATAGAAAAACGTGCCGAGTTAACGTGCGACGCCGCATTGCGGAATATTAATGGCAACGACTAATTGTCGAACAAACATTTTATTCTACTACATAAAATGTGGAGTACCATTTTCTGGTAGCGAGCGTTGCAAACATCTTCATTCAGTACAATCTCTGATTTTTTTCTCACATTGCTTTAGGCTGATCTACAATAGAATCACTTATTCAAGAAATGGCGTCAGTCCATTAGTGGTGATTCAGAGAAAACAACAACAAACTTTCTCCAGTTAAGGCAATTTTATTTTATGTAAACTTTCTTAAATAAAAGTTAATAACAAAAGGGTAATTTTTAATGAAAAAAAATATTAATTATAAAACCATATAGTAGTGAGGGCTGTAAGCACAAAAATAGTGCAAAATGTGATAGAAATTTTTCCTTGGCAGTTTTATAGGAAATTTTCCGCTCTTTCATAATTTCGAGATCCTCAAAAAATCGGACGGCCATTTTGGGCCCCAGGGCTGTCCAAAGTGCCAAAAAAATGTGTATTTCAGCGAAATTATAAAACTTTTGTCATTTTATTGTTCTTGTATAATAAACCATGTTTCAGGAAGATACGATAAAAAAATAAAAATTCTAATTCTAACCAAAGTTGTATTTAATCAAGAAATTAAAGATGTCGGCGGGTACACTCTAAAATGGCCGCCATTTTCAGGGAATTCGTGTTTCAAGGTTGCAGTTGATTATGTAGGTTCATATTATGGACATTTAACTTAAAAATCGATGGATCACGAAATCAACTTTAAATTCAGTTGACATTTTGGCGGGAAAACAGTATGTCATATTTAATTGTAACCATGGCAACATCATTGTTGGTTGATAAACATGACATCACTAGTTAGGAAATGTCAGAAATAACTTTTTCCCGCCAAAATGTCAACTGAGTTTAAATTTTATATTTATGAATGAAAATGTACTCT
The DNA here is from genome assembly GCA_934045905.1 of Leuctra nigra. Taxonomy (NCBI): domain Eukaryota; kingdom Metazoa; phylum Arthropoda; class Insecta; order Plecoptera; family Leuctridae; genus Leuctra; species Leuctra nigra. Next base: position 41,630,669 of record OW203764.1, on the reverse strand, counting down.
TTTCAGTGTGAAATTAGGATGTTTTACCAACAAATATTTTGCTATTTTAAAATATAGTCTTCAGTAAATGTGTGCATATTCCCTATTGACGTAACGGCGACGTAACGTAAACGTAACGGCGACGCAAGACACTTCGGTCACCGTTGCGTCAATTACGGATTGAACTTCTCATAACATTCCCGCTCCGTCCCTTCCGTTCCGTCGCTGTTATGGTAACGGATCAGGCAAAGCGGATCACAACAGATTCGTTACTCTCCAGTTGGTTTGCTCCTTCCTTCCAAGCAAGATAGGTATCTTTGTTTCTCCGGAGAATTCATTTAAAAAGTTTGAAAATTGAATGTAGAAGGTCTAGCTGTCATGTTATCAAAGCAACGAAAAAACCTCTATGATGTTCATGGAAGATCGAAGAACCTACTTGATTACTCAACATGTTATTTCATAAGAGCCTGAGCAGAAAAAGGTTTCTCAAATTGTTAATAATTTAATTTTTTAGGTCACAGCGAGCAACCAATCGATATAAACAAACATCAATGCAATATCAGTGTATAGTATTTGAGCAAATTCCTCTGATTCGTTGAAAAGTAAAAATGTATCGTTTGTCTGATCCAGTCTAAATTGTGCATCGTATTGGGCACGTCATATCAGACTTATAATAGACAACATTTTAAACCCCGAGCGCCATCTACAACTATCAACATTGCATTCTGGGTTTAGGATGTGAAGAGTTTGACAGCTGACTGGTTGACAGTGCTGAGATGCATAAAGGAAGATGGTTTTTCGGTGTTTATTATGTTATATCATCTCTGTATTTAAATGTAACTAATTTTAGTGATATTCAACATAATTATGAATAATATTAAGAATAGCAGATCGTACGGAACAATGTGTTGTGTTCCATTGTGCAAAAATAACACTAAATTTAGCCGTGAAGTGTTGTTTCAATACTTTCAAGGGACGTTGATTTGAAGAAAGAATGGATAAGACGCAATAAATTATGTTTTTGTTGAAAATTTTTAGTGTAAGATGTAAATCCAATATTGTAGATATTATTAGCCTGGGCTTGAAATCATATTTATCGCTTTAGTTATTTTTCCTCTAACAAACAGGACATTTGTAGGTAGCCGAAAATCTTATTTTTGTCAGAAATTCTGACAAAATGTGACAAAGTATGTTCCTGTATACATAACTAATTAACAAATCAATCTGACCTATTGGTTATTCATTTCGGTTTATTCATTTATTCATTTTGTTAGGGGAAAAACAGGGCAATTTTTCTTCATGTTTCTTACACGCCTCATTCTTTCTTCAAATCAACGTCCCTTGAAAGTAGTGAAACGACACTTCACGGCTAAATTTAGTGTTATTTTTGCTCAATGGAACACAACACACTGTTCCGTACGATCTGCTATTCTTAATATTATTCATAATTATGTTGAATACCACTAAAATTAGTTACATTTAAATATAGAGATGATATAACATAACAAACACCGAAAACCTTCTTCCTTTATGCATCTCAGCACTGTCAACCAGGCAGCTATCAAACTCTTCACATCCTAAACCCAGAATGCATCACAGCACGTCGCGCATGCGCAGTGAATTTTGAATGTTGTCTATTTTCAACCAAAACGGTAAAAATGTCACGAGCTGTTTTCATTTTTACCGTTTTTACCGTACACCTTTTTCTGTCCGTTCTGCGATTTTCAAACAGGTTCTTAAATCTTTTTATTCTGGCCAACAAATGCCATGAGTGTTATGCGGTTGGTAACATTGTTAAGCAGATGTTTTGTGAGTGTTGCCAAGCAGTTTGAGTAAAACTCCTTGTGTATAGTTTCGTTGAATATTCGGAGTCGCTTGGAATATTGGTAAAATCGCCGCACTAACAAAACGGGTTTTACTCAATGATGTATAGCTTAGCAAATATTTGAAGTATGTAAGGAAGGGATGCGCTATGAAAAATATCCGACTAACCGGGGCTCGAACCCGGAACGCTCACTTGCCGGGCGAGAGCTCTACCAATTGAGCTACCCGGTCGGACGGACGGACATTAGACACAACACACTGATGAGGGTTAGAGATCTCCGAGGAGAATGGAGTGAAGGTAGAGAATGCTCACCACGAACGCCATACCACCGGTGACGATGCTGTCAGACCACCGGTGACGATGCTGTCAGACCACCGGTGACGATGCTGTCACCATGTCTCATTTGAAGTATCAACAATCGAAAAACGGGATGTTATTCGTTTTTTCTCGTCGAACAATGTGATCAATCGCATTGCAGTAAACGTATTCACTGGTTCATTTAACAAAGTCCCCGAGCTTTTGGGTAGCACCTGGTAAAACTGGACCATGTGCTGTCAGACTTGCTTCGCGATACTCATTTAACTTGACCATTCTGTCCCCACCGATGGCTGCCACCTTAGCGCGGTGGTGGGGTTTGCGTTGGCCAATGATCCATTGCAGCTACGCCGGCGAGCATATGCTCATGTGTAAGGGCTACCCATGCCGGACAGGTCAGTGGTGAGGTCCAGACAAAGAGCAGCCAGGGTTGGCCTAACGATGTCCTCCCTTGAATTTGCGGTCCCCATCGGGCCGGCCTTCCCCCTCGAGATGGTGATCCCCCTGAAATCGGGTTCCGCCGGCCCGAATCCTCACACCCCCCGGTCCGTCCCCATTCCAGGCTGGCCTTCCCACCAGTGCCGGACTCCCCCGGATCGGGTCCGTTAGGTCAACCCCCTCCCAATGTCCTCCACTTAATTCAACAAAGTTTAAAGTAAAATAATTAATGTGCGCAATATAACCTCGTCGTTGACGCGCCGTTAAACCCTATTAATCTAATCTATCTAATGACCATTCTGTGCAGGAAAGTGTCATAAATCACGCAACAATGAGCTCTCCTTATGGTAAACGAAGTGAGACAATATCCGAGTGTCATCAGTCCGGTCTAGTTCCTGCATCAGCCGTTGTCATGCAGCATGGCGCTAATGTCTGTTTCGTATCGGGGTGCAGTGACTGCTTCCTGTCTGCATACAACTGGCAGTGAAGGACATCGTAACTCGTCTCACTTCTTACATTTAAAAAGTCTAGATTGGTCATTCATGGACAGAGCTCTTTGGTCAATAAGCATGGTTGTGCTTTCTGAGCTGTTAGGTTGTGATTTGAATACCAAGTTAACAACTAACAAGGGTGTTTTATCTGACGTCATCAACTCACTGTAGGAAGATGTGTCCAGGATATAATAAAATATGGATCATTCTCCTCAGATGAATATGGACTAGGCAGTTGTTGCTATAAGTAGTGACACTTTTGTAAATGTTTGAAAAATGATTATATCGGCTGTGTATTGATTGGCTTTCATTTGACAAATCCAAATGTCGATTTAGACCTAGGATATTTATCCTAAGTTCAAATCGACACTCTACACAACAAATAAGAAAACAACTTGCCGAATGTCAAAACAAGGAACATGATTTCACTCTTGGGGCCATTGTGGTATACATGAGCAATGATGGACGTTCAAGGCTTTAGAATGAACTCAATGGGGCCATTGTGGTACATGAGCAATGATGGACGTTCAAGGCTTTAGAATGAACTCAATGGGGCCATTGTGGTACATGAGCAATGATGGACGTTCAAGGCTTTAGAATGAACTCAATGGGGCCATTGTGGTACATGAGCAATGATGGACGTTCAAGGCTTTAGAATGAACTCAATGGGGCCATTGTGGTACATGAGCAATGATGGACGTTCAAGGCTTTAGAATGAACTCAATGGGGCCATTGTGGTACATGAGCAATGATGGACGTTCAAGGCTTTAGAATGAACTCAATGGGGCCATTGTGGTACATGAGCAATGATGGACGTTCAAGGCTTTAGAATGAACTCAATGGGGCCATTGTGGTACATGAGCAATGATGGACGTTCAAGGCTTCAGAATGAACTCAATGGGGCCATTGTGGTACATGAGCAATGATGGACGTTCAAGGCTTCAGAATGAACTCAATGGGGCCATTGTGGTACATGAGCAATGATGGACGTTCAAGGCTTTAGAATGAACTCAATGGGGCCATTGTGGTACATGAGCAATGATGGACGTTCAAGGCTTTAGAATGAACTCAATGGGGCCATTGTGGTACATGAGCAATGATGGACGTTCAAGGCTTCAGAATGAACTCAATGGGGCCATTGTGGTACATGAGCAATGATGGACGTTCAAGGCTTTAGAATGAACTCAATGGGGCCATTGTGGTACATGAGCAATGATGGACGTTCAAGGCTTTAGAATGAACTCAATGGGGCCATTGTGGTACATGAGCAATGATGGACGTTCAAGGCTTTAGAATGAACTCAATGGGGCCATTGTGGTACATGAGCAATGATGGACGTTCAAGGCTTCAGAATGAACTCAATGGGGCCATTGTGGTACATGAGCAATGATGGACGTTCAAGGCTTCAGAATGAACTCAATGGGGCCATTGTGGTACATGAGCAATGATGGACGTTCAAGGCTTCAGAATGAACTCAATGGGGCCATTGTGGTACATGAGCAATGATGGACGTTCAAGGCTTTAGAATGAACTCAATGGGGCCATTGTGGTACATGAGCAATGATGGACGTTCAAGGCTTTAGAATGAACTCAATGGGGCCATTGTGGTACATGAGCAATGATGTTCGTTCAAGGCTTCAGAATGAACTCAATGGGGCCATTGTGGTACATGAGCAATGATGGACGTTCAAGGCTTTAGAATGAACTCAATGGGGCCATTGTGGTACATGAGCAATGATGGACGTTCAAGGCTTTAAAATGAACTCAATGGGGCCATTGTGGTACATGAGCAATGATGGACGTTCAAGGCTTTAGAATGAACTCAATGGGGCCATTGTGGTACATGAGCAATGATGGACGTTCAAGGCTTCAGAATGAACTCAATGGGGCCATTGTGGTACATGAGCAATGATGGACGTTCAAGGCTTCAGAATGAACTCAATGGGGCCATTGTGGTACATGAGCAATGATGGACGTTCAAGGCTTCAGAATGAACTCAATGGGGCCATTGTGGTACATGAGCAATGATGGACGTTCAAGACTTTAGAATGAACTCAATGGGGCCATTGTGGTACATGAGCAATGATGGACGTTCAAGGCTTCAGAATGAACTCAATGGGGCCATTGTGGTACATGAGCAATGATGGACGTTCAAGGCTTTAGAATGAACTCAATGGGGCCATTGTGGTACATGAGCAATGATGGACGTTCAAGGCTTCAGAATGAACTCAATGGGGCCATTGTGGTACATGAGCAATGATGGACGTTCAAGGCTTTAGAATGAACTCAATGGGGCCATTGTGGTACATGAGCAATGATGGACGTTCAAGGCTTCAGAATGAACTCAATGGGGCCATTGTGGTACATGAGCAATGATGGACGTTCAAGGCTTTAGAATGAACTCAATGGGGCCATTGTGGTACATGAGCAATGATGGACGTTCAAGGCTTTAGAATGAACTTAATGGGGCCATTGTGGTACATGAGCAATGATGGACGTTCAAGGCTTTAGAATGAACTCAATGGGGCCATTGTGGTACATGAGCAATGATGGACGTTCAAGGCTTCAGAATGAACTCAATGGGGCCATTGTGGTACATGAGCAATGATGGATGTTCAAGGCTTTAGAATGAACTCAATGGGGCCATTGTGGTACATGAGCAATGATGGACGTTCAAGGCTTTAGAATGAACTCAATGGGGCCATTGTGGTACATGAGCAATGATGGACGTTCAAGGCTTTAGAATGAACTCAATGGGGCCATTGTGGTACATGAGCAATGATGGACGTTCAAGGCTTCAGAATGAACTCAATGGGGCCATTGTGGTACATGAGCAATGATGGACGTTCAAGGCTTCAGAATGAACTCAATGGGGCCATTGTGGTACATGAGCAATGATGGACGTTCAAGGCTTCAGAATGAACTCAATGGGGCCATTGTGGTACATGAGCAATGATGGACGTTCAAGGCTTTAGAATGAACTCAATGGGGCCATTGTGGTACATGAGCAATGATGGACGTTCAAGGCTTCAGAATGAACTCAATGGGGCCATTGTGGTACATGAGCAATGATGGACGTTCAAGGCTTTAGAATGAACTCAATGGGGCCATTGTGGTACATGAGCAATGATGGACGTTCAAGGCTTCAGAATGAACTCAATGGGGCCATTGTGGTACATGAGCAATGATGGACGTTCAAGGCTTCAGAATGAACTCAATGGGGCCATTGTGGTACATGAGCAATGATGGACGTTCAAGGCTTTAGAATGAACTCAATGGGGCCATTGTGGTACATGAGCAATGATGGACGTTCAAGGCTTTAGAATGAACTCAATGGGGCCATTGTGGTACATGAGCAATGATGGACGTTCAAGGCTTTAGAATGAACTCAATGGGGCCATTGTGGTACATGAGCAATGATGGACGTTCAAGGCTTTAGAATGAACTCAATGGGGCCATTGTGGTACATGAGCAATGATGGACGTTCAAGGCTTCAGAATGAACTCAATGGGGCCATTGTGGTACATGAGCAATGATGGACGTTCAAGGCTTTAGAATGAACTCTATGGGGCCATTGTGGTACATGAGCAATGATGGACGTTCAAGGCTTCAGAATGAACTCAATGGGGCCATTGTGGTACATGATCAATGATGGACGTTCAAGGCTTCAGAATGAACTCAATGGGGCCATTGTGGTACATGAGCAATGATGGACGTTCAAGGCTTTAGAATGAACTCAATGGGGCCATTGTGGTACATGAGCAATGATGGACGTTCAAGGCTTCAGAATGAACTCAATGGGGCCATTGTGGTACATGAGCAATGATGGACGTTCAAGGCTTTAGAATGAACTCAATGGGGCCATTGTGGTACATGAGCAATGATGGACGTTCAAGGCTTTAGAATGAACTCAAAAATTATATAAATTATAAAGTATAAGGTTAAAAAATTATGTCAGTTTTAGTAAATAATAGTATAGTAAATAATTGTAATAATAAAAATGAGGATTAATTAATTTAAAAATTGTCCCTATCCAACAACCATTTCGTATCACGTTCACGTAGCTTACTTGTTGGAGAAGCTATGTGAGGACATTTTGTATACACGGTTTATTAGTATATTTCTACACAATAACATCTCATATTAGTTGAGCAGATCATCGACGCGCACATCCGAGATAAGCCAAGACAATGTTCTGGATGCATTCATGCGGCATTTCCAGAGTCCAGCCATGTTTATATCTCCATGATGCCGTGATTGCATCTGAACATGCACTGTGCAGAGAAGTGGCCGTGAGAGCGATAATGCAGCTCGTTGCAGTCTGCTGGAGTTGAACCGGAAGTCGAAGAGAAACCGGAAGTGGGAGGGTAAGAGGTTTTCATCCGCTTTCACGTCACTTGGTACGCTAGTTTATTTGTATTTTGGAACTGTTTAGATTTTGCATGCATGAGACCTATACAAGTATAAGTTGCCTCGTTGAATGTGCAAAGATGATTCTAAATGTCGAGTATAAGAGCCAAGGGAACGGTTGTGCGGTCGGTACTTTTATGGAACTTCTTATCTTCGTTTGCAATACCCTGTAGTAATCACGAATCAGCTTGCAAAATCCGATTGGTTGAAAAGTGAAAATTAACTTTTGTCCCATCAAGTTCAACAATCGGGGGGGGGGGGGGGGGGGGGAGCTGCAAGAATCAGTCAATACGAAGACACTCATATTGAAATATTCAAAATCCAAGTAGGCTCTCCTTTTAAATCACATTGAAAAGGAACAATTCGTGAAGAAATATGTGAATGCAGCACACGAAAAAGAAATCACTGTGTGAAATTTTCCATGATTTGTTGAACAGAGCAGTTATACACTTGCGGGAATATTTGCGCGATTTACTACTTCTTGCAGCGAGCCCCCTCACTTTTGAATGGTCATTGAGGAACGAATATTTTATGAGATTTAAAACTATTTCAGGCCAAATCCGTGGCTAAGAACTTCTCGAGTTTTTGACATTCCATGATATTTTGAAATATTTGTCAAATTTGTTCTATTATTTGTTCTATTTTGTTCTATCATTTCAAGCACTAGGTTTGTTTTTACAGCTGTTCCCACAGTTATTCAGCGACTAGTATATTAATTTGCATGTATTACAGAGTTTTATTACAGAGTTGTTATTTTCTTCCGGCAACAGCGATGTCACATTTGAAAGAGTTTCGAGCCGACTGCTTGACCGACATGAGTCTTCATATCCTGACGTCTTATCCTGAGTCCTGACGATGTATCTTCTAATACGAAGCAGCGTCTTGAAAGCATGTCGACGCCAGTTCATATCAACAGAGCTTAAAAAAACTCTCAACGAATTCAACAGAGTCACAGCAATAACAGAGTCAAGAGGGAAGAAAGTAAGACTTTTACAAAAACCACGCTTTATTTCTTGATTTAACATAATGCTCTTGTGGTTATTATATTTCATATCTGAAAACGACAGTAAGTGAAATGAATTGACCTGTTTTATTTTTTGTTAAAGTTGAAAAATAATATTCAATTACATGCCCAAATCTCTCATTGAAATATCGGCTGTCGTTCAGAAGAGTAAAACCTGTGGCAAGCTGGACTCTGGGCCCGTACCAAAGATATGATGTTTTTATTCAAAATAGTGAACAGTCTGATCAATAGTGAGTTTTTATTAGCACAACTTCAATTCCATGTACCGTCCCGAGTGGCGAGAAGTCACAATCATTTCAGACCTTATTCTAGTCGACTTAATATTTTTAATAACATGTGTATTGTCCGGATACAGGAATGTATCAATAGGATGGTCAAAATTAACTGTCATCTGGATTTTAATTTTAATACCATAACTGTGTTCTAATTGAATGTAATTAAAACACTGTAATTTGTCTCTGTTCATTGTTGACTGATGTGTTATTTAATATTATCTTGTTAAATGTTCTGTTGTGTTCTTATCTAACGAACCTGTTTCAGGTAAATCTGTTTTGTCTGCTATATGTTTTTTATTATATTTGCACATTGTGGAATTTGGTTTCTGTTGCAAATAAAGATATAATAAAGATATAATAATAATAATAATAATAAACTAATATTAAAACTCACGTTCTTTGCCCGTACCTAATAAGGTTGGTGCTAATAGCACGGTTCTAAACTGTCGTTTATAATATCTTTGGTAGCGCCGTGCTATCAAAATGTGCGATATGGGCCCTATATGCTTGGAATTAAGTTAAAATTTACAAAAAAAATCCAGGGGCTGTGGGCCCCGCACACACATGGGGAAACCAATCCTCCTATTGGTTAAAATTTAAAAATATCTTCCGATTGGTTAAAAATCAAAATGCTCCGATTAAGTTCAAATTTGGCGTGGTAAACAATTGACAAACATTATTTCATATTTTACACATTTTCAACCCAATCTGTCAAGCATTTAAACAGAAGGGTAGTCAAAAGAGATTTTTGAAAAAGTACGTCATCACGACACATGGATATGTCATTCCGTTTTCGAAACCTGAAAAGTTGCAAAGAAAATCGTATCGTTCGTGTATTGTCTTTGGCTGGGTATGTTTCTCGTATCTGTGCTCGCTCATCAACGCGTTACATTGAGCGATCTTCTGGTGTCACTTTGCAATGCCCTCTTTTAGGAACTTGACCCAGCTGTGGCGTACAATCAGACATTGTGTTGCTGGCAAAGATGTCAGCCAAGAAGATAGTTGGGGAATATATACTAATTAAACTGAATTAAATAGCGCCTACCCACGTGTCAGCCAAATAGAACTGCATGAACGCACTGACAAGTAGAGTTCATGGAACTAATTGCATTCAAATCTAGTGGAGCGGTCGCTCCACGCCAGCCAAGTCGTACAGCGCGCGCACACTCACATTTAAAAAGGCTGGAGCAACCCACTTTTACTGTAAGCATCAAAGTGGCATTTTCGGCCTACTGGATCTCAAAATTGGAAAATCTCACATTGTTGCGAAATATCTTAATTTCGAGCTATGGCCCACCCCACCACATATACCAAATTTGGGAACAATAGGTTATGCCGTTTGCGAGCTGGAGGACCGTGAAAACCGTGAAATTGTACGGCTTTCTTCAGATGATGATTCATCTTCCAATAAATTCCGCGGTCTCCGCCACAGCCTAAGCGGCTGGTTTGATTGACCCGAAATTTTCACCACATATACAGCTCGTCTGCCTGATGATACCTTGCCCTTATGAATTTTTTGTGCCGCCATTTTGAAACCGGAAGTGACGTCATATCTCAAAAACGGTTTAACCGATCGGAACGAAATTTGCGCCAATCGATTCAGACGGTCCTCTATATGAAATAACAATAGTGAAATTAAAGTTTTCTAATTACTGAAACCGGAAATGACGTCATAGTTTAGCGAAATCTGCCTAAATTCACTTCCCCTTTATATAAAAACCAACTACATATTCAGAAGGCTTATAATGAAATATTAGTATTTATATACATATTAATACAATGTGTAAGAGCTTACAGCCGCCATTTTGAAAACCGGAAGTGATGCCATATCTCGAAAACGGCTGGACCTATTGGAACGATGCTTTCGCAATTCTTCATGGCATATTACTTTAAGTTTATATTAAGCTCCAAACAATATTTTTCTTAGTAACTAATTCGGAAATGGCGTATTTATTTAAAGGAATTAGTCATTGTTGCCCCAATAAGTTTTACAAGTTGTGTGAATAAACTAAAAAAATAAGTGATATCCCCATAAAAAACACTCCGTGTAAAAAAAACAGCCAAGTCTCTTCAACTAAAAAAAAATTATGAAATCTAAAAATTCTGCACTGAAACGTAGTGATATCAAAAAATGAGCCAAGTCAAAACTTTATTTGAAAATTAAAAAATACTTGGCGCATCGTTTTTTTAGGGCATTGTAGGTATACTATAAGTATATGTATTTATATCTAGCCTATACTTCTAAGCTATTGATATACACGATGCGCCAAGTATTTTTTAATTTTCAAATAAAGTTTTGACTTGGCTCATTTTTTGATATCACTACGTTTCAGTGCAGAATTTTTAGATTTCATATTTTTTTTTTAGTTGAAGAGACTTGGCTGTTTTTTTCCACGGAGTGTTTTTTATGGGGATTCAATTATTAACCTCGCGTGTAGTTGGGATTGGGTAGTTGGGACTAGTCTACATTTAGTCCAGTTAACGTCTTCCCGCTTAAATGAGCATAACGACGGAAATATCGAATTTCGTGACAAAATTTACTTCATTATCTACAGTTTTAATTTAAAATATGGGTTGGAACAAATATTTATTGTGACATGTATTATGTTTTCAAAATTATTCGGAGGATCACTCGAGCAGAAATGAGTCGACATTGACAAAATCAATGTATTTTCACTGTACTGATGGCTGACCGTCTATCATAATCTTAGTCGGCTCCAGAGTGTGGACGAGTGTTGGGAATGTCGTACAAAGCAATCAATCAAACCAAAGTGTAATTCAATCTGTGTTCATCCCCGTGACAAGTCTCGGCTTTCATTCAGGTGACATCCAACAGAAATGTATCAATATTATTACTACTGACTATTAACGCACTTATATTTCAAAGTATATAATTTGAAGAAATGAGAGGCTCTAGCACACTCCGTGTTATCAGTTAGTTAAGAGTTATAATTTTGTTAGAGACCTCAGAATTTTTTAAAAATTACTAACATTTTTAACTAAGAAATATTTGAGCGAGCGTAGCGAGCGTCACCACGTTACTCTTATGGCACTTTCTCTGTGTGTTTTTTTCTTGTGTTCACTGCCCAGGTCAAACAGTTCAAACAATCAATCTGAAATTTTGCACACGTAATGTAATCTATGAAGTATCTGGGATCGTTTTGGAACAGGATCCTGTGATTAATAGCGTTTTCCACTGGCCGCACTGGTGCTGCACTGGGTTGCACTGAGAGCGGGTGCCGTTTTCCACTGGGAAATCCAGTGTGCACTGGAGTGGTTGTTTTCGTTTTCCACTTGAAAAGTTGCACGCACTGAGGGCACATTTTTAGCACTGAGAAAATTCTCAGTGCAAGCCATTGCACTCGAATATTCCAAGATGGACGCTTGATAGTTATTTGCTGTTTATAACCTATTTGAATCTTCAAATAACAGTGATCGATTAATTGATCAACAATGGATGATCTAAAACGAATTCTATGAAATTCATTGCTATATTTAGGTTATGTTAGCACTGGAAATGTCCTTGTTTTCCACTGGGGTTGCTTTTTTTTGCCGCACTAGAGCAGAGCATGACGTCACAGAGCAATTCTTTGCTCTCATTCAGTGCATGCCAGAGGAAAAAACTATAATACATTTATTACGTGGCATTTTAAATAGTAAACAATCCACTTAAAACTTCGCATGGCCATTGAGACCAAAATGTTTGCCAAAAAGATTTCAAATCTGTCGTTATTTTCAAAAATAATATTCATTTTATATAATATTGAAATATTTTAAAACATGTATACTACATTTTCATCCCTGCCTTCTTGAAGCTTCAGTTCCAAGGCCTGTAGATCAGCTGATACTTGGAAACGCATATCAAATTGGATGCAGTACGAAGGCTCATCAACGCGTTACACTGAGCGTTTTCCTAGTATATTCCCATTTATATTATGGTATGGTTGGACAATCATTGCATTCGTCACAAAGACATTCCTGACATTCATGCCTACTTATATCGCCTAAAACTGCTCTTTCAGGTTTTGGAGGCAGAAAACTTTATCAAGAACTTTATACGGAACAGGTATGGCTGAGTGGTAACGCTCTGAACTTGTATTCCGGAGGCCCGGGTTCGATTCCCGCGGCCGTTCTTCCTGACTGAGGTTTTTACGTGGTATTCCCTCAGTCGACAGGCAAATGTTGGGAAGGTACCCTACTAATAGGCCACGACCACCTCCTTCCCACCGTCCATCCTTACCTACTCTTCACCATCGTCTCCCAATCATCATCATAATCATTCATCCGTCGCCATTAGCCTCGCTGCAGAACTTAAACTAAATTAAAAGAAATACAAAATATCAAGCGTGGGCAGCGCGTGGCGCTAAAACCCCTAGCGCCGTCCCTGCTTGTAAGAACTGCAGCAGCTGCAGTTGTTTTTGAATTAATAGCTCTGATATTTACAATGTAAACACACTGTTGCTACTTGCTAGCAAATGGCCACGCGCGGACAGTTTTCCCCCAGGATGCAACTCCTCTGTCTTAATCGTCTAATGTAACACGTCCTTCCCCTTCTTCTCTGTCTTCTTTATAACGAGTTAACTTATTGTTGAAGACACTTCTCGTCTAAGTTTTCATCCTCTTGGTTTATGACCCTTGCGACACGGCATGATACATTGCCAGCGCTTTCCGTCCGCACTCAAACTTTTCACAATTCCGCTCATTTTCTAGGGAGACCCAGAGAGGGGAAAAAATCTTGATATATAATTTCAAGCTAAAAGCCTGTTGAATATAAATCATTATCAAATGAATTATTCTATTTATTTTTTCTACGTTGAAGATTAATTTCAAGAAAACAAAACAGTCCATTTCTTATGTATGATATATTTATATTCGCTATTCATTTTCATTATAAATGAAAAGACGCTTCTGATGAAAGAATGAGATTGTGATGTTTTAAAAGCGGCATCTTATACATGAGTGACACACAAGGAGTTTTTTTATAAATCAAATAATACTAGGAAAACGCTCAGTGTAACGCGTTGATGAGCGAGCACAGAACATGCAACATCCCCATAGTAACGATGCACGACACGGCACAAGACGATTTTCTCTGCAATTTTTCAATCTCATAATACTCTGGATGAATAACAGATCCATTGTGTCGTGAAGTCTTACCTACATACCTTCTCCAGAAATCTCTTGTGACATCCCATACTAAACTCGTAAAATTACAATTAATACTTGACTGATTGGGCTTACAATAAGTAAAATTTAATATTAAGTTGGTCTTGATCACCATACAAGAGATTCAAGATTCAAGATTTTTATTGTTCCAGAAATTGATACATGTACATTTTATTAGCGATCGATTTGTATACCCTTAGAAGATTAACTATCTTGTGGCAGGGCATACACCTAGACTAATATTGGTTATAATATTACATTTTGATATATACGACATAATTATTACAAACAAACGAGTTAGCACCGTAAGTGTAAATATAAATTGGAATTAATAGTAATATTCTTGACAGAATAAGTATTATTGACAAACTAAAACTAAATCCCTATAACTAGGTTTGACGTAGGAAAATAATTCTAAATGAAATGCAATGCAATGCAAATTCATACTTGTACAGGATATCTTTGATGGGATTATTACTAATCTAATGCCTAAATTACTAATCTAAACTAAACTAAAATTACACTAAACTAACTTAAAATAAAAAAGAGCTGGTGGGACCCGAGTTCAGGGGATCACTATCTCTAGGGGGTTGGGGGGGGGAGACCGGCCCGAGGGGTCCGCGAATTTAGGGAGGGCATGGGACTAGGTCGACCCTGAACTGCACTAATTTGGGGCCAACTCGTAATGTGAGTTGGCCCTTTTAAGCCACCACCACGGCGTCAAAGTAGCAGTCTATCGGTTAGGAACCCCACATATTTTAACCCGAATATTATTGGAGTGTTGGGTTCAACCATCGTGCAATCGCATCTCTTGTGACTCAGAGAGTGTTGAGTCATACCGTTGTATAGACGAAGTGTTACTCAATCACCATGAGCAATTTGAACGATGTGTTTCAATTAATAGCAAAGTTATGGCCAAAGTTGCATGGTTTCGGTACAGCCCTCATATGTATATTCCGCAGCCCAGCCCATGACAATGTTGTTATCCACGATGGCTCTTCACGGAGGTAGGAAAAATTATATTGGCCAAATGATTGATATAATGATCCAATAGTATACTCTAATACCAGTTTAAATTTGTACCATGGATGAAGTCACGTGACATACTACGGACTTTTCTATAAAATATCTTATTTTATGAATAGCTGCCATGTTTAAATAATGCCCGCTACGGGTGACCAGTAAGTTAATCGAAATTTTTGATGACATATTCGAGTTCCCCATGACCGATTTAATAGGAAAATTGGTGTCGCATGACAATTTAGATTTATATGTTTTTTATATGTGGTGCCATTTTTTTTAAATGGCTGCCACGGATTGCCAATAAGCAAATTGGGTTTTTCGATTTCATATTCGAATTCTCCATGGTCGAATTAGTTGGAAAGATGGTGTCGCATGACAATTTTAGATTATGCGACATTTTTAAGTGGGCGCCATTTCTTAAAATGGCTGCCACGGGTGACCAGTAAATAAATCGAATATTTTTATGTCATATTCGAGTTCTCCATGGTCGATTTAGTGGGATAGATGGTGTCGCATGTCATGTTGCCCACATCGCTTGGCCGTCATATCAAATATGGTTGTCACTGTTAAAAATGGCCGTCACGGGTAAGCGTTGATTAAATGGAGAATTCTGATGTTATATTCGAGTTCCCATGATCGAATTAGTAGGAAAGATGTTTTTGCATGCCATATTTCCGTCGTATTTAGCACAATACATCAAATATTCGCCATTTTTTAAAATGGCTGCCACGGGAGAGATGCCTCCCGGTCTTTTAATGAATGGTTGGGTATCTAGTATGTGTGGTAAAAATTTGGTGCTTTTATACCAAAATACACAATCGGGCCGTTTTCTTGCACATCCCGCCCGGACTATATGGAATAAAATGACCTTAAAATTACAAAACTTTTGAAAATGACGACAGATTATACTGAAAATTGGCAAAAATACCTAAAATGTTGGTACCAATGACCACGCGAAGTTTTAAGTTGATCGTTCAATCGGTTCTAGTATAAATTTCAAAAAACACAGGAAATATGGTTTCATAATTTGAACCAATGTGAGGATATGGCTGAAACTTTTTATGATTGGGTAAAATATTGGTTGAAATGACTTGTCAAAATTTCAAATTGATCGGAACAACCAATCAAAAGATAATTTTTTTAAAATTTGAACCAATCACGGGATCCCGTTCAAAAACGATCCCAGGGATCTCATAGATTACGTTAGTATGTGTACAAAATTTCAGATCGATTGCTTGAGCGGTTTGACCTGGGCTGTGACCACACAAAAAAACACACACACAGAGAAAGTGCCATAAGAGTACCGTGGTGACGCTCGCTCAATAAGCAACCTCCAGAGACATCCAATTGAGAGGTAAACTAGGAAAACGCTCTGTGTAACGCGTTGATGAGCGAGCACGGATACACGCAACACCTCGAACCGAAATTATGTCTATCGAATGTCATTAAAAGCCAACAATTCTTTAGTTTCATCACAGACTTGTATAAAAATCTCCAAAATCTCCACAAATATTGGTGCCAATCCTTGCTAAGTTTTCAGTTGATCGATTAAACCTTTATGATTGAACGGTTCCTTGTTAATTTTCAAAAATCACAGGATCTCGTTCAAAAAATATACCTGGGACCACCCATATGATATGATATGTAGTGTGTATACACAATATTAGATCAATCTGTTGAACGGTCATTATTAGTTTCATATCGTTTAAAACTTTCTGCTCTAACTACCTTGCCTTGAACTGAAGATTCGAAGTCACCGTGAATTTGACAGCCAACACGCAAAATGTCCCTAAAATGATAAAAACTTTTGAAAATAACGACAGATTAGAGTGAAAATTGGCAAAAATACCTTAAATGTTGGTACAAATGACCATGCGAAGTTTTTAGTTGGTCGGTCAATCGGTTCCAGTTTAAATTTCAAAAATCACAGGAAAAATGGTTTCAAATTTGAACCAATTGGAGGATTTGGCTGAATTTTTTTTTGATTGGGTACAATGTTGGTTGCAATGACTTTGCTAAATTTCAAATTGATCGAACCAACCAATCGAAAGATAATTTTTATAAAATTTGAACCAATCACAGGATCTCGTTCAGAAAAGATCCCAGGGATCGCATAGATTACGTTAGTATGTGTACAAAATTTCAGATCGATTGGTTGTGCGGTATGACCTAGGCAGTGAACACAAAAAAAAAAAAAAAAAACACACAGAGAAAGTGCCATAAGTGTACCGTGGTGACGCTCGCTACGCTCGCTCAATAAGGAAATGTAGTCGGAATGTTTGAGCTAAACGCTATGTAACGCGTTGATAAGACGGCCGTTTTCCTGGAAGGTATACTTTACGGGTTGTATAAGTTGTGTATCTACACACTCTGGAATGAAAAGTAAGCCCAAATATTTTGCATGAATTCAGGGTGCAGGGAATATTCTTTATCGATAGATTAAATTGCCAAAATAAAATGCTTGAAGTACTTTACGGATTTCGCCCAACATAACATCAATTTGCAACCAATAAAAGAATTTTGTTGAAAATGTACACAGATATCGGCCCGCTATAGTTTATGTTTTTCAGAGAGATAGATTGGAACTGTCTGACCTTCTTAGCGCTCACCAAAAAGCAAAACAAAAAATGTAATCCAAGATACAGTTCGTTTTATTTATTTTTGAACTCTCCACAGAATGCGGTGATAGTCAGTTTTCCTGCTAGGCCGAGAAAGACTTCAATGCGCGTTCACCTTGCAATGAAGTCTTTCTCGGCCAAGCAGAACAACTGACGGGGGCTCCGTCTGGTGAGAGTTCAAACATAGGAAAAACGAACTGTAGCGCCGTAAGGGGCAAACCCTTGTTTCGAATGGGCCGTAGTGTAAGTGGTTCGTAGTGTAATCATGCCTCGTAGGCTTACAAGAAGGCCGTGAACTCATATGCGGCTTACTTACTGCATATTGACAGTCGCTTGCTCCATGCCAGAGTCAAACGGCTTGATCAAACAGCAGGAAGTATTTACCACATGTGCACTTAGGCGATACCAAGAATTTACAGCTAAATTATTTAATTTATTGTTACGTAGAAAAACAACGAACTAGCAGCACATTATCCAAGAACAAGTTAGATCATACAGTTCGGTTCGAAAGTGACTGACAAGTTGGATCCTGTAGAGACGAATATCACTTGTGGACAGGATGTGTTGAAGTAGCATCGCAATTGGGTCAACAGCAGTTGGCGTCGTCTCCCATGCATCAACTTGAGCCATTCTGCATCTGAATATTTTGATCGAAGTTAAAACGTGTTTTGACAGTTTGCCGCAGGTAGAGTTTGATTAAAATGTCTCTCTGCAGATGAGGCATTCATGCATTGAGAAACGAGCATTTGTATTGCATGCAAATGAATATACAATATGTAATTGCTGGTATGGCATTAGAGTGTGTACAAAAGCACAAAAACAACAAACAGAAAAATTGCATTCAAGGTATACTAGGCTATACGAGTACAGCGAAATAAAAAAGCCGGATTTCAGCTCCGAAAGACCCATTTTTCGCTCTTCCCACATATTGTGGCAAAATTCTATGTGCCAAAGCGCGAAAAATGGGTCTTTTGGAGCTGAAATCCGCCATTTTATTAGCGTGTACTGCTTACTTAATACGTGTACTACATTAGTACGCTAAGCAACCAAAACGGCTGGATCAAATAGAGTGAAATATTACCGCACTATGCACTTTAGGCGCTAAGTTTGTCTGCAGTGAAGTATTTAATTTAATGTAATATATTAATTGAGAATATTGTATGATAATAAATGAAGTAAGGCC
The DNA here is from genome assembly GCA_934045905.1 of Leuctra nigra. NCBI lineage: Eukaryota > Metazoa > Arthropoda > Insecta > Plecoptera > Leuctridae > Leuctra > Leuctra nigra. The sequence continues at coordinate 41,611,922 of OW203764.1, read as the reverse complement.
CGGTTGTACAATGTCCCGGTCTAAACCGATAAATCACTGCTCAATCGGGACATTGTGCAGCCGGGCCTAAATGTAAAGAAAGAATAAGAAAAAAAAACTTTGAATATATTTTGTTACTTGCATAATGATTAATCTGTAGCAAAGACAGAGGATTTCTTTTTTGCGCCCCTTACCTCGGAAATGGGAGAATAATGCTTCCTGCGGCTGTCAAGACTCAAGAATCAGAGAAATAAGGACGTAATATTAAAGCAATGTTAAAGGGGTAATCTATGTGCCATAATTTAAGTAGAGCGTGACTGTAAGATGTTGTACCAACTATTAGATACTATTCAATTATGAACTTATTAGATACTATATTCAATTATGAACTAACTAAATGTTTTTCCAGAAGTGAATGCAGTTAGGTATATTACCTGCATGACTGGTTTAGCATTGCCAGTCGGTAGAGACCTCCATGGGCAACACAACAAACGCAGCTGTACTGTGGTGGAAGCACAGGGTTTATTTACCTTTCACTTGCAGACGGGTCACTTCCTTGCTTACAGTTGTAGTAAAATAATTACGGAACAGGTTGGGTGAGTGGTAATGCTCTGAACTTGTATTCCGGAGGCCCGGGTTTGATTCCCGCGGCCGTCCTTCCTGACTGGGGTTTTTTCGTGGTTTTCCCTCAGTCGACATAGGAGGTACCATACTTATAGGCCAGGACCGCCTCTTTCCCACCTTCCATCCTTACCTACTCTTCACCATCATCTCCCAATCATCCTCATAATCATTCATCCGTCGCCATTAGCCTCGCTGCAAAACAGTGCGACGTTAAGTCCCCGACAAAAAAAGTAAAATAATTCCGTGCGTTTTGCCCTCTTGGAACTCTCATTTGGATCCAGAAAACTTATTTTAATTTTGACATTTTGAAGTAAGAAAAATAAACTAAGAATATTTAATCATTAGCTAACAAATTAATAAAGTATGGAAAACTAATCATGTTGGTGTTTATAAACTATCTAGAACTTTCCGTTTTCTGTTCTAGATGAGAGCAAAAAGCGGAGTGCATTTTCTTCTAAAAGAAAGGAAAGTAATTTGCAATGTGTCAGTTTCGGAAAAATCCTTAGGTATCTTTTCCATCTTATATTATAGAATAGAGAATACTCTAGGTAAATAAATGTTCACGCGCAGTTTGACATGTCGTAAAGGGGAGTGACAAGTTCAACGATCTCTCAAATTTTTTAAATGAAATAACTAGAAAAACGCTCTGTATAACGCGTTGATGAGCGAGCACGGACACGCGCAACACCTCAAACCGAAAATATGTCGATCGAAAATATCATTAAAAGCCAATAATTCTTGAAATTCGTCAGACTTGTAGGTATAAAAATCTCCAAATATTCCTAAAGTATTAGTCCCAATAGCCATGCAAAGTTTTAAGTTGATCGATTGAACCTTTATGATTAAAATGTTCCTTGTTAAAATTCAAAAATCATAGGATATATTTAAAAAAATATACCTGGGACCACTCATATGATAAAAGTGTGTGTACTTACACAATATTAGACGATCTGTTGAACAGTCATCAGTTTCATACGTTTGAAAGTTTCTGCTCTAACTACCTTGGAACTATAAAGAGTCGAAGAAGCCGTGATCAACATTTTCGAGAAATTTGACAGAACACGCAAAATGTCAGTAAAATGTCAATAACTTTTGGATTTAAACACAGATTAGTCTGAAAATTGTCAAAAATACAGATAATGTTGGTCCCAATGACCATGCAAAGTTTTAAGTTGATCGGTCGTACGGTTCTAGTTTAAATTTCAAAAATCATATGAAAGATTTTTTTAAATTTTAACCAATAGGAGGATTTGGCTGAAACTTTGTATGATTGGGTAAAATGTTAGTGGTAATGACTTGTCAAAATTTCAAATTGATAAAACAAACCAATCGAAAGATATTTTTTTTTAAATTTGAACCAATCACGGGATCCCGTTCAAAAACGATCCCAGGGACCGCATAGAGTACGTTAGTATGTGTACAAAATTTCAGATTGATTGCTTGAGCAGTTTGACCTGGGGTGTGACCACAAAAAAAAAACCAAAAAAAAAAAAAAAAAAAAAAAAAAAAAACACACAGAGAAAGTGCCATAAGAGTACCGTGGTGACGCTCGCTACGCTCGCTCAATAATTGTCATGCGCATAATTTTCTTTATTTGGTCAGTGTGATTTCAAGCCTGATCTGTTTCTTTGCTCCAAACGCATAATTTTTATTAAAATACCTAACTAAGGCATTATGTTTTATTAAAAAGCTAGATAAGAAATTTGACGTTTAATTTAAATAACCTTTGAAGAAAGCAGGTATTATGTTGTCAATAGAAAACATGTTTTGTTTGTGTATTATTTTTTATGTGAAACGGTCACATTGGACGAGTATTGAAAAGAAATAGTCACAAAGCCACGTCATGTCCAAGCGGTCGCTCCACCCAGCCAAGTCGTACCGTACACTCACACTCACTCAACATACCGTAAATGCCTAATAAACTAAGGAGCAGACCAAACACTTTTACATAAACAATAACATGGCTTTTCGGCCTGCTGGATCTCAAAATTGGGAAATCTCACATTGTTGCGAAATATCTTAATTTCGAGCTATGCCCCACCCCAGCACATATACCAAAATTTGGGAACAATAGAATAGGTTATGCCGTTTGCGAGCAATAAAACATATTTTGTTTGTGTATTATTTTTGATGTGAAACGGTCACATTGGACGAGTATATGAAAAGAAACAGCCGTGAAAACAGTGAAATTACACCCCTTTTAAAACCTATCTTATGATGATTCAAATATCAGGAATCACTGTTGACGGGGCCACAGCCTAAACGGCTTAACCGATTGATCTGAATTTTTTACCACATGTGCAATTTTAGCGTCAGATAATACTTTGTCCTCACGAATTTTTTGTGTCGCCATTTTGAAACCGTAAGTGTCGTCACCTCTCAAAAACGATTGAACCGATTCAAACGGTCATCTATTGAAATACCTATATATCCATAGACACAATATTATAAATGTATTATTACTGAAACCAGAAATAACGTCATAATTATGCCAAATTCAACTAAAATCACCTCTTCTTACAATAACTACATAATATACAGAAGGTTTAATGACACATAACATATGTAAATTCTAGGTGGTAGTGCTTTCAGCCGCCATTTTGAAAACCGGAAGGGATGCCATATCTCGAAAACTGCTGAACCGATTGGAACGATGCTTTCGCAATTCTTCGTGGAATATCATTTTTAGCTTATATAATGTACCAAACACCTTTTTTCTTAGTATCCAATTCGGAAATGACATATTTTTTAAAGGAATTAGTCATTGTTGCTCCTATATGTGTTACAAGTTGTGAGAATGATCTAAAATATTAGTGATATCCCCATAAAAAACACTCCGTGTAAAAATACCAACGAAGTCTCTTCAACTAGAAAAAAATAGAAGAAATATAAAAATTCAGCACTGAAAAGTAGGGATATCAAAAATGGGCCAAGTCAAAACTTAATTTTAAAAACCAAAATATACTTGGCGCATCGTTTTTTAAGGCATTATAGGTTTATTATATATATTTAGGTACATTTTATTTTTATGCATATTTCTATACTATTTTACACGATGCGCCAAGTATATTTTGGTTTTAAAATTAAGTTTTGACTTGGCCCATTTTTTGATATCACTACTTTTCAGTTCTGAATATTTAAGGTTGAAGAGACTTGGTTTTACACGGAGTGTTTTTCCTGGGGTATATTTTTCTTCAAGCTCTTTTCGTTTGAAATGTCTTTTAGTTGGCGCAGGGCTTTGATCTTTGCTCAGTGAATCCTGATCATGGATTCCATCAATACTAAAACACTGTTCTGTTGGTCCTCGATCTATTGGGATTCCAGGACATCCTGGAAGTCCAGGATCTTGTGACATGTTTCAGGACTTGCCTTCGGGATGTAGATTCTTCTTAATTTACTCGAGAGTTCAAATTTGCGCAGTGCTCAATGTTGACTCTGAGAATACAGGAAACTTACATACGATATTTTTACAACCAGGGTGTTTAAGACTAACAAAAGTTCTGGCAGGAAAAAGTACCTACCTACCTAAATTTCATAAGACAGGAAAGAAGATAGGAGAATGTCTTACTCTTGTTACAATAGCCTAGACAGGAGATTAAGCGAATAAAATGAAAAATGTTTTTGTGGAAGCAATGGAATTCTTATGTAACTTTTTACATCCGATATTTTCGTAAATGAAATAATTGCGGGCGCTATTCATTTGTTTACCATGTTAATAATACCTAAAAGCAAATGATAATTTCAAGAAAAATTCATATCAGTAGGAAGTGGGTTACAGAGGCACAGAAGTATATCTTCCATGTGTACACATATCAAGTCAAACAAATGCAGATCAAATAGATTCACTGTTTGGAGCTCGTTGAAATTATTAAAATACCAATAGCTACATTCTATTTGTCTCTAAATAAATGTTTATTGTTTACCATCAACGTTAGCAAATATTCATATCATATAATAAAAAACGTCGGAAGAACGCTCTTTCGTGAACCTTTGAGAAACATTATATCACGCTGTCCAAATGAAAACCCAATATTATTGTTTAACATTGTCACGCATTCGTTTGAATAAAAACATGTCATTGATGAAGCATTGTTCAATTCACTTGGAATGAAGTCTTATTTTCACCAAAATATCATGAATTTATCAATAATAAAACACATCAAGAAATATTTGTCGCATTTAGGAAAACGTGCATTGGTTTTGCAAAACAAATAGTCAACATTAATTACATTATTAATATTTAACCTTGCTGTTAAGGGCCACTAAACAATGTTATCAAACTATCTAACTCACAATAACTAAAACAATATTTTCGATTTTGCAACTTTATATCTAACTCTTTGGTATATTTTCTTACCAGTATAAAATTAATAGGTATCAATACGACTTGAACGACTATTCTCAACCATAAATCACATTTTAAAATAGTATTATATTATAATATTATAATATTTTATTTTTATAATATTTTATAAAATAACAGTGAATATATAATGGAATAATGGAAATAAGTGTATTAATACACTTTGATATGTTTGACATATTCTAAAACGAAAAACGACATTAAAATTGTCAATAGTTAAAGTTATTAAGGATTTCTCCTAGGGATGTAAGGGGTCGGAAAAAAACAGGAAACTTTGGAAAAAACCGTGTTTTTCCCCGTTTTTTTCCCGAATACTAGGAAAAATTGAATTTTCGGATAAAATTGAAAGATACCTTCTCCTAGAGTAAGATTTTGACACAAATTCACATTTATTTACATAAAAGTTGAATGTATGACATTCCTACTGGTTTCTTATTATATTATTAGTATAATTAAATGCGAATATAAGAATTCAAGTTTTGATTTGGTATCGAATGGTCCCTGATAGTTCGACATAGTCAATTACAATCAAACAAGTTGTACTGAAATCATATAATATTTTTACTAGAATCAATCTTAAGGTATGTTATAATCCTGATATCATGGCATGGCAATTTGGCAAAAAGTCACAGTAGGTACCTCACATTCTGTGAAAGAAAACTGTACCATTAAATGCAAAAAAGCAGTTTCCATAGTCTAGCAAAACTCTATTAAAAACCATCACAAATTTAATTTTAAATTTTCTCTAAATCCACAAGCGAAAAAATATATATCTGCCAGTGGCATTGAAATGAATGGCCTTGTACCAAAATTTGTATCTAATCTAATCATTAATTAATTGAAGACATTATAGTGGACACTGGGCATTATTATAACATTTCTAGGAGTAAATTAACAAAACAAACTAAAGGCTAAATTTCAACGACCCCAGACTACGACATGTGAGTTTGTGACTTTTTGCCGTATTCCGATAAATGTGGTATTGTTCAAGAGATTAAATCGTTACTTATTATTAAACCATTCTTGTTCGCTGTCCGATTCAGAATCGGAGGAATCCACCGACACACAATCAGAATCGGTAGAGTTACCATCCATGAACACCAAACACCAAAAACACCATGAGCACCAAATTTTCACTGCTACTTCAAGGACAGTTATTTTTAAATTTTTCAAATATTTCCGGAAAAAAACAGGAAAAAACAGGAAAAAATGATTTTTTTTTCCCAGAGCAATTTTTCCAGGAAAATTTACATCCCTAATTCCTCCTTGGCCCAGCATTTAAAAGGCCCTCTTCAAATGTGCACCTTAAATCAGTGGTTTCAGGGCAAATATATACTTTTTAAAATATAGGAAAATAAAATAATTTTTAAATAAACTAAAAAAAATATATAAAAAATATATACACCAAAACATGAAATATTAAAATTAAATAAAAATTAACAAACAATAATCAGAAAAAATAAAAAAAATAAAACAAAGTCAAAGTTTTAAATACTTGTCATAAAAACTAATTGTTTGAGCCAGTTGTGCTGGACTTGTTGCTTTTCTTGTATTTCCTAAATTGTTTATTTGCTTTTATAAGCCTTGCTTTTCCTGATGTTTCACGGCCATTTCACTCTTTTCTATTTATTTAACCTTGGTATTTGTTCTTTCTCTTTCTTTTACTTCACTTGTCTATGTTATAAATCTTTGATTTACATTGTTGTACATTTTCTATCATTAAATACTTTTAAACATTCAATTTTCCCTTTCAATATAAGATACAGTCCACTGAAACCTGTCAAACACTAATTATAATAGTCAATAATCTAATATTCTAGAGTAAAAGTGGAACATTATGGCATTTTCCTATGTAAATATATTGCTCTCAAGCACTGAGAAAGGGCGTTATTAATTGATTTTTAACTTATTGGTTAAAGTATACTCTTACAATTTTTTGGAATATAGTAATCTGTGAATCTTTCAGGAAATGATAGGTGAATAACACTGGTTGAATATAGGGGCATCATGAACATATAACACACAATGGCGCAATTTACTTGCCCAATAAAAATCAATAAAAATCTTACACATTTTTACAATCAGCTTGAAAATGTGCGACCGCAAACAAAGGCCGTAGAATCCAGACGACAAACTTGGTATATAAAGTAAGTCAGACATAAGGAAGACACAGAGTTTATTTTGTGTGAATTTCCTTCTATAAGTGGACAGTATTTGCAAAACACATACAATTTTAAATTTAAAGAAAACAAAATTTAAGTTGATTAAATCAAATAGGTTAGTTCAGCCTTAATCTCATTAAAATTTCAATTTCATTTCCCAGTTTTTACACCTCTGTATGGAACCTGATTTAAAATGTCTAAAGTTCTGTAAAAAGCGTGAAAATAGCCTGCGATATTCTGCTTCATCCAGTCTCAAGGCTTAGCTTTAATAGCCAATTATAATAGAAGAGAAATAACAATTCCCTCGGGCTGGGCGCAATTTCAAGTTCACGACACCTCGGTAACAATTTGTTGGCATTTATTAAATCCTACTTTCAAACATTTTGGGTTCCTTTTGTTTTCAGGTCCATCTTAAGATTAGGCCTAGCCCCATGTGGGTTGAGAATAGCATCACTGTTAGTTAATTAAATTGTACTACAAAGTATGATTCCAGATAGTTACGAAATCCCGCTTTTCCCTTCTCTCATACACAATCACAATATTTCACTTCACGAAATAAAAATCCTTTCCGCTATCGGCTAGCGCTAGGTGTACTATACAGTACCTACGTACGTATGGTCGGTGACAGACCAAGTTGAACCCGCGCTAGCATGGGCCGGCCTATACCTGGCAATGCTAAACAGGGTTCAACTTACCCTGTCCCCTACCTTAGTACACATCTCAATGAATGAATGCGGTTATCCATACATTCTCATGAGAAGGTATTATTAAAATTTATTTTGTTTCTAGAAATTAGACAAACATAATAAACAATTCGCGTTTTCGGGCTGACCAGATGGCAGCACTGACCAGCACTGACAATGCGTCTATAACAACCGCGACACGCATTGTCATGGTTACGCGCATTGGTTTGTTGTTGTTGACGTTGGTTTGGTGTCATGGCCGCTTTGTGCGGAATCGAAGTGTGAGTGAAGTGGAATAACTTGTGAGTAGTGATTAGAATTCAATTTATGTTATCCACCAGATTCTTTACCATTGTGGTTCATTTCCGAAGATAATAAGTAGGTAGGTACTGCCTTTCTGATTAAAATGACATTGACATTGCCAACATCAATGAAAATGGCGGCCGTGGCCGCAACTAAAACGATTACGTCTACAGCACTTATACTTTCTCACACTTAAGTGTACCCCCTTTGCTCGAAAACGCGAATAGCAAATCACGCATTGAAATATCGACTACAATTCAGACGGGAAAAGGAAATTGACGTAAGCTTTGAACTACAGCTGTGTAATAACAACCAGAGCCATCATGATTATACATTGTGTTTATACAAAACTTTGACGTCAGCAGTCCCTCAGCCAATAGAAACTGGATAAACCTGGTTTATTCAGATTTAAGATAAGGATTATCTAACGACTATTCATCAAACGAGAATATTATCAAGAAACATGATCAATTTTATATGTTGTATGGTTTCAATCAGTCTACATTGTAAGAAAATTCCCTATTCGGCATTCAGCCATAAAACTAAACATTCCAAATATGGGAACATTTCGTATTGACAATCTTTGTGGTTTGTGTTTGTTTCATAATCGTATATTAATCCAACTCCAAGCAAACTCTCCGAATAACGGAAGTTTTGCAACAAAAACTCTTACTTTTGCATTGTTATCGGATTTGCTTCTTGTGGAAAAGTGTTTTTCCATCTACCGATCAGAACTTGTATCATGGCCGGCCATCGGTTAAAAAACGAAATAGGCTCTTTTGAATGTACCTTTAAGCGACAATCGAGTAACGTTTAGGCTAGTGCATTTTCGGAGAGGTCGTTACTTTTGATTTTGGTCACACTAAGACATTATTTCTTCAAAACATGCTTCAGTAATTATGGATTCAAAGAAATTATATTTCAAGTGAAATCTGGAACGAGTTCATTTCACTATCAAAGAAGCTATTCCATGTGAAAAGAGCGAATAACATCTTATTTCAATGTCATGTTGTTTCAACTCTTCGGAGTAAAACAACAGCTGCAGAAAATCTAATTCACAGCTGTAGGGAAAATGAATGAATTGAAACTATTTCTATACCAAAATGAGAAGTTAACTACGCTCTGTCTCCTGTAGCCAATTCGGACCCTGGTAACAGTTTTGATGACTGATGTTTTAGCTCTCATGTTGTATGTGCAATGTTTTTGCATGCTCGTTTACGCTACTTGTGAAGTCCGTCTGCTTTAAGCGTAGCGTCTAACAGGCTGTCATAATTGCCGTGAAATCTGACAAGCCCCCGAGCGCAAGTTCTGGAATCGAGCAAGCAATCACCTGGCCCGGCTGAGCTAAACGGATCATTTGACAAGATTGCTCGCTAATTAATACCAAGGCGAAGATTACATTTCATTAAAATCATATTAAAAATGAACGAGAACGATCCTACGGGCGTGTAATAGTGGAAGGTGTACTCAAATAACTGGCAGCAGAACTTATACCGAGCTTCTAGAAGTTTCAGTTTTCTTTATTAGTTCAAGAACAGAATTCTTTTCCGATGAGAGCTTGAAAACGGATTAAATTCATCGCCTCCTAGGTTCTAGTTTGTGTAACCAACAGTAATGCGTTAAAATCATCTAGTTGGCACAATAAATGGGAAAAAGAATTAAAATACTTCAAACATAATACGTATTCTTCAATTCTAGTTTGTAGTTACAATATTACAAAACCTTCTTACAATCTCGCTTTTCGGAAGCGTTGTTCTTAGATATAAGGTTCAGCTTTGATCTTGATCTTATTATTGCGTTTCTTATAAAGTGTAGATCTACTATAGCTTATTTTATGATTATGTGCCAAAACAGTAATTTCCAGCCAATGAAAAAACTTAAAGTCGAGTATTTTATTTCAGTACCTACCTACGTAAAACATGTCATTATTCGATTGTCCGTCTTCTAGAATTGTTAAAAGCTTCCTCCTAGTCCCTTTATATATAACTTGTGTGAGAAAAGTGTAACTAGTGATCCTATCTCATCTGTAATAAAGCAAAACCACAGCTATTGAGCTAACTGCCGAAGAGGCCGCCATTATTGTAAAATTAACAGAAATTACATTTGGTGGCAGATGTGGGTATCGTGACAGAAACTTCTGAAAGTTCGAACTTCGAAGTTGTATAAAAGTTTTAAAAACTTCGTCTCAATTTGAAGACTATGTGAAGTTTCGTTGGTAATAAACGAGATAAGAAAAATTGCTTAAGTGGTATTAAACCAAATTTGTGTCCTGGTAATATTTAATGAGTAAATGAACATTTTAACATTTTTAATCGTGCAACTAATAAGTTTATAAATGTAAACTGCTTGATGCTTGAGCTTGTTGTGTCAGCTTGAGCATGAAATTATCACACAATATCTCGAATGTAGGAATGTCTATAATTTCCAACTAATTTTCTTTCTTCCTTGCACAGGAGGAGTAAAGTTAAACAAAAGTTTCAGTCTTAAGAATTCAGTTATAATTAGGTACAAGCTTATCATTTAAATATTTTATCATATTATATTTGCAATTAAGTCCCTTTTAAATGTTAAATTTTGCTGCTGTGGTACCTATATAGATACTACATCCTTTTGTTCATTACCGAATTATGTAAAAATAATACGCACAGCGCATCAAACAAACGTATAAGAAGTAATTGTATGTGATTGTAATAAGCACCATGTGTTTCATGAAAGATAATTTATAGCACTTTCATTAGCTTTTATTTTAGCAGAAGTAGAAAAGCATCAAAAAGAAAAAAAATCCGCTCGATCAAGATGTCATTTGCTCTTCCACGAAAACGATTATTAACTCTTTGGGCTTGCATCTAATCATACTAGGAAAACGCTCAGTGTAACGCGTTGATGAGCGAGCACGGGAACGTGCAAATTCTCGAATCGGAATTCCGTACCAAACGCACAGAAAACATATCCATCCATATTGAATTGAAATATGATCCACTCAATCAACATAAAAGTATATGCTTTTCATTGAAACTTAAAAATATCATCTAAACACTCTGGTAAAAGCAAACAGATTCAGTTGCAGTGGAAAAACGTTCATCTCGAAACTTCATTTCTGACAGCTATTTAACATGTCAATAAGCGTATTCTTAACTGATTCGGCTGAAAATTTGTAAAATAAGAGACATTGTTGGTTTTAATGACCATGCAAAATATGAGTTTGATCACATTTATTGAAGAACATTTTCATTTATTATCAGGAGATATTTATGAACGGATTTCAAAAAACTGGGGTCTTCAAGCAGCAAAGGTGGTCTGTAGGGTCAGCGTCAAAAGAAGCCGGCCTAATCCCCATGCTGGTATATGGGAAATCGGTATAGGAACTATTGTAAGTGGGTGTCCATGTGTGCAAAATTTCAGATCGATCGGTAAAATGGTGCGTAGCAGTAGCAGAGCTTAAATTTAAAAACCAAAATATACTTGGCGCATCGTTTTTTTATGGCTTTATAGGTATATTGTATAGATGTACGTAGATTTTAAGTAAATTTTACATCTGGCCTATAATAATTATTAAAATTAAGTTTTGACTTGGGCCATTTTTTTAATATAACTACTTTTCAGTGCTGAATTTTAAGATTTCTTCTATTTTTTATAGTTGAAGAGACGTGGCTGGTATTTTTACACGTAGTGTTTTTTTATGGGGATTTACATTTGCTTTAACCTTTCAACCCTGACAAAAGACCCTTGATTTCCTCAAACTAGTTAATAAAAATATGGTGATTATGTTTTCATGCGACACCACTAGAGGGCAGCACTGCTTTTTGTTTCCTCGCACTGCGACGCCAGCGCCTCAGGCGGACGGCGCATGAATCACACGGCGAGAAACAAAAGATCAAAAGTTGGCCACGTTTCGTACATTGCTACAATATTATATGTAATGTCGCACGGTCGGAAAAGCAGTTAAAACTTTCCTACCCAACATGTCACATAGCTTCCAAAGTAGAAGAGGTGGGGAAGGGTGAGGGGGGGGGGGATTACGTCCAGACAATGCAGGGTTACACTTTCAAATAGCGTTAAAAGTCGACGTGCAACTAAATTACATCTTTTTTTTTTAACAAATTTTATGTAACAAACTTTTGGTCTAATGTTTATGCATGTTATTTGGAATCGTTTCAACTAAAGTATCTTGCCATATATTTATATTCTCTCACTTTAAATAATAACTAGTTGAACAAAATGTTCAAACAAAAAAGTTAGTAATGACTCTCAAGTTATATGTCTTGTATTTGGAGTTGGAGTAATAACAGACTTACAGCTGACACCATTTGTAAAATAGTATAGGTTTACATTTTGTAATATTATCTGCGAGACCTACGATATGTAACGTTTGAATAGATATACGAGTAGATCATACAAAACAAAGTTGCATTAAGAAAATATACTTTTTTCAACCGATGAAAACCTTCAATTCGAAGCAGTTTGCTGTTGTGTTTTGAGAAGAAACTGTACCCTTTCGACCAATCAGACGTATGTTTCTTGTCCTTCCTGACTGGACTAAGCCGAATTGGACACTTTACTTTTATTGTTAAAAGCAACACGTTTCTACAAAAAGATAAGCAGCTGTTGTGAATGAAGAGTTATCATGGAGAACTCCTCGCATAATCTTTTAGAAACAAGGTTATAATTTTAAGAGCTAATTGTTTTACGTTTTTGAGCGAGCGAAGCGAGCGTCTCCTTTTGGCTCTTTTGGCACGGACCTCTGCTCTTTTTTTTTTTTTTGTGTATATTTTTGTCTGTTATCTGGAGCAATAGAAATCGCACCGTTTCACCGATCGATCTGAAATTTTGCACACAGGTAGAGACAACCTTCTCTGTTTGCTGACCCTAATTTTTTTGAAATCCATTCATTGGGTAAAATTTAAATAAATATCTCCTGATAGGCTGAAAAATGAAAACGGTCTTCGATAATTCTGATCAAACTCATATTTTGCATGATCATTAAGACCAACATTGTCTCTTATTTTGCAAAATTTCATCCCAATCAGTTAAGAACGTATGAACTTATTGACATTTTTAATATCTGTCAGTAATTATTTATTTATTTATTTAGCTTATGGCAGTACATCAAAGTTAAAAGAAAGTTTAAACAGTAAAAGCTAATAGTCCAACATAACGAAGATGGTTGTCAAGATATAAAATATGAACATAAACTAAAATAAAGCTCATAACCTAATTATATATTAATTCTATAATTGTATATCAAGATTTTGTAGCCACTGAAACACATCTTCTGATGGTTGAATAAAATCTTCTTGACTCCCACCATAAGCTCTTGAAGGACACTCGCTTCTGATGTGGAGCATGGTTTGTACCTCTTCCCCACAATCACACTCCGGCGACGATCTCATGCCCATAAATGCAGGAAATAGTTGCAACGACCGTGACCGGTCCGTATTCTGTTGAGAGATGTCCAGATTCTGCGGGGAAGCTCAAGTTCATCCCGGCCACGATCTTTAAAAATAGATTTCCAAGCTTCGGGGGCCTTGGTACTGAACTCCCTTTCCCACATCTCCATGCCGCTGTAGCCATCAGAATCCAGTTTCCTTGCAAGTTCCGTGGGTGGGTTTCTTGATTTGAGACGGTGGTATCCGAGTGATAAATCTTGATGTATTGGAAGACTCAGATTTGTTTTAATTTTGTCATACTCCCTAAGCAGATTTATGGTCCTTCTGACGTGTGGTGGCTCTATGTGGCTTAACACTGGCAACCAATATAGTGGAGTTGATTTAATCGTGCCGCTTATAATTCTCATTGTTTGATTGAGAACAGTGTCAACCTTTTTGATGTGATGGCTGTTTAACCACACCGAGGAACAATATTCTGCTGTGGAATATACTAAAGCCATGGCTGATGTTCTCAATACGGAAGCCGATGCACCCCAGGATGTACCAGCAAGCCTGGAAATGATGTTGTTCCTAGTCCTAAGTTTCGCTGAGACGTTGGTCAGGTGTTTGTTATATGACAAGCTTCTGTCCAATACCACTCCAAGATACTTCGGGATAGGATTGAACGGCAAGAGTTTGCCATTAAGGAAGACTTTGAGTTGGGTTGTAGCCAGCTGGTTAGTTAGATGAAAGTAACTGCTCTCCGTCTTTGTCACGCTTGGAGTTAGTCTCCACATCTTAAAATATTTGCTTAACGTCTCCATATCTGCACTTAGGGTACTCTCGATGGTCTCTGTACACATGTGCTGCGTGGCAATGGCCAGATCATCGGCATATGCAAATCGTCTCGAGTAAGTCTCCGGAAGGTCCGCTATATAAAGATTGGATAATAGCGGCGCCAGGACTGATCCCTGCGGGAGGCCATTATTTAATCTCCTCAACTTACTGCGACTATCACCCATCACTACCTGGAGCAATCTATCCGAAAGCATAATATTCAGTAAATGGGTCATCTTCTTGCACTTAACGACCTTCAAGAATTTACATACAAGCCCTTTTCTCCAGACTGTGTCGTATGCAGCTGTAAGATCCACGAACACAGCTCCCACCTTCAGGCGCTGCTCAAATCCTGCTTCAATGAAAGTGGTTAGAGCAAGAACCTGATCCTCACAATTTCGGGAAGGTCTGAAGCCAGCTTGTTCTGGTGGAATAACGTCCAATATCATATCGCTGACTCTTTTATACATAACTCTTTCCATTAGCTTGTAACAAACACTGAGCAGCGATATCGGCCGAATACTTATCGGCCATTACTTCAGTAATGAAGTATCGAAATGAATGTTTTCCAGTGCCAATTGGATTGAATCTGATTTGCTATATTTACCAGGGTGCTTAGATGCTATATTTTCAAGTTCCGATAGTTCGGAGAGCATAATACTTTTATGTCGATTGAGTGATCATATTTCAATTCAATATGTATGTATATATGTATATGTTTTCTCTGCGTTTTTTTTACGCATTTCCGGTTCGAGAATTTGCACGTATCCGTGCTCGCTCATCAACGCGTTACACTGAGCGTTTTCCTAGTTATTCTAATTAACTACTTAAAAATACGTCTCACATTAATTTCTTATATTTGTAATGAAGAAGAATTTACTTAAATTTTTATGTAATTTGTGTAAACGCCAGGTCCGGCAGTCGGTTCTTGTAATTTGGCTCTTGTATTATAGTGGGATAACCCACCTCCTTTACCTAATCCACCTCCATTACCTCTTGTATTATAGTGAGATAACCCACCTCCTTTACCTATTGTATTATAGTGGGATAACCCACATCCTTTACCTCTTGAATTATAGTGGGATAACCCACATCCTTTACCTCCTGTATTATAGTGGGATAACCCACCTTCTTTACCTCTTGTATAATAGTGGGATAACCCACCTCCTTTACCTATTGTATTATAAGGGGATAACCCACCTCCTTTACCTATTGTATTATAGTGGGATAACCCACCTCCTTTACCTCTTGTATAATAGTGGGATAACCCACCTCCTTTACCTATTGTATTATAGTGAGATAACCCACCTCCTTTACCTCTTGTATTATAGTGGGATAACCCACCTCCTTTACCTATTGTATTATAGTGGGATAACCCACCTCCTTTACCTATTGTATTATAGTGAGATAACCCACCTCCTTTACCTCTTGTATTATAGTGGGATAACCCACCTCCTTTACCTATTGTATTATAGTGGGATAACCCACCTCCTTTACCTATTGTATTATAGTGAGATAACCCACCTCCTTTACCTCTTGTATTATAGTGGGATAACCCACCTCCTTTACCTATTGTATTATAGTGGGATAACCCACCTCCTTTACCTATTGTATTATAGTGGGATAACCCACCTCCTTTACCTATTGTATTATAGTGGGATAACCCACCTCCTTTACTTATTGAATTTGGAAAGCATAAAGAGTATTATTATTGTGTTATTATTTAGCTGCAAATGGAAAGTATTATTTTAAATACTTTGCTAATATCTATTTTCTTTAAATTTCGGTGGTTGGTTCTGATCAGCGGAAGCTCAAAATACCTATAAGTTACGACCTCTGGGGCCCTTTTCTAAAACATTTTCCCAATTCCATTCTGATGGAATCACGGCCATAAGGATTTACATTGAATCAAATCGAATTCCATCAGAATCAGGGATCGGGGATCGGGGATTTAAAAGTTCTAGAATAGGGCCCCTGTCTGCATTGCTGTGTAGTTCATTTTTAAGAAAATCCACTATTTATTGTTAGTGAAAAACAAAATCCATTGTTAGGTTTAAAAGTGAAAATGTTCCAGGACAAACATGTATATTAATGTGCATGCACTACGCTATCTCGCTCATCAAAGCTTACACAGAGCATTTTCCTTGTTCGCAAGGATTGTCCGGTTAATTCCACTTGAAATCCCTGATTTGGACCCAAGTTTCCGGGGAGTTGCTGGTGACACGAGACTGGATGTGAGCAGAGCACAGCGGTCACAACATCTCCAGTGAAACACATCGGATAGTCTCTATCCTTCTGTGAGAGAAAGAGTGTTGATACATTTTTACACCATTTTTAAACAGGTCAATTCATGGAAAAGAAAACTTTTAAAAGTTTAAGTCATTTTTCAGGTATTGAAACGAAAGTTTACGTCCACTAAGAGAAATACGAGATTCAAAGTTACGAAAGCGGCAAATTGTCTACAACGATGATCTATTAATTAATTATTTACTTTAACCAAGCGTCACCTTTTACGGCACTCTCTCTGTTTGTCTGTATGTTTTTTGTTTCTTTTGTTTGTTTGTTTGTTTGTTTGTTTGTTTGTTTGTTTGTTTGTTTGTTTGTTTGTGTGTTTATTTTGTAATATTTTTGGCCGTCACAACGATCCGCAATCGATCCGATATTTTGCACACAAACTGTAAGGACATACCAGCATAGGTAGGTAAGAATACATTCCAATGGGCATGATTTCGACTAATCCTTCTTACCTCTATGATACCAGCGTCTATGGATTGGTTTTAGCAAAATTATCTGATTGGGTTAATTGATCATATACCGTTTTATCCGATCACGTTCAAAATTTGCAGTTCAAAGTTTCAAAACGTGTTTTACGCGTTCAGGACTCCTACACAAAATAATTAACGCGTTTACTCAAACGTTCTTCATAAAGGGACCTCATTACAGAGTAACGAGGTCTTTTTAAAAGTTCTGTCCTCAATGATGGAGAGATAGAATAAGTTTGTGGAACGAACATCATTTCCAAGCAATAAGAAATGACATGATAGATCTAGAACAATATGCGAACTCGCAATAAGTAATAGTAAGCAATAAGATGGACCATGAGACAGGAAGCTGGCCATCAATATGGCGGCCATGTTGAAGCGGAGCAAATCGTCGCCATTACTAAGTTACAGACTGCTTGGACGGAATGCTGTTCATAAGTAGATTCGCAGCTTCTTGGAAGATACAGCTGGAAACTGTCGTAAACAACATGTTCGAACATTGCTTGCGTGGTCTTAAGTCCCTTTCACACGGTAACATTTCCTATCAAATCTTTATTCAAATCTTTTGACAAATCTTTTATAACATCTTTTATAGAAATAGAACATGCTTTAGGTATGATAAAAGATTATACAAAACCCTTTTACCGAACATTTTACTATAAAATTGTCTTGTTACACGATAAAATTTATTTGAAGAATAGTTTTATAAAAGATACCGTGTAAATGGGGCTTTACACTTAAAACTATTTGATTTTAAAATTATAAATGTTGCCGGGGCAGTACCCAGACTAGCTTAGAGCTCGGGGGCCCTTCTCCAGACACTAGTTATAGTGTGTAGAAAGCTTGTTGTATTATTGTGTTGTGTGTGTGTTGTATTATTCAAGCTTTAAAGAAAAAACAGCAGTATATTATTACCATTGCTTACTGACATCCGGGAAATTAAGTGAGAAGCGACGCTAGAAACATTTAGCTGCCCATTAACTTTTACAACTTTTACAAACTATGTATATTATTTTATTTACCAACATATCTGCGCTAAATCAGTAGTTATTAAATTGAATCACCCATATGTCCAGTTGTTAAAGATAAAGTTCGTAGTAGGGTTATTCGGTGTTTATCTTGGGTTTGTACAACCGGCCCTTGCGGTTATCCAATGAATGTCATTGGTTGTTGCTATTGACAATCAAGCCATAATCAACTGTTTAATTTAACAGAGCATTGCAACACCGGTCCCAAAAGTACTTGTTTCAAGTTATTTTCCCCCACTGGTGGCGTTTTGAGTGTTGCTCATCCCAACAGATCTCTTGCTGATTTCTTGCTTCAGCAATAATCTCCGTGCTCTCCACTCTCATCTCGAAGTGCTCCCTTGCCACGAGTTATCAACTCATGACGTCATCGGGAAGGCTACGTCGTGTTTTACGACACAGTGTAATGAAATGTCGACTTTATCGCCCGCCAGAAGACAAGTCACGTGACACGGGTGGACAGACAAGATGGCGCCGACCGCGCGGGTGCCGGGTGGAACGTTTCAAATATCCATGATTTTATGATTTATGTGAAATTGATAAGATCAAATAGACGAGGTAGTTGCATGTTGTTAGAGTGTTGCAAAATAGCAGTAGAACTAATGATTTCGCCCCCAAAAATATAATGTTTATCCTGAGTAAATTACATTGGAATAAAATAGTGTGGATATTTTAGCTGAAAATGCGCGGATATTTTAACGTCATTTTTGTTGTTGCCTAAAAAAACTGTGACCAAGGAATTGATAATTGTTTCGTTTCATGACATCGTTTGTCAGTTATATCCACGAAATTATAGCTTGATTTTTATGAATGAACAATTTCACTTTGTGTGTGATAAAACGAGCGCCTAGTTATGAATGAAAGCAACTTCCTTAAGCCATAAAAGCTCAAGAAACGCCTCACCAAGTACCATATTATTGATTCCTTTATTATGCATAGATTTGGCGGCCCGGAATATTTAATAATATTTACATTACATTTGAGACTACTGTGCCACTTTTTAAAAAAAAATTATGAACAATTATTCTGACATGAACTCATTACAGAAGCTTCAAAATAGATCTATGCGCATTATACTTAAAGTTGACAGACTCACTCCAATAAACTTCATGTTGAACGAGGTTCAATTCTTAAATGTTAGAGAAAGAGTAAGGCTATAGGATCAATCATTGTCATTTATAAAATAGTTAATAATTTTTTACCACTATACTTACAGAATAAATTTGATCTAGATCTAGTAAGTGACATGCATTCGCAATGTACTAGAGCTAGTACTTTAGTAATAATATTTTTATTGATTATTATTTATACAAAACTACTACCCAAAAATCTCTTTAAGTTAAAGGTGCTAAACTTTATAATTACATTCCTGTTCATAGATACAGTCATAGTGTATAAATCATAGTGTATAGGTAGAGCTTATAATAAAGGGACGGGCATAGCAATATGCGATATAATTTTAAATTGTTATAGTATTTTATTTAAATGTATCTAGATATTGACATGCATTATCATTTATGTATTTTTTAATGTGTAAAAAATATGAATATTGCTAAAAGCGTTATGCTTACAAATAAACAAATCAGAGAGTTTGAATACCATTGAAATGTATTTCATAAATGATTGGTGTTAAATTGAATGGCATGCTGTTTTCGTTGCCTTTCCACTCGGAATGTTCCTTTTTGTTTTGTCGCGGTCAATTAATCGGCAATACTTTTTTCCTTCCTGAGGATTACGGTCTATCTAGATTTATTTCAGGATCCAAATAATATATCAACTGTTTTCTCTTGGGAATGTGTGCACAGCGTTGCCATATCTCGCCGTGAATCCGTGTCTTGTTATTCACTAACTATTCCCCGAGCTGGTCTTTGAAATCAGCTAATTATACCTCTATCAATTGTGATGACGGCAACACTGTGTACCCCCGAGGATGTTGATTCGATGAGATCTGATCTCAGAGAGAAGCAAAATGCATTCGAATTATCGAAATCACATCCCCGAAGGAAGTGAAGTTGTAACTTCATCAGAATTGATCGATCGTTGAAAACAATCAGAAGAAAATGCCAACGGCTGATTGCTTGTTTGTTGCATAGAATACCTTTTGCTTTTCCGATATCACGAGTACGTGTGTTTGTATACGATAATGCGACGAACATATTATACACAAAAAGTATGGTTCTGACCTAGAAACTGACGTACTAAACTCGCACTCAGTTTCCCTGTACTTCACAGTGTACATGGCCGTTTGAGAAGTAAGATTGCAAAGGTTCGTGTGAAACCTTCTTTTTTCCCTTAATCTTTGCTATTTGCATAAAACTGTTCGCATCTTGTGAAAACGCGTCATGATATTAATCTGCCACCTGTTCGAGGTGCTAAGTTCACTTCATCAGAGGAATATTACCATAAGCCACGGGCACGCAAAGTCAGGTCGAAGGAACGATTGCCACCTGCTTTCTGTCTGGAAAATGCAGGAGTAATCTTCATCATAATGTTTAGCGTTAACTTAGTCTTGACTAGCTCCGTTACCTGTTGCGTCGCCTCTAGTAAGATGGACGCTCTTCAAGGTAATTGTCTTCTCAGCATACAGTGGAAAATTATTTACTTATCTGTTCTTAAACGTGTACTTAAACCATCTAAGAACGTTGTAATGGTCGTCTTTATGATTGTCTTTATTGTTGTTACTTACGGAGCAGTAACTTGGACATTTGGAGGAAGGGAAGAAACCCAAATTCAAGCATCGGAAACGAAGTTCTTGCAGCGATTAACAAAATGATGAGAAAATAAGTAAAACATAAGGATGGTGCTTTAAGATCGGAAAGGGCGACTTAAGTGGCGGGAATATGAAAAGGAACTGAAGGAGTTCGAAAATGTGACGCTGGGAAAGAGAAGACGACGAAGACCGAGACAGAGATGAAGAAGATGTTAAAGGAAGCGGCGAGCAGTGGGAGACGGTTGAGAAGGAGGATGGTGGTTTGGCGAGGTTACAGAATATAAGATGAAGAAGAAGAAGAAGAAGAAGAAGAAGAAGAAGAAGAAGAAGAAGAAGAAGAAGAAGAAGAAGAAGAAGAAGAAGAAGAAGGCGAAAAGAAACGTCAGGCCTGGTCAACTGGTTTTGCAGAAAATAGGATCTATTATGGTATAGGGCTGTACCCATAACCCATTGTATTTTGGAATGGATGAAGATCAGTGTATAAGTATTTTAAACGAAATAAAAATCTTTGATATATTCATATATTACCATTTTATATTAAATGTGTACACTGTTTCACTTTTTGTTGACATTGCCCGGCATTGTCATTGTTGACATTGTCATTGTTGTTGACAATCGCTCCATCTTATTTCTCCCCACTAACTCTATACAACCATGTGACTCAGATAGCATCGAGCGTTTTTCATTGTCAACTTCGTAACACCTTGAGGCGTCTCATTTTAAAACATTAATCACCGATGTCTCCAAGCAATTGGAGCTGCATTCATGTCTTGTTAAGGTGCATCGAGACATTTCGTTGTGCAATCACAGCTAAAAAACAAATTGTTAGCACCAAGTACAAGTCAACGACATCAAATCCTCGACAACATTCTAAAAGTATCTTGAAATGATGAATCGATAAGAGCTCACAATTTCATCCCATGAAATGAATCTCGTCTGTAAACGCGAATCTAGTCTTGAGATCAGTAAATCTCATCCAGGTCGGAGAAGGATCATCTATCATCGGGCTTGATAGGGTCACCATGTAGAACCAGTGCGTGGGGTGTGACGTCAGAAGCGTTCATCAAGACAAACAGGCAATGTGAATCCGCAGCACGAAGCAAGGATCATCACAGGCACAGCTGGACCAAGCGGCTCTGTTGCTAGGCGGCGGAGATGCTGGATGTACACAGTCTGGGACAACAATACACGCTTTTTAAACCAGGCGATGCGATGAGTGATCAGTGTCTGCGAGTTTCCGATCTAATAGTGGAGGAAATAAGAGGAGAGGGAAAAGCGATTGTGGGGGTGGGGTACTGCGTAGGTGGGTAGGACATTTCTGCACTTCAAATACAAAACGCTTTATCGTTCTTTTACAGTTTTACTTATTTCAATTAGGGATTAGGGAATTATATTTGTATTCGCAATTTCGAAATAGAAATAGAAATAGATTTATTATGCATAATTGCGTCGAACTATTGATCCACATACAAATTTGTTTAAACTTTGCCCCCCGAATTCCCTCATCCTCAACACGCTAATTTTTAATATGGAAATTGAGGTGTTAACAAAACGAAATCCGTAGACCATTTCCTGTAGAAAAAGGCATTTTAAACATTTTTAACAATGCAAATGCGAGGTTTAATTTTCCCATAATTCAGAATGTAAGTTGCTTCAAAAATAAATGCATTTCATTTCCATACTAAATTATAGTTTCATTTTCCCTTGCGAATGCGATGCTTTGTGATATCTCAGACACGAAAGTATCTACGTATTTCTTTATGAACCTCTTATAAAGAGTCGGTTAAAAACCGTTTAACGTGGCTATATCTAGAAAGAACCGACCTTATTTTCCCATTAGTTTAATCTTCAGTTTAGTTAAGCTCCACTTCGGGAAATGTGGTGTATTACCATTACTGCGGCATAGCTAAAAATCTGCAGTAAATGTAGCTGAGGTTAATTTAAACTGAGGAAAGTGTAAAAACATGTGTGATATTATCTGTCTGTCGAGCTTTAACACATTCAGTGTAATTTATAATAGGGAGGGATAGGGATAATATCCCTTTATAATAGGGATAGGTAAACTCAAGAAAGATGTAAGCAACCAATCATCACATTTCAAAATCGTTTCAATAGTTGAAAAGTTATGACGATGTTTCGAAAACAGCACATGACATGAAGTCACCATATAAATATGACAGAGATTCAGTTTCGAAAATATTTGTAGGATAAGACAAAGACAAGACAAGTCATGACAATACAAGTCAAGACAAGACAAGTGCAAAGACAAGTTGCCGATATAAAATGTGTGTAAGGAAGTTGATGAATTCTTGAAAAGTAATGGTAAATCTAAATGGCACTTCAATCTATAACCTCACTTGACGATGTCATGTTTCGAAAGTAGTTAAACTTTCGAAGTTTAACTGCCGTTTGTTATCAGAGCCGTCGTTGCTCCGATATAAGTTAAAAGGGTGGATTGAAAATTTGTCGCAATTTACAAAATATTTTGATATTAGGTTCACGGAATTCGTAATTGATGTATTCGTATAGGCCGCCTTTTTCTCTTCTTCTGGCATATTAATTGTGAATTTTGAGAAAATGATCGTAGAGATAGACGAGTTCCTCAACCCTACACGGCTTGAATATCCGAACGCGGACTTTGTCAAGGGCTTAAGGGTCACAATAACATTCTGCAGGACAAATTGAGATTGATTTGTTTAGTTGTTTCTCCAGCGGAGCGCGTACTGTGGAATCGAAGAAGTTGAGTGAAGCGTGTAAAAATATCCCCTCCAAGAGAAACAATTCTCTCAACAGCGATATTTTCACAGAGAAATGAAGACTGGCACGGAGATAATTGAATTTGGTTTCGTTTGGTAAATGAAACGTTTGCAGCTCAGGGAGACAATTTCTCAGCCGTCTTGTCCCTGAGGACCATCCATCTACAGTGTTTCAGCACACACACGTGCTTTCCCTTGTTGCCAGGGTTACCCGCACTGCCAGGCCTCGCTTACTTGGACTTTGTCCTTACGCTTTAATGCTCGTTTAACAACGATGTTTCCTACTTCTCACAACATAATAATTCATAAAATAATACAAAAATATGTTTTTTTAATAAATGTATGTTTTTTTCTTAAAAATTCCAGTGAGTAGGCGTCTTGAGCGCGAATGTTATTCTCAAAGTTTCAGAGTGATTTTTATTCAAAGGGCTTACATTAACGCAGCGCTTACAGAACCAGCCAACACCTCATTGAGCGAGCGAAGCGAGCGTCTCCTTTTGGCTCATTTGGCACGGACATCTGTTTTTTGTTTTTTTGTTTTTTTGTTTTTTTTCTGCTAGGTGAGGCTATGCAGGTCACAGTTTTTCTTCGATCGAGCTGAAATTTTGCACACGTGTACGGACCATTTCTGGTCGTTGCAGGCCCTATTTGTTTTGAAATCCACTGATTGGTTCAAATTTAAAAAAAATTATCTTTCGATTGGTTAGTTTGATCAATTTGAAATTTTGACAATTCATTACCACAAACATTTTACCCAATCATACAAAGTTTCAGCCAAATCCTCCCATTGGTTAAAATTTAAAACCATCTTTACTGTGATTTTTGAAATTTAAACTAGAACCGTTTGACCGATCAACTTAAAACTTTGCATGGTCATTGGGACTAACATTATCTGTGTTTGTGACAATTTTCAGACAAATCTGTGTTTAAATCCAAAAGTTATTGACATTTTACGGACATTTTGCTTGTTGCTATGGATCACGGCAACATTGACGCCTCAGTTCCAATGTTCCAAGGTAGTTAGAACAGAAACTTTCAAACGCATCATTATGACACTAATAATCAACAGATTGATCTGATATTGTGTACACACACTTATATCATATAAGTGGTCCCAGGTATATTTTTGGAACAAGATCCTGTGATTTTTAAAAATTAACAAGGAACCATTCAATCATAAAGGTTTAATCGATCAACTTAAAACTTTGTATGGTTATTGGGACCAATATTTTTGGAATTATTTTTTGGAATATTTTTTTGGATATTTTTGGAATATTTTTGGAATGTTCTCACAAATTTTCTAAACTTGTAGTCTTTCCAACCTTATTGCCACATTTTTTTTATGAATCCCCATTATAATTGCGTGTTCATCAATTGAGAAGGGGGTTGTAATAAAAATATCTATATCCATACATTGATGAAATGGTTATCAATGAAGTCTTTTGAGACAATTGCAGTTGAAGAGTCAAAGACATTGGAAACCACAAATCACAAACAATTGACATCATGAGTGCGTAAAACTTCAAGCAACAAACATGCTGCTATAGCAAACCTAGCTTTTGGTCGCCAGCTGGAGTTTAGTCGAATTAACCCTTTATAGGGCAGAATGTCACCGTTCAAAAAAATTTAAAAAAATATATATTTTCCATGGCTTTAATTAGAGTTGAGGAGCATGGGAAAAATTTTGAAAATCCAAAATTCAAAACCAAATTTGAGAAAAAGGGTGGTACAGCTATTGTACCACTGACCATTCCTGCATACCGCTTTTATGGAGAATTCACTGGTACAGTAGTAAAAAAGTAGGGTTATTAAAGTAGTACCCTCATTAGTCGGTGTTAAATAAAAATGCTTCAAACTTTCCTCAAATATGCCTCAAGCAATACCATTTGCAAATACGAAAAGAAAAACATGTGTCACGGGATTAATTTAAGAGATATCTTAAAAAGAATTCTTGAAATTTCCCATAAGATAACATGGTGAAGCTTAAAAATTACACTTATATCTTCTGTAGAAATCGTAATATAAACTACAAAGTAAAATTATTGATTTCATTTTAAAGGCCGATTTTTTTTCAATATTTTAGCCGCTTAAAAATGTGTGGGTACATGATTAAATAAAGAGATAATCAAGAATTATACCCTAATTTAGCCAGTTTCTACTAGAAACTGCTTAAAATCAAATCAAGTACTTAATTCGTACTGCATGAAATTAATTTAAATAATTGTAAATTCTTTATAAAATATCGTATTTCTACAAAGAAATCTTATGATATTCATCAACAATGCAAAATATAGTTGTAAAATATTTATTTCATTGATTTGTAATTTAATTTGTGAGTCACTGACTTGAATTACGTGGACTAATGAGGGTACTACTTTAAGGGGGTTCGAATCCTTCCGCCAATCTACCTGATTGGTAGATTCTATTTCTGTTTCTATTCAATTTCTATTCAATAACCAAAAAGGTTGTATGAAAAAGGTTTTATTTTATGAGGGTCTGGGAAATTTATGACTATGGAACGTGCTGTAAACAATGAAACTCTTGAGTTAGGGGGGGGAGTACTGAATATCTTGAGGCCTCACTAACATAATCACAATTAATTTTATTTCAGTATTTAATTTTTTCCTAATTAAATATTAATGACATTACATTATAAAATAGCAGACTGACAAATTGTAATGATTCCGGATGTGCACACAAAATACCGATTTTTTTATATTCAGCCGTTTTCTTATGCAGGTGGCCCGAATGAAGTTTTCATTTAAGTGTACTCACTCGTACAACCTGCATTCTAATTAGGGCAAATTGGTAGAACTCATTTAAATATCATAAAATAGCCAGATAATGCCCGGTGTGACTAAGCTATTTTATATTGCCGTGAGTCTTCAGGTTCAACAACAAATAATTGTGAAAGTCCAAATTTCAGTCACTTTTGGGTTTGCATGCAACCTTAAGCGAGCGGAGCGAGCGTCTCCACTTGAAACATATGACTCAAATCTCTTTTTTTTTGTGTGTGTTTATTTGTGCTTTTCGCGTTACATTTTAAACGAAGTAACGGATCTGGCCAATTTTTTTCACAAACGGTTTATTACTATCCAGTGCAGAAGGCTATTGATTTCCAGCAAAATCGATCTATTACTTTTATCAGAATCTTGATTAAAGTTGTACCTATACTAAGCTTGGCAATGTAAAAGAAACTCAACTCAGTGTGCAATAAAGCTGGAATCGGTAAACCGATAATCACCATATTTTGCATGGCCATTGGTATCAGCATTATAAGTGTTATTTTACAAATCTGTAATCTGTAATGAATTTGAAAAGAAAAAGACATTTTACTGACACTTGTAAGCTTAATGTATAATGGCCTGTAGCCACACCCCCATTTGACCTATCAAATGGTCTTCGATTAATCTGATCAATCAAACTCATATTTTGCATGGTCGTTCAGACCAACATTGTCTCTTATTTTACAAATTTTCAGCCCTACCAGTCAAGAACATAGATGCACTTATTGACAGTTTTAATAACTGTCAGAAATGACATTTCAAAACAGAAATTCCACTGCATTCTGGGTTGCTCTATGTAGCAAAGCAAAGTTTATAGATGGCTATTCTCAATATCAATGTAAGACAGATTCTTTTCTTAGTGAATCAACTTGCAATACATAATGTAGTCAAAATGTAATGTAGGTATTTCATATACATAGGTTTAGGTATACCTTATCTAAAATAAGGATAAATGGATTATGTTTCACAGTTATGAAAACAACGTTTTGACTAGATAGCATCATATTTTACATACTTCCAGCCCAAACGGTCAAGAATTTACAGACTTATTGCTGTTTTAAGTGTTTGAATATCTGTCCAAAGAGATTGATGGAAAAATATCAATACAATAATCTGTTATTTAATTGATCCAGAGTGTTTATGAAAAGTTGCAAGGAAAATTGGTAATAAATAATGAATAGTTAGTTATCTTTGATTGAATGGATCGTGCTTGATTGGCGATGTCGTGCGTGTCGGTGCTCGCTCATCAACGCGTTACACCGAGCGTTTTCCTAGTTTAGTACATTGCTATCAAAATAGCATGCAAAAATCAGCCTGACAACTTCAATTTGAGTTCAACTTGAAATAACATCTTTCCCGATTATAAATGGGACTAGAGTTATTTTTTATATTGAATTTGAATATGTTACTGAAAATATAAAACGGTTGTGAAGTACATTTTACATCTCAAAGAATTTCATTACATTTATTGAAAAATGGCATTTCAATCGAGAGGACGATTTTTCCCAAACCAAGATTCAGAAAATGGGTTATTAAGCGAGCGGAGCGAGCGTCTTCACTTTAAACTTATGGCAGAAATCTCTGTTTTTTTGTTTTTTGTTTGTGTGTTTATTTGTGTTTTTCGCATTAACTTTTAAACGAAGTAACGGATCTGGCCAATTTTTTCACTAAAAGATTACTTACTATCCGTAGCAGAAGGCTATTGATTTCCAGCAAAATCGATCCATTAATTTCATCGGAAACTTGATTTGTATAGGTAGTAGTACTTGGCTTGGCAATATGAAAGAATCGTCAACTCTGTGTGCCAATAAAACTGGAATCGGTTGACCGATCATCACCCAATTTTGCATTGTCAATGGCACCAGCATTAAGTGTATTTTGACTAATCTTTAATGAACTTCAAGAGTAATATACATTTTACTGAGATTTGTATGCTTATTTAAAATGGCCTGTAGCTACACCCCCATTTGACCTATCAAATGGTCTCATATAAATCTCATATTCTCAACATATAATCTTAACTCATATTTTGCATGGTCGTTAAGACCAACATTGTCTCTTATTTTAAAAATTTTCAGCCCAATCAGTCAAGAACATGTGCACTTATTGACAGTTTTAATAACTGTCAGATATGAATGATCGAAATGATTGTTTTCCAGTGCCAATTGGCTTTTATGTACCAGGGTGCTTAGACGCTATTTTCAAGTTTCGATATTGAGTGGATCATATTTCAATTCAATATGGATGTATATGTTTTTGTGCGTTGTGTACGCATTTCCGGTTCACGAATTTGCATGAACCCGTGCTCGCTCATCAACGCGTTACACTGAGCGTTTTCCTAGTATTTACTAATCAACAGGTTTCACAACACAATTTCTTGCTAAAACAAATGCAATTATCTTTTATACAGTCAACTTACCATTCTATTTCAAATCAAAACTGACAGATTTCTTGAAACACATGTCAAAACATAGAATGGAAATTTTTTCTATAATTTTGCTGGCTTGAAAACATCACTGGTACATACGGTGTACCGATGTATCACATAAACCACGATAGATGGCACAAATGGTCATGTATGAGGTCAGTAAGTTGAAAACCTGGGTGATTCAAATGTACAATAAAGTGGACCTTAGTGGTACCAAAGAAATTTGAGTGCAATATTTTTTTTTTGGTGGTGGCACAACAAATGTACAAGTAACCTATAAAGGGTTAACAAAGACAAGAGACACTAAAAACAACTTCAGTAGTGTAATCTTTTGTCTTTTGTTTGTGCTGACCCTGAGCGTCCCGGATCTGAGTCTGGATAGGCGTTCCCACGGGATGTCATCATGGATTAACTCCGGGACTCTGGCAGATACCACAGGGATTCATTACGATTGAAAGTCCCGCAAAAACATCCCCAAAACATCCGTGGTTCGTCTTTCTGTTCTGTTACCGGGCTGTACTGATGGTGGCGGGATTATAAAAGTTATAATCCTTTAGTACTACTCTGAATTTGAATGAATATAACATGTCAAACGATTTAATTAGGCAATATAAGCATGCCCCTTTGATTGATAATTAATATGTAATCTCTACTCCAGTCTGTGGGAAGCTTTTTAACTGTGCATTCGTGTGACGGAAGCTACAACGATTTGGCAGCGCCGCGCCGTGTGCATTCGTATAATCAACAACTCGGTTTGGTAAATAACGTATTGCGGAGAGCTTTCATTGAATGGGAAGGATTTGGTTTCTCGATCTGTAGACCCAGATTTAGGACCCAATTCTATGTAATAAGACTGCTGTATGTCATTCCCTGACTTATAATGAATGTAATGGGGGCAAAATAATCAAAGTATAGTGCTCAAAGTAATGCTCTAAATTGTAGCAATTTGTCCCTACTTTCGTTTCTTCTTATTTAAGTAGTGATTATTTACATCTTTTCTTAAATATCACAAACCCTCTATTTTTTATTACGTTAACATAAAAAAATTGATAAGGTATTAATTATTATCTCTCAAAAAGTAGACCAAACAAAATCAGCTATGTGGTGCAAATACTATCATTTGCTGATAATATATATTGCATGATAGCTGCCCGAAAATATTTTTAACTAAATTCTCTCCATCTTTTGTAATTGTGTATGATTTTCCATTAATTATGTTTCTATTTGTCAAATCAGGAGGGGTAGAGTGCCCCCCCCCCCCCCCCTCTGCCGTTGACGTCCATGATTATAACAGTTTGTGTGCGACTGCAATCAAATTCTATAACATTGACGTAACGGCGACTTAACGTATGAATGTTAATCATGAGAAATTCAATGTGCCTGTGCACAGTTGATGTAACGTACGGGACGGAGAAATAACGTAAGGACGTGGCCTAGTAATGTAATCTGTTTTAATAAGGTATTCCGTTCTTACGTAAGTATACCGTCCGTTCTGTCGCCGCTACTAATATTGTGGATCGGCCTCCAGACTATAAAATATAAGGAGTGAGCTCTGTGGGCCAATCCAATTATGCTCAGTTTGTAAAATCAACATTGAATATTTTTCAATCTATTCAATTCAGCTGGTTTTAAAAGGTAAGGGTTCTGCTGACAGCCTACCATTACTTTAAAGTGCCCCATGTAAAAGCCATGTCCAGGATCTGCTAGAGCTGTTACGTAACAGTTGTTCCACTTTAACTCCGGCGTTCTGTATTCACAGATAATCATTTTCACGCCGTTTTTAGTTTCGCCGCGCGTCACATTGTCTTCAAAATGGACGTTTTATTCAAATCCTGATGCCTCGATTTCCCCCGTTTTATCGACCAAAGCGGCCAATAAGCCTCGAGCCTCGATAAAACACCATTTTGTTCACGAGCAGTGTTTGGATTCATTTAATGCTACTTTTGTATAAATATACTATTACATTTAAAAATGTTTAGTGCGAACAGTAACTTCATCATTACCAATGAGTTGTAATTTGATTGTGTTTAACCAAAACGTATTTCGATGAACATAAATATAAAATGTATAAAAACTTCTCAAGTCGTATTACCAAGTTGTAGATCAAGTTTATTGTCTTCAAGATAAATTCGGAATAGCGAGCGCAAGTGTCACTCAAGTCAAGTTAAAATTTAGCACATTTTTGTATGTTAATTTAAAGACCATGCTTCAATTTTGGTGGCGTTGAAAGTCGTACAGCTCTGGATCCAATGATCCAGCTCAAGGCCAATGGCGATGGATACATTGTGGAGATATAGAAGTTGATGATGATGAAGAGAAGGTCAGGATGGGGGGCGAGGGAGTGAAAACCTTCCCAACATTTGCCGCTCAAACGAGGGAGACAACCCACGAGAATCGAACCCACGGACTCCGAGTGCAAGCTCAGAGCGATATTGTGTGCTAGGCAATGATGTGACAGATAACGAGTATACGTTATCCAGATCAAGATGAAGACAAATAAATACAATTATCTAGATAAGATAATAGATTAAAAAAAATCTAGATTAAGATAAAAAATTCAATGTTGAGGAGAGCTGAAAAAATGTATTTCGTTTTAGAAATTATATTCAAGTATATTTTAAAGGGTCTGATATATATGCGGGTAGATTCAAAAAATATTTGAAAGTTATTCTCGACTTAAGTTTCTTTAGAACACGGAAAAAATAAATGCTTTTCCCAATTTTCGTTTTCTAGATAATTAGAATCATAAATAAAATATGAACGATTTATTTATCTAGATAACACATTAAAAATGTATATAGAAAAGATAATAGATAGAAAATATTTTCTATGTAAGTCACACCACTGGTAGTAGGGTATAACACGACTATGTAATATAGTGCCACATGAATGTGTGTAGTGTAGTAGATAGTGTCACTCACATTGCTTCATCCCCAACAATATTGCCTTATTTAATCCACACTTAGGGGGAGTTTTTCAATACTCTCCTACGACCGGTAGAAGTGTAAACAGTAATTCAAAGAATGCCAATTGGTTGTTGCCATAGCAATACCAGGTGGCGCAAAAACAACGCACAATGGGCGAGACATCGCTGTGACGAAACTACTGCACACATCGGGCTGAACATTTCACATATTATAAAGAACATACTAAGGTTTAATGCGTGAAAGTTTCAAAAACAATACTTTTGTGGGAAAAAAATTACAACTGCTCGAATTTGGTTGTCGAAAAATCGATTATACGAAGCTCAAATAGCCGGCGTTAAGAAAACGTTCAACGGCAGGGACGCTGTTTCTTCAAAACTACTTAAGAAATCAATCTGAAAATTTTAAATTTCATACAAAATATATTGCTATCAATTATGTAAAATTTTTAATACATTGGGATCAATGGAACGAAAGTTATGGTGTCATCAATCAATTATGTAAAATTTTTAATACATTGGGATCAATGGAACGAAAGTTATGGTGTCATCAAGTTGAGCCTAAAAGCAGAATATCACTTCTAAGTTTTATTACACACGATAATTTCAAAAAGTGTAAATATCTCACGCTAGTTCTGCTTTTAATCTCAACTTCAAGGTACCATAACTTTCGTTCAATTAATAGTCCAGTAATTGTGTGATTATACCCACCACTAGGTAATTGCAACAGAAGGTTTCAATACATGAATCGCTTCAGAAAAATGTCCTCTACAACATATCCAAAATCGACCAAAATCGCTGTACGGAAAAAGGGTTTTAATGACTTTTTAAGTTAATTTCCCATGTTAATTCCATCTTGCAAAAAAAACTTTTTTTCATGTAACTCCGATTTTGACGAAACTTGGCAGAATTGTTCACCATCCTAAATAAACACAAATAGCTCTCTGAGCGTTTTTCTTTAAGTCTCATCGTTTGGGAAATATGGCCCATTGAAAAGTCATGTTTTCGAAGATGTAAGTCACTTTGAGTATAATTTGACGTTTTACGAGGTCCATATTTCCCAAACGAAGAGATTTAGAGGAAAACGCTCAGAGAGCTATTTGTGTTCATTTAGGATGGTGAACAATTCTGCAAAGTTTCGTCAAAAACATGAAAGAAAGTTTTTTTTGCAAGATGGAATTAACATGGGAAATTAACTTAAAAAGTCTTTAAAACCCTTTTTCCGTACAGCGATTTCGGTCGATTTTGGATATGTTGTAGAGGACACTTTTCTTAATCAAACGGTACCAAAAACGCTTCTGTTGCAATTAGTGGTGGGTTATGCTGATTTTTTCACTAGAATTACTGGACTATAATTCAAATTGATTGAAATTTGTACACCAATGATGTCAATATATTTTGCATAAAATTTGAAATTTTCAGCTTGTTATCATGCGCAGTTTTGAATAAAGAGCGTCCCAACCAATGCACGTTTTCTGGACGCGCCCTATTTGAGCTCCGTAATCGATTTTTCGACAACTAAGTTCGAACTGCTGTAACTTTTGTCACATAAAAGTAATGTTTTTGAAACTTTCACATATGAAACCTTAGTATGATGTTCATATTATGTTAAATTTTCAGCCCGATGCATGTTGAAGTTTCTTCACAGCGATGTCTCCCCCATTGTGCGTTTTTTTTTCGTCACCCGGTATATACCTAGTCCTAATCAATTGAAATTTAGCAGAGTATAGCTAAACTAATTATTATTACTATACATTGTTAAAGTTCGGTAGGAATTCATATTAAACGTACGTATAATATTTCTCTGTCGGTGTTAAATTCAATCGAGGTTCGGAGCAACATCCACCACGAGCAATGAATACAAGACTCTCGTAACATATGAGGATAAACTACCCCTTGCTCAGGTAACAGGCTGGACGGGATGTAGCTACTTGGTCAAGCTACATGCGTTGTTATTGAGCCAAAGAGAGGGTGATTCCAGCCATGACTGTAACCTACTCACTTAGCACCGCCACATCACGTCCGTGGTGTTATTACAAGGCGAGCTACAACACAGAGGCAGAGCTACACTATGTAGAAGGCACAAGAACACGGGCAATAGGACACATAGGATTACAGAATCGGACAATAGGACTCATACACAATAGGAGGCACAGCGACACGATGTAGAAGGCATAAGTACACGGGCAATAGGACACATAGGATTACAGAATCGGACAATAGGACTCATACACAATAGGAGGCACAGCGACACGATGTAGAAGGCATAAGTACACGGGCAATAGGACACATAGGATTACAGAATCGGACAATAGGACTCATACACAATAGGAGGCACAGCGACACGATGTAGAAGGCACAAGTACACGGACAATAGGACACATAGGATTACAGAATCGGACAATAGGACTCATACACAATAGGAGGCACAGCGACACGATGTAGAAGGCACAAGTACACGGACAATAGGACACATAGGATTACAGAATCGGACAATAGGACTCATACACAATAGGAGGCACAGCGACACGATGTAGAAGGCACAAGTACACGGACAATAGGACACATAGGATTACAGAATCGGACAATAGGACTCATACACAATAGGAGGCACAGCGACACGATGTAGAAGGCATAAGTACACGGACAATAGGACACATAGGATTACAGAATCGGACAATAGGACTCATACACAATAGGAGGCACAGCGACACGATGTAGAAGGCATAAGTACACGGGCAATAGGACACATAGGATTACAGAATCGGACAATAGGACTCATACACAATAGGAGGCACAGCGACACGATGTAGAAGGCACAAGTACACGGACAATAGGACACATAGGATTACAGAATCGGACAATAGGACTCATACACAATAGGAGGCACAGCGACACGATGTAGAAGGCACAAGTACACGGACAATAGGACACATAGGATTACAGAATCGGACAATAGGACTCATACACAATAGGAGGCACAGCGACACGATGTAGAAGGCATAAGTACACGGGCAATAGGACACATAGGATTACAGAATCGGACAATAGGACTCATACACAATAGGAGGCACAGCGACACGATGTAGAAGGCATAAGTACACGGGCAATAGGACACATAGGATTACAGAATCGGACAATAGGACTCATACACAATAGGAGGCACAGCGACACGATGTAGAAGGCATAAGTACACGGGCAATAGGACACATAGGATTACAGAATCGGACAATAGGACTCATACACAATAGGAGGCACAGCGACACGATGTAGAAGGCATAAGTACACGGACAATAGGACACATAGGATTACAGAATCGGACAATAGGACTCATACACAATAGGAGGCACAGCGACACGATGTAGAAGGCATAAGTACACGGACAATAGGACACATAGGATTACAGAATCGGACAATAGGACTCATACACAATAGGAGGCACAGCGACACGATGTAGAAGGCATAAGTACACGGACAATAGGACACATAGGATTACAGAATCGGACAATAGGACTCATACACAATAGGAGGCACAGCGACACGATGTAGAAGGCATAAGTACACGGACAATAGGACACATAGGATTACAGAATCGGACAATAGGACTCATACACAATAGGAGGCACAGCGACACGATGTAGAAGGCATAAGTACACGGACAATAGGACACATAGGATTACAGAATCGGACAATAGGACTCATACACAATAGGAGGCACAGCGACACGATGTAGAAGGCACAAGTACACGGACAATAGGACACATAGGATTACAGAATCGAACAATAGGACTCATACACAATAGGAGGCACAGCGACACGATGTAGAAGGCACAAGTACACGGACAATAGGACACATAGGATTACAGAATCGGACAATAGGACTCATACACAATAGGAGGCACAGCGACACGATGTAGAAGGCACAAGTACACGGACAATAGGACACATAGGATTACAGAATCGGACAATAGGACTCATACACAATAGGAGGCACAGCGACACGATGTAGAAGGCACAAGTACACGGACAATAGGACACATAGGATTACAGAATCGGACAATAGGACTCATACACAATAGGAGGCACAGCGACACGATGTAGAAGGCATAAGTACACGGACAATAGGACACATAGGATTACAGAATCGGACAATATGACTCATACAAAATAGGAGGCACAGCGACACGATGTAGAAGGCACAAGTACACGGACAATAGGACACATAGGATTACAGAATCGGACAATAGGACTCATACACAATAGGAGGCAGAGCTACACTATGTAGAAGGCACAAGAACACGGGCAATAGGACACATAGGATTACAGAATCGGACAATATGACTCATACAAAATAGGAGGCACAGCGACACGATGTAGAAGGCACAAGTACACGGACAATAGGACACATAGGATTACAGAATCGGACAATAGGACTCATACACAATAGGAGGCACAGCGACAATATGTAGAAGGCATAAGTACACGGGCAATAGGACACATAGGATTACAGAATCGGACAATAGGACTCATACACAATAGGAGGCACAGCGACACGATGTAGAAGGCACAAGCACACGGACAATAGGACACATAGGATAACAGAATCGGACAATAGGACTCATACACAATAGGAGGCACAGCGACACGAAGTAGAAGGCACAAGTACACGGACAATAGGACACATAGGATTACAGAATCGGACAATAGGACTCATACACAATAGGAGGCACAGCGACACGATGTAGAAGGCACAAGTACACGGACAATAGGACACATAGGATTACAGAATCGGACAATAGGACTCATACACAATAGGAGGCACAGCGACACGATGTAGAAGGCATAAGTACACGGACAATAGGACACATAGGATTACAGAATCGGACAATAGGACTCATACACAATAGGAGGCACAGCGACACGATGTAGAAGGCATAAGTACACGGACAATAGGACACATAGGATTACAGAATCGGACAATAGGACTCATACACAATAGGAGGCACAGCGACACGATGTAGAAGGCACAAGTACACGGACAATAGGACACATAGGATTACAGAATCGGACAATAGGACTCATACACAATAGGAGGCACAGCGACACGATGTAGAAGGCACAAGCACACGGACAATAGGACACATAGGATTACAGAATCGGACAATAGGACTCATACACAATAGGAGGCACAGCGACACGATGTAGAAGGCATAAGTACACGGACAATAGGACACATAGGATTACAGAATCGGACAATAGGACTCATACACAATAGGAGGCACAGCGACACGATGTAGAAGGCACAAGAACACGGACAATAGGACACATAGGATTACAGAATCGGACAATAGGACTCATACACAATAGGAGGCACAGCGACACGATGTAGAAGGCACAAGAACACGGACAATTGGACACATAGGATTACAGAATCGGACAATAGGACTCATACACAATAGGAGGCACAGCGACACGATGTAGAAGGCATAAGTACACGGACAATAGGACACATAGGATTACAGAATCGGACAATAGGACTCATACACAATAGGAGGCACAGCGACACGATGTAGAAGGCACAAGTACACGGACAATAGGACACATAGGATTACAGAATCGGACAATAGGACTCATACACAATAGGAGGCACAGCGACACGATGTAGAAGGCACAAGCACACGGACAATAGGACACATAGGATTACAGAATCGGACAATAGGACTCATACACAATAGGAGGCACAGCGACACGATGTAGAAGGCATAAGTACACGGACAATAGGACACATAGGATTACAGAATCGGACAATAGGACTCATACACAATAGGAGGCACAGCGACACGATGTAGAAGGCACAAGAACACGGACAATAGGACACATAGGATTACAGAATCGGACAATAGGACTCATACACAATAGGAGGCACAGCGACACGATGTAGAAGGCACAAGAACACGGACAATTGGACACATAGGATTACAGAATCGGACAATAGGACTCATACACAATAGGAGGCACAGCGACACGATGTAGAAGGCATAAGTACACGGACAATAGGACACATAGGATTACAGAATCGGACAATAGGACTCATACACAATAGGAGGCACAGCGACACGATGTAGAAGGCACAAGAACACGGACAATAGGACACATAGGATTACAGAATCGGACAATAGGACTCATACACAATAGGAGGCACAGCGACACGATGTAGAAGGCACAAGTACACGGACAATAGGACACATAGGATTACAGAATCGGACAATAGGACTCATACACAATAGGAGGCACAGCGACACGATGTAGAAGGCACAAGTACACGGACAATAGGACACATAGGATTACAGAATCGGACAATAGGACTCATACACAATAGGAGGCACAGCGACACGATGTAGAAGGCACAAGTACACGGACAATAGGACACATAGGATTACAGAATCGGACAATAGGACTCATACACAATAGGAGGCACAGCGACACGATGTAGAAGGCACAAGAACACGGACAATAGGACACATAGGATTACAGAATCGGACAATAGGACTCATACACAATAGAAGGCACAGCGACACGATGTAGAAGGCACAAGAACACGGACAATAGGACACATAGGATTACAGAATCGGACAATAGGACTCATACACAATAGGAGGCACAGCGACACGATGTAGAAGGCACAAGTACACGGACAATAGGACACATAGGATTACAGAATCGGACAATAGGACTCATACACAATAGGAGGCACAGCGACACGATGTAGAAGGCATAAGTACACGGACAATAGGACACATAGGATTACAGAATCGGACAATAGGACTCATACACAATAGGAGGCACAGCGACACGATGTAGAAGGCACAAGTACACGGACAATAGGACACATAGGATTACAGAATCGGACAATAGGACTCATACACAATAGAAGGCACAGCGACACGATGTAGAAGGCACAAGAACACGGACAATAGGACACATAGGATTACAGAATCGGACAATAGGACTCATACACAATAGGAGGCACAGCGACACGATGTAGAAGGCACAAGAACACGGATAATAGGACACATGGGATTACAGAATCGGACAATAGGACTCATACACAATAGGAGGCACAGCGACACGATGTAGAAGGCACAAGTACACGGACAATAGGACACATAGGATTACAGAATCGGACAATAGGACTCATACACAATAGGAGGCACAGCGACACGATGTAGAAGGCATAAGTACACGGACAATAGGACACATAGGATTACAGAATCGGACAATAGGACTCATACACAATAGGAGGCACAGCGACACGATGTAGAAGGCATAAGTACACGGGCAATAGGACACATAGGATTACAGAATCGGACAATAGGACTCATACACAATAGGAGGCACAGCGACACGATGTAGAAGGCACAAGCACACGGACAATAGGACACATAGGATTACAGAATCGGACAATAGGACTCATACACAATAGGAGGCACAGCGACACGATGTAGAAGGCATAAGTACACGGACAATAGGACACATAGGATTACAGAATCGGACAATAGGACTCATACACAATAGGAGGCACAGCGACACGATGTAGAAGGCATAAGTACACGGACAATAGGACACATAGGATTACAGAATCGGACAATAGGACTCATACACAATAGGAGGCACAGCGACACGATGTAGAAGGCACAAGAACACGGACAATAGGACACATAGGATTACAGAATCGGACAATAGGACTCATACACAATAGGAGGCACAGCGACACGATGTAGAAGGCACAAGCACACGGACAATAGGACACATAGGATTACAGAATCGGACAATAGGACTCATACACAATAGGAGGCACAGCGACACGATGTAGAAGGCACAAGCACACGGACAATAGGACACATAGGATTACAGAATCGGACAATAGGACTCATACACAATAGGAGGCACAGCGACACGATGTAGAAGGCACAAGTACACGGATAATAGGACACATGGGATTACAGAATCGGACAATAGGACTCATACACAATAGGAGGCACAGCGACACGATGTAGAAGGCACAAGAACACGGACAATAGGACACATAGGATTACAGAATCGGACAATAGGACTCATACACAATAGGAGGCACAGCGACACGATGTAGAAGGCACAAGAACACGGACAATAGGACACATAGGATTACAGAATCGGACAATAGGACTCATACACAATAGGAGGCACAGCGACACGATGTAGAAGGCACAAGTACACGGACAATAGGACACATAGGATTACAGAATCGGACAATAGGACTCATACACAATAGGAGGCACAGCGACACGATGTAGAAGGCATAAGTACACGGGCAATAGGACACATAGGATTACAGAATCGGACAATATGACTCATACACAATAGGAGGCACAGCGACACGATGTAGAAGGCATAAGTACACGGGCAATAGGACACATAGGATTACAGAATCGGACAATAGGACTCATACACAATAGGAGGCACAGCGACACGATGTAGAAGGCACAAGTACACGGACAATAGGACACATAGGATTACAGAATCGGACAATAGGACTCATACACAATAGGAGGCACAGCGACACGATGTAGAAGGCATAAGTACACGGACAATAGGACACATAGGATTACAGAATCGGACAATAGGACTCATACACAATAGGAGGCACAGCGACACGATGTAGAAGGCACAAGTACACGGGCAATAGGACACATAGGATTTCAGAATCGGACAATAGGACTCATACACAATAGGAGGCACAGCGACACGATGTAGAAGGCACAAGTACACGGACAATAGGACACATAGGATTACAGAATCGGACAATAGGACTCATACACAATAGGAGGCACAGCGACACGATGTAGAAGGCATAAGTACACGGACAATAGGACACATAGGATTACAGAATCGGACAATAGGACTCATACACAATAGGAGGCACAGCGACACGATGTAGAAGGCACAAGTACACGGGCAATAG
The DNA here is from genome assembly GCA_934045905.1 of Leuctra nigra. Taxonomy (NCBI): domain Eukaryota; kingdom Metazoa; phylum Arthropoda; class Insecta; order Plecoptera; family Leuctridae; genus Leuctra; species Leuctra nigra. The sequence continues at coordinate 41,571,214 of OW203764.1, read as the reverse complement.
GACACATAGGATTACAGAATCGGACAATAGGACTCATACACAATAGGAGGCACAGCGACACGATGTAGAGGCACAAGTACACGGACAATAGGACACATAGGATTACAGAATCGGACAATAGGACTCATACACAATAGGAAGCACAGCGACACGATGTAGAAGGCACAAGAACACGGACAATAGGACACATAGGATTACAGAATCGGACAATAGGACTCATACACAATAGGAGGCACAGCGACACGATGTAGAAGGCATAAGTACACGGGCAATAGGACACATAGGATAACAGAATCGGACAATAGGACTCATACACAATAGGAGGCACAGCGACACGATGTAGAAGGCATAAGTACACGGACAATAGGACACATAGGATTACAGAATCGGACAATAGGACTCATACACAATAGGAGGCACAGCGACACGATGTAGAAGGCACAAGCACACGGACAATAGGACACATAGGATTACAGAATCGGACAATAGGACTCATACACAATAGGAGGCACAGCGACACGATGTAGAAGGCACAAGTACACGGACAATAGGACACATAGGATTACAGAATCGGACAATAGGACTCATACACAATAGGAGGCACAGCGACAATATGTAGAAGGCATAAGTACACGGGCAATAGGACACATAGGATTACAGAATCGGACAATAGGACTCATACACAATAGGAGGCACAGCGACACGATGTAGAAGGCACAAGAACACGGACAATAGGACACATAGGATTACAGAATCGGACAATAGGACTCATACACAATAGGAGGCACAGCGACACGATGTAGAAGGCACAAGCACACGGACAATAGGACACATAGGATAACAGAATCGGACAATAGGACTCATACACAATAGGAGGCACAGCGACACGAAGTAGAAGGCACAAGTACACGGACAATAGGACACATAGGATTACAGAATCGGACAATAGGACTCATACACAATAGGAGGCACAGCGACACTATGTAGAAGGCATAAGTACACGGACAATAGGACACATAGGATTACAGAATCGGACAATAGGACTCATACACAATAGGAGGCACAGCGACACGATGTAGAAGGCACAAGTACACGGACAATAGGACACATAGGATTACAGAATCGAACAATAGGACTCATACACAATAGGAGGCACAGCGACACGATGTAGAAGGCACAAGTACACGGACAATAGGACACATAGGATTACAGAATCGGACAATAGGACTCATACACAATAGGAGGCACAGCGACACGATGTAGAAGGCACAAGCACACGGACAATAGGACACATAGGATTACAGAATCGGACAATAGGACTCATACACAATAGGAGGCACAGCGACACGATGTAGAAGGCACAAGAACACGGACAATAGGACACATAGGATTACAGAATCGGACAATAGGACTCATACACAATAGGAGGCACAGCGACACGATGTAGAAGGCATAAGTACACGGAAAAAAGGACACATAGGATTACAGAATCGGACAATAGGACTCATACACAATAGGAGGCACAGCGACACGATGTAGAAGGCATAAGTACACGGGCAAAAGGACACATAGGATTACAGAATCGGACAATAGGACTCATACACAATAGGAGGCACAGCTACACTATGTAGAAGGCATAAGTACACGGGCAAAAGGACACATAGGATTACAGAATCGGACAATAGGACTCATACACAATAGGAGGCACAGCTACACTATGTAGAAGGCATAAGTACACGGGCAATAGGACACATAGGATTACAGAATCGGACAATAGGACTCATACACAATAGGAGGCACAGCGACACGATGTAGAAGGCATAAGTACACGGGCAAAAGGACACATAGGATTACAGAATCGGACAATAGGACTCATACACAATAGGAGGCACAGCGACACGATGTAGAAGGCATAAGTACACGGACAATAGGACACATAGGATTACAGAATCGGACAATAGGACTCATACACAATAGGAGGCACAGCGACACTATTCGGAAAACAAGGAACACGACTGCTCTCTGGTGGCTATTGTGGTACTAGGTAAATGGCAGAAGATGGGGGCACATTTGTAAATATTTGCTTTAGCTGTTGGTTATGGCTAAGAAAGGTAATTTATAACTAAATTTCAATTTCAATTGTTTCTCCTTTTTCACTGCAGTTGGAAACACGTACTGTAAAAACAAATAAGTTAATTCTGTGGACTGACAGTCGGTACAGTCATCTTGCCAGAAGGTTCATACCCCAACGCTACTAGTGATAGAAATCGGCAGGAAGCGATCTTCAAATGTTTTATCTCGTGACCTAGCAACCAATTAAATGACAACAAATATCTAAAATATTCTTGAGAGGGCGAAAATTTATATTTCATCAGATTCAGTGAAATTTTTTACATTTCACTACAATTTTCATAGAGAAATGTTTTGTGATATACATTTTTAATTGTAAGAATTGATATATGCGTAATTATTGCATAAACGTAAACGTAGACTGTAGACAGAGCTACACTTGGAGGTGAAGCTACAAATCACGAAATCTTGTGACGCAACCTCCAATGTGTAGGTATGTGTGGGGAAAAAATCCACTCGTTGATTTCTATTCTAACTTAATTAGACTATCTTTAGAATACATTAGCCGAGACTGGCCAACTAAATAAAACTTTCTGAAAAGGCTGACTGATGATATAATGCTTGTTGCAAAAATGTAAGTCCTATTTTATTAGATTTAGATTTCGTTTTTCTGTGGCGATTCAGAAATGGAAAAAACAAGCTAAGTGATGCCACGAAAACTCTCTGTGTAGCGCGTTGATAAGAGAGAGATTTTCGTTCATGTAGGAAACATGCTGCACATGAGTTGCTGATCTTAAGTCCTCAACACTCTGCTAGAACCCTAATGATTTTCAAAAACATTTCAAAATAAGCGTAAAATACTAATAACCCGGTTCAGTTATAAGTATCAGTTATTTTATTCCTTCGTAACAGGTATACTACATAGTTGATTCCACATACAAAATGTTAAATAATGACCTATAAAAAAATCTATTATTTTAATAGTAGTAAAAGAGAAGTAATACCGACTTCTCCCAAAATATGTAAAATAACGTAAAATGCTGGTTTCGATGGCCATGCAAAATTTCATCTTGATAGGCCTAGAACGGGTTATTTTCACTTTCAATAAGTATTTGCTAAAAGCAATCTATATGGTATCTTCCTCACAGAGGGGTGGGCCCCAATGTTGTGGTCTTCCTGAGTCTAACCTTCAGTGAGATTTCAATGTTTTGCTAGCATTTGCCATAACAACCATTGGTGTGGTAAAACTATCCTATAGGCAGGCTCTGCCCACATCGAAGATAAAACTTGTAACGATCGAATTGCTATTTCGATTTGCTCCAAGTAAAAGTAGCTTCTAGTTATATTTCCCATAACAGTTGTATGGCGTATTCCCCCCGTGACGAGGTAAATGCGCGCGCAAGTGTAACCCGGCCGCTGGGTGGTAAAGTGGTAAGAGATAAAATGTTTCATGTGGCTGGTGGAATTTCTTCCTCCCTTCATTTAACAAATCCCCCTTCCTGTTAGCGCCGGGTCGGGATGCAAATATCATGGTCGACACACAGCGCCGGCGTGGGATACATTAGACTTAATTTGAATCAAAAAATCATCCCCCGGACGCTTGAGTAACCTCCCCCCCCCCCCTCACACCCTTCCTCCCACACTCCTATCCTTATTTTACAGGGAGGTTCAACCACCATTAGCTGATGTAAATAAATACGTCAAATCTTATACAAAAATATCTACAGTACGCTGGAGAAAGTTTTGAGGGTCCAGAAAACTTTCTGTAAATTAATATAAATAATGAAACACTATATTTATAAAGGTAAATACAGATATTCTCAAATGTCCCAAAAGATAACGGGGCAAAGGGAAATCTCAACGGGTCTCCTGTATTTAGTACATAGTATTGAAAATATTCTCAACAATGTGATCATAATAATCATATATAAATAGTGTTGTAATTGCTATTGCAATTTAATAATGTTGATAACTTGTATTGAAGAAATAGTAAACATTAAAAAAGCATATTTTCCGTTTCTCCAATGATCAAATGCGTAAAATCATCACCGACAAAACACACATTGTCTTTGATTTGGCCAATGCCCCGCTAACACACAGTTGATCACTTTCCTATCAATAATTACTAATGAGAAAGGAATGTAGCTAACGCCGTTAAGTGATGATTGTCTTCATTAATCATTATGCTTGCTAATGACTAAATGAGATCAACTAAAAGGTATCAACTTTTCAAATGGAACGGCGCATTACCGCTGTCCCTTAACAATTAAACTTTTGGTTTATACGAACCCACTGCATCCAACTTTACCTGTACGCAGAAAATAATCTGGTCGGGCAAGAGAATAGTTAATTATCCGTTTGATTATATTTAATTAAAACGGATCGTTTGACACAGAGTTAAAAATAATAGTTTAAGTATTTGAGCGAGCGACTCATTTCAACTCTTTTGGACCTCTGTTTCTTATCGTTTTTTCGTCTGTCCCAGCCGCTCAGGTCTCATCGTTTCTCCGATTGATCTAACATTTTGCACACACTTAAATACCCTTGGTGGTGTGCTGAGTGATTTTTTTGTTGAAAATCTGTTGATTAGTTAAAAATTGAAATGAGGTCGTTTGTCCAATCAACTTCAAATTTTGCATGGCCATCGACCCCCAATATTTTATGACTTTTTGAAAATTTTAATACAAATCTATCAAGTACTTCAAGATTTATAGTGTAATTTTACGGTAATTTTATGCTTTTTTGAAATATTTATCATATTATTTTAAACTTTGAAAACGCTCTGTGTAACGCGTTGATAAGCGAGCCTTCGATTGAATACAAATTAGTTTGAAATCTGTTCCTCTACATACCTTGACGCTTTGAAGATAATCCAATACTGATTTGTCAAAAAACACAACGCTAGTCCTAAGACCATGCAAAATTTGGTGATGATCGATCAAGAGATTCCAGTTTTAATTTGCACTTTCTTACATACCCATTGCCAAGCTAAGTACAAACTACAAATCAAGTTTCCGATGAAACTAATAGACTTATTTCGCTGGAAATCATTAGAACTCTGCACTGGATAGGAATGATTGTTTTGTGAAAAATTAACTTGCTCCGTGACTTTGTTTTGTTTGCAATTTAATGCGAAAAGCACAGATAAAAAAGAGGCTCGCGCTCGCTTGATTATCACTGTTCCTTTGACGCATTTGTTTCGATTGTCTTTCTCGCTTTCACACGGATATTAATTCGTATGCAATACGAAGGCTCGCTTATCAACATGTTCAAGAGCTTCTACCTACTAATCATTTTGATACAAACATCAAGTTGGCAAAATCCGCATAGGGTAATGTCGTTTGAATCTATAGCAAGTGTACCCTCACAAGCATTTCATTTAAATGTACTAATATGGGGAGAAAGATCAATAGACTAGGTCACTCATTCCCACCCCAGACAATTTACTTATGCGTTTTCCCCAGATGATCAATCATAAGCTTGCTTTCGAATCCACGTGGTACGAGGGCGTCCGCAGGATTTCTGCCAGGGGGTAAGGCAAGGAAAACAATCCCCTCAGGGACAAGGGGGTGTGGGGGGTGCGCCCCCATCCTACCCCGCAGGGCAATGTTTGGTTTTTGAACACCTTGAAATAAATTTTGAGACATTATGAGGTGGTTTTTGTTGAAACATTATATATATTTTAAAATTTGACACTTTGGGGTGGTGGAGAGCATCCCCCATCCCCACAGGCATTGTTTGATTTTTTAACAGTTTGATTTTTTTTTTTTAGTTTTATTGTTTACAAAATAATACTATACGTAAAACACTACACAAATGTTGCGTTTCCCCCCCCCCCCCCTCCTCACCCATACCCTTGACGTGGTACAATAACTTTGTCCCGAGATGAGAGTCGAAGCCGGGACAAGGCACCATATTGTTTTAGTTCTGTCTAAGTAGTTTTAAATATATTTGTTTCCAGACCATGTCAAACCGCTCTAGCAATCGATCTGAAATTTTGTACACATACTAACGTAATCTATGCGGTCCCTGGGATCGTTTTTGAACGGGCTCCCGTGATTGGTTCAATTTTAAAAAAAATTATCTTTTGATTGGTTGCTTCGATCAAATTGAAATTTAGCAAAAACATTGCAACCAACATTGTACCCAATCATAAAAAGTTTTAGCCAAATCCTCCTATTGGTTCAAATTATAACCCATTTTTCATGTGATTTTTGACATTTAAACTAGAACAGATTGACCGATCAACTTAAAACTTCGCGTGGTCATTGGTACCAACATTTTAGGTATTTTTGCCAATTTTCAGTCTAATCTGTCGTTATTTTCAAAAGTTTTGTCATTTTAAGGTCATTTTATTCCGTAATCTTGAAAAATGTATACTAAATGGTCATCCCTGCCTTCTTTAAGCTTCTGTTCCAAGGCAAGGCCTGTAGAGCAGCCAAGCTTTCCACAATGTACAGTAAAATGAAAGCATTTTTGAGCTAGCGCATAAAATCGGATGCAGTACGAAGGACAAATCCTCTAATTGGTTTAAGTTTAAATAATATCTTCTGATTGGTCGACAATCAAAATGTTCACATAAAGTTCAAATTATGCATAGTGATCAAGACCAACTTAATATTAAATTTTACATATTGTAAGCCCAATCAGTCAAGTATTAATTGTAATTTTACGAATTTAGTATGGGATGTCACAAGAGATTTCTGGAGAAAGTATGTAGGTAAGACTTCACGACACAATGGATCTGTTATTCATCCAGAGTATTATGGAGATTGAAAAATTGCAGAGAAAATCTTCTTGTGCCGTGTCGTGCATCGTAACTATGGGGATGTTGCATGTTCTGTGCTCGCTCATCAACGCGTTACACTGAGCGTTTTCCTAGTGACAGTTGCAGGTCCAGTTTATCGGTCGTTTGATGCTCGTGATTGCATTGAAACTTCATTAAAAGCTCGATTTGAAACAGCTTGTAACATGCTAATATAGTAGGAATAAAGCTGGGTCTTGCAATTAAGGTAGAAATACATAACTCACCTACTTTTTGGTATCACTCCATTTTACGTGCTGAGTGTTTGTGATACTTTATTGAGCGAGCGTAGCGAGCGTCACCACGGTAGGTACTCTTATGGCACTTTCTCTGTGTGTTTTTTTTTTTGTGGTCACACCCCAGGTCAAACCACTCAAGCAATCAATCTGAAATTTTGTACACATACTAACGTACTCTATGCGGTCCCTGGGATCGTTTTTGAACGGGATCCCGTGATTGGTTCAAATTTAAAAAAAATTATCTTTCGATTTGTTTGTTTTATCAATTTGAAAATTTGACAAGTCATTATCACTAACATTTTACCCAATCATACAAAGTTTCGGCCAAATCCTCCCATTAGTTAAAATTTAAAAAAATCTTTACTGACGCTATACAGGTCAGAGTTTTTCTTCGATCGAGCTGAAATTTTGCACACATGTGGAGACAACCTTTTCTGTTTGCTGACCCATAATTTTTTTGAAAAAAATTCATTGGTTAAAATTTAAATAAATATCTCCTGAAAGGCTGAAAAATGAAAACGGTCTTCGATAATTCTGATCAAACTCATATTTTGCATGATCATTAAGACCAATATTGTCTCTTATTTTACAAAATTTCATCCCAATCAGTTAAGAACATATAAAGTTAATGAAATTTTTAAAATCTGTCAGTTATGAAGTATCGAAATGAATGTCGAAATGAAATTGATTCTGATTTGCTTTATGAACCAGGTGCTTAGATGCTATTTTAAAGTTTCGATGAAAAGCATACACTTTTAAGTTGATATCATAATCAATTCAATATGGATGTATATGTTTTCTGTGCGTTGTGTACGCATTTCCGGTTCGAGAATTTGCACGTACCCGTGCTCGCTCATCAACGCGTTACACTGAGCGTTTTCCTAGTATTGTGTAAGTACACACTTTTATCATATGAGTGGTCCCAGGTATATTTTTTTTAAATATATCCTATGATTTTTGAATTTTAACAAGGAACACGTTTAATCATAAAGGTTCAATCGATCAACTTAAAACTTTGCATGGCTATTGGGACTTATACTTTAGGAATATTTGGAGATTTTTATACCTACAAGTCTGACGAATTTCAAGAATTATTGGCTTTTAATGATATTTTCGATCGACATATTTTCGGTTCGAGGTGTTGCGCGTGTCCGTGCTCGCTCATCAACGCGTTACACAGAGCGTTTTCCTAGTGTACCATCACGCACATTAATGTATCTCAGAACAACTTTGTAACCAACAAGTATTAAGATTGTATTAAGATTTGTTATGCACATGTATAAGTATGTACACTCAAACCAATTAAAAACGGTATATTGCACAAAACGGATTGGCTGCTGGTCAAGTTCCTTGACAATCAATCCTTGTTATTATCTTATCAATGAAATCAGAGCTCACCTTACTAGAGTTAGAAAGTGTATTAGCACATATCATGGGATGATGCCATCAAACCTTTATCTTTTCTTTAGAGGTACAGTTTATTATCTTACTTATAGTTACCCAGTTCTGTCTGTCTGTCTGTCTGTCTGTCTGTCTGTCTGTCTGTCTGTCTGTCTGTCTGTCTGTCTGTCTGTCTGTCTGTCTGTCTGTGTGTCAGGAACGGTTGCGCGCTTCGATTTGACATTGGTATTTATTGAAAACTATAACTAAGATGGAGGCGTTTTATTGGGGTCATGTCTAAAATTACATCTTCTGCCTTTTGTGAATAAATAAATATCCGAAACTCACCTAAGACGAGCACCTTATCCTTTTGTAATTATAATAAATTAATTATAAGATACTAATACTGTCCAAACCAGCACATTACATAAAAAACGTCATCTCGGCAAGAAACTTCAAACGTTATTTTTCTTATTTTCTCTTGCTCTGAATTTCGTAGGCCGTGAACATGATCAAACCAAAGCCGATGGAGTTGTTATATATTATATATTTTCTTGGGAAATATTTTTCCTTCGTTTCTTAAGAGTGTGTATTGAGTCATGTAAACGACGTCAAGTTACTGTTGATAACGTTTTCAACATCAATGTTTAAATTTTTACATTGCATACTGATAGTTACCTACCTAAGAGGCAGATGGGCGGAGGTAAATTTCAATGATTCTAAAGTGATCTCAAAAACCAATAATTCTGAGCTGAATTCTTCAGCCAATCATATTTGTAATGGTGACATGGACTATTGTGTAAGGGTACCTATACTTCATTATAACTGTATTTGTTAACATCAGTCAAATGGTAGGTATCGTTTACTATTAATGCACAGTTTTGACCTTGAGCTCGGAATTTGCGTTACGATAGACCTCTATAGAAATCGTCATTTTAGCCCAATTTTAATCAAACCCGGACTTTTCCTGTAGATAATTTCGAGCCAAATAAAGTGCACACAATTTCAATCGAATCCGTTGATTATTTCGAGAGATATTACAAGGAATGCACAATATCATGGAAAAACATACTTTTTTCGAAACTTTGAAACTTCAGGAAGCAGTGAATCCATTGGCAGTGAAGAAAATACAATTTAACTCTGTGGACCTTGACTAAATAGAACCACATGAAAAGCAACATTTAAATGTAATTAGATGTTATTTTGGGGGTTGAGAATGTTGTGTGGGGTGGGGGGGAGGGGGGCCCAAGAGAACTTTTCTGATATTGGAAATTTTTCTCGAGTGTACCTCCTTACCTCACATCGCATTTTGAAAATGATTTGAGTATATTGAAAACTGAAAGTACCATTTAGAAATCAAAATTGTATTGTTGTTAACTGTTGTGATTTCTGCAGAGATGCGTACGTTTATATAATCAGGTTGAATCTTATTATGTGGAGACCTGAATAAATCGCATTAAATTCTACTACACAGTCTTGACCATGGGCTTCAAGTATACTTTGTGCTTTTTCGATCATGACCAAATAGCAGTGAGGAAAGTAAGGTCACTTGAGAAGTCAGACAACGACAGAAATGCTCTTCACTCTGCTTTCATATAAACTTGATAGTGTCCCGTGTTTTCTTAGCATAAATTTTTAATGTTGGAAATCTTTTATTGTGCTGTAATTTTTTATGCTGCGTATTTGTTTCGTATAATTAACTCATTTGGGTATGATTTCGGATTCAGAATTTGGATTCGTTTAGATTCGTTCATACCTTTTTCAGTTGTTATTTTCAATATTCTAAGTAGGTATATTAATTTGGAAACTGACACTTTGGGTTAATTCTTCACTGAACAGATCCATTCACATTTAATTATTGTTTCGGTTTGTTTTGAAAACATATCAAGATTTAGAATTGAGTTGCCATTGAGATCGGTAGTTCCGCGAGGGTCAAGTCAATTGTCACGATCAGTCAATTCATCAGCAAGAGTTGTTCGAGGGTTGCGCCTTCTTTATACCTTGATCAGAAAAGATTGTGATTAGGTCATGTGTTACATGGCGGGGCACTCTAGTCTTACTTAAAGTTATCCAGTTCTGTCTGTGTGTGTATATCTGTCTGTCAGGAACTACTCCAGTCATTTTACTGAAAAAAAGGGTCCAACCCCAAACTAATTGTTTCTAAAAATGTTTTTTGACAATATTATTGAGGTCTACCCACATAACTCATACACGAAAGTTTACCAAATTTTGGGCCGCCATTTTGTTTTTATCAAGTTGTTTTGTCAATATCACCATTTAATTTTTCACTTGAAAATGTGAAGCAAATTTTTACTTTTAATATTTTTTTATTTTTTTGCAATGTTTTGTGCAACTCCAAAAAAATAATCAGCTTGATCGCATTCATTGTTATCCAATCATATTCATTTAAATACAAAAACATCAATGTTATTAAAACTGCTCTAGTCAAGTCGTCATTTAAGTTATCGACTTCATTTTTGCACTTAAATATTCCTCACTTGATACACTATGACATATAAAAAGTTTACTGAAATGGGCTATTTATAGCCATTTTTTCTCACGACATTTTCTACATACTTTGACAAAAATTTAGATTCCACATTCATTTTGCGATTTAAAGCACATGCTAATTGAAAATAAAAATAAAATAATAACTATTTTGATCCGTTAAATATAGTTAACATATGACAAAAATTATAGACTTTTTTTAGCAGCCATTTTGTTTTTACAGATAATTTAGTAGAAATCACGTATTAATTTTTATTCTAATAATGTTTGAATTTCCGGTTAATTTATTACGTGATTAATTATTGTTGGAAATATAGAGAATCGAGAAAAAATAATTGTCGCCATTTCTTTTGTTATTTGGCAGGTAATTTCCTTTTTGCAAATAATCTCAAATAAATCAAAACGGCTCTAAAACGACAGCGATTTGAGCTATTGGCACAAAATTTTCGGAAATTGTACATCACGTGGTACATTATGACATTTTTAAAATTTATCTTAATCTAACGATTGTGAAATAAACTATTAACTAAAGAAGGTCGTTTAAAAATTTGATAATTATGTGACAAAAATCTGTAAAATCGAAATGGCTGCCTAAAAATTGGTAAACTTTCGTTCATAAAGTTGCTTAGGTGGACCATAATAAAATGTCATTTATTAAAAGCGTCGCAGTTATATCGGTGTTAAAAATTTGCAGTAAAATTTGAAAAACATTAATAATTATCATATTTTTTAAACGACCTTCTTTAGTCAATAGTTTATTTCACAATAGTTAGATTTAAGTAAATTTTTAATATGTCATAATGTACCACGTGATGTACAATTTCTGAAAATTTTGTGCCAATAGCTCAAATGTCTGTCATTTTAGAGCCGTTTTGATTTATTTGAGGTTATTTGCAAAAAGGAAATTACCTGCCAAATAACAAAAGCAATGGCGACAATTATTTTTTCTCGATTCTCTATATTTCCAACAATAATTAATCACGTAATAAATTAACCGGAAATTCAAACATTATTAGAATAAAAATTAATACGTGATTTCTACTAAATTATCTGTAAAAACAAAATGGCTGCTAAAAAAAGTCTATAATTTTTGTCATATGTTAACTATATTTAACGGATCAAAATAGTTATTATTTTATTTTTATTTTCAATTAGCATGTGCTTTAAATCGCAAAATGAATGTGGAATCTAAATTTTTGTCAAAGTATGTAGAAAATGTCGTGAGAAAAAATGGCTATAAATAGCCCATTTCAGTAAACTTTTTATATGTCATAGTGTATCAAGTGAGGAATATTTAAGTGCAAAAATGAAGTCGATAACTTAAATGACGTCTTGACTATAACAGTTTTAATAAAATTGATGTTTTTGTATTTAAATGAATATGATTGGATAACAATGAATGCGATCAAGCTACTTATTTTTTTTGAAGTTGCACAAAACATTGCAAAAAAATAAAAAAAAGTTGAAAGTAAAAATTTGCTTCACATTTTCAAGTGAAAAATTAAATGGTGATTTTGACAAAACAACTTGATAAAAACAAAATGGCGGCCCAAAATTTGGTAAACTTTCGTTTATGAGTTATGTGGGTAGACTTCAATAATATCGTCAAAAAACATTTTTAGAAATAATTAGTTTGGGGTCAAATCATAAAGTGACTGGAGTAAACGTCGAATCGCGCACTCTTTCAATTCAAATTGGTGGCTTTACATTGCCAAACATGTCTAAAATTACGTCTTTTGCTTTCAGTGAATAAATAAATTGCCGAAACTCACCTCAGACGCATACCTTATCCTTTTGTACTTGAAACTAATTTATTTTAACAAAATAGGTAACTGTCCAAACCCGTACAATACATTGAAAACGTCATAGTGGCAAGAAACTTCAAACGTTATTTTTCTTATTTTCTCTTGGTCTGAATTCACAGAGGCCGTGAATCATCAAACCAAATCCGATCGAGTTGATATATATTTTCATGGGAAATAATTTTCCTTCGTTTCTTATTTACTTATAGTGGTGTGTATTACTATTCAGTCATGCAAACGACGTCAAGTTACTGTTGATAATGTTTTATACATTTTTGTTTTAATATGTACATTGTATACTGATAGGTACCTTAGAGGTTGAAGGGCGGAAGTCAATTTCAATGTTTCTTAAAGGGAGCTCAATAAACCAGTAATTCTGAGCTGACTTCACCCAATCATATTTGAAATGGTGACTTGGGCCATTGTGTAAGAGAACTTCAATATAACTGTATTTGTTAACATCAGTCAAATGGTAGGTACTTGATAGAGCTTGATTACATCAATCCAAAAGTGTGCACCGAGAAATTCAGAACAAATGGCCTTCAGCTCTTCTTCCTCTGAGGAACGGATTTAATGAAGCCCACCATGTATTGGTAAAGAAGAATTACGAATAATGAAGAATAAAGAATATTAATAAAGAATATGTCGTGTATCGGGGCACGATATCAGCGTCACGTATACATTTTAACGGCGCATTCTGACATTATATTTTTCTTTTGACTTACTAAGGTACATGGTTTATATTTGGATCTCCAAAATGTGGAGACTTATGAAATCGATTTACCATAACAGGTGTAATTAAATTGCCTTCCTTTGTTTCTCATTTACGTATTTTGTTGTGCATTTGGTCTGCTAAGTGCTAACGACATGAGCGGCACTATTTACGTGTCGACGCACACTCTGCTGACATATATTGCTGTCGTTATATATTTACGTATACCTCACTGGTGCGCATTGGTCATGTTTTACATGACGGGACCCTCTAGTTTGTTAGAGTGTACCTATGTTGTATACGAGGTTTATTGTATTATAACGGATCAGTGTAAAATTATGTAAAAAGGTGGTAATTTATAATGCTATAATATTCATTGAAGTTGAATCTTCGAACACAAGAAAGTTGCCCAAGTTGTATTCTCAGCAACAATATTTCTCCGGCAACAAGAACTTGAGTTAAATGCTAATCTGCCAAGATGGACAATTCATCATTGCACAATATGTTGGCAACATTGGGTGAAGAAACTCGTCGGATGAGGAGCTGGGGGGGGGGGGGGAGGGGGATGTCAGGAAAACCTCTTGCCAACGTTTTGGAGTTTCAAAGTTTTTTTTGTTATCCACTGAAGAGATTTATGTATACATTTGACAACATGGTAATTACATCGCACTTTCCATTAGCTTATTTCATATCTTCTGCATCCAATATTACTCCCTTTAACATTTCTGCGCACTTAACTATTTCAGTAAGAAATGAGACTGCACTGATCAACTCTTTATTTTCCGGATTGTTAATGGAATCTTTAAAAAAATGTTGATAGGAAACTGAGCCAAAGGCCACGTGAAAATATGATTTATAAAGAGGAACTTTGGATTTGTGAAAGAAGACAAAGCTATTCTCAGGTCGTAAATTATACTATTCACTAACAAGTCGACAACATTAGATGGTGCATGACAAGTGAATGCATATTTTTATATTTTCAAAATATTACATGTTTACGAGTAACTTAAAAGCAAATTAAAGTTTTGACATATTGACGTTTTGACGTTGTAAGCTTTGAAATAAAAATATCTTCGAGTATGTGCTCTTCACTGTCAATTATAGCATCCTCCTTATTATCATATCTGCAATGTAACTGGTATTGATGTTCGAGGAGCTCTGAACAATATGTTGCCGCCGCCGCCACGGGGGGTGGGGGGGGGGGGGTTAGCTGCTGTCACTGGAACACGGTTCACACGCCACTTAGAAACTACGCTCGCTCGAACAAGAAACAACGCTTCGGTACGACGACGCACGTCAAGAAATGATCAACTTTTACCCGTCGTCTGATAAAATGAAAAACTAAAAGTCGCAGTAAAGAAAATGCAAAAGTATCGTGTTTTTTCCTCGTAGTTAGACATTCTTTCTCGAGGGTTTTCACCGCTTTTCTCTTGAGGAGAGCAATATATCTGTCAGCCGGCCGGGAGATGTATTATTAATAACAAGTTAATGCCAAGTTTCTAGCGGCTTCAGAAAGCGATATTTTCTCCCGCATGTTCTTCGAGAAGAAGTGAAGAAGATGAATAATTATCACTGCTAAATGTGCGGCTTATCGCTTTAATAAATCACACCCAATTCGCAGCGCAGAATTCACTCTTTATATATATATATATATATTATATAAACCACATATTTTTCAAGACATATTATTAAAATAAATATTGGGGCATTGCAATTTTTCTTTGAAGCAAAAATGTTCATCTCTGCCAGAGTTTTGAACGTTCTGAAAGTTCAGGAAAAGTTTGAGCACGATTTGTTTTAAGCTCTGCTTTGGCAACTAAAAGGTTACACAATAAATCGTGGCTGGTAATTGAAAACTAACATACGTTAGATCTCGTGGCAAATAAAACGTGGAAGAAACCAATCTGATAATCTTCTAATCGTGTGATGTTTTTCTTAAATTACTAAAATTTAAATGTGTTCAGAGGACTTTCTGACAGTTTAGATGAGATAAAAAAGATAGAATTACCATCCAAATACCCAATTCAAATCAGTACTATGACATGCTGATCTATAAACACTCTTGTTTCACAACAAATCTAATCATTTTCAATTGATGAAGGTGCTTTGCATTAACTTTATATATAGAGATCAAGTTTGACTTTACTCGTCAATAACTGATAAGCCCTGGACCGTTTTCGCCGCATAATTGTGAGTTAGGACGGTAAAATTCGAATGAAAAATGGTTGTTTAATAACTTTGCAAAATTTCAGCTAGATATTATAAACTCGTCAGTTACACTTGTCAATAAATACGAGATGTTTGCACAATAACAATATACGTATGACTTAAGTGTTCAACATTTCTGTTTGATAGGTTTAAAAAAAAATACACACACAAAATACCGTTTAAGCCAGGGAAGTTGCATCACCCTATAAGATAGTTACTATGGTAACAAACCTCATTCTTGTTTATTTTACTGGGGGACATGCATAATTTCAATAGTTTAAACGTATGTTTAATGTTGTGAAAGAAAGATAATACAAAATATACGAAATAGTACAAAATAAAATAAGGATTTAATATAAAAAAGGTAATGATTAAAGCATCAGTCCCCCAGTTAGATTTGTTGTTGGTGGTCTGCAGACACTGCATATGAAGTAAATTTGACATTTACTAGTAATTCTCATATCTTGTTGCAGTGAGACTCGACTGTCCCCATGTATCTTGGTCACGTGACACTAAACAGTCAGTAGCGGACTCGCCAGCATCCACTACAGCGTCAGTTCCGAGATCGACCCGAGAAGTCGGCGCGACGGCCGCCGTGGGCGTCCCGACGCCGACACAAGCGACGTCGTTTACACTAACAAGGTGGATGCGACGCCGACGGCGGTGGGCGATACATCCGGATGATGATAGCGCGCCAAGCGGCGGCACGCACAAGCAACTACGCCAATCTACACGGAAAGCGACAGAAGACACGGGAAATGTGATATGAAGATGAGATGATTAGATTATGAAGTTGTGTCTCTTATATAAGCAGAGTTTGATAATTTTTGTTTCGAAATGATTTATATTGAGGCAATTTATAAAAAGTGTGGACTGCAAAAACGCTGCCTTTTACAACATGTTCACGAAATACAGTTTTAAATTTATAAATTAAAAAGATAAGTTTTAGGATAATACCACTGTTTTAACTGTTATTTGTTTATTATATAATTAAGCCACAAAAGAACACAAAATCATAACAAAATGATGAAAAACAGTAGAAATTCTCTATCGTCATTCCATTATCCTCGGTGATCTCTAACCCTCATCAGTGCGTTATGACCGGGTAGCTCAGTTGGTAAGCTCTCGCCCGGCAAGTGAGAGGTCCCGGGTTCGAACCCCTGTTCGGTCGAATATTTGTCACTACGCACATCCCTTCATATCATCCTGACTCCATGGAAGTTTTCCAGAAACCTACATTCTCTTGATTTTGCTCCGACCCACTACTTTCACTTCACCATGTTTCCAAGAACTTTAGTCGAGAAATATCATTATTTCACGACAAAGCACGAGACGTCAAATAACAATTTTTCTTACAAGTTCTTGCACTGCAAAAAGTTTGTGAAATGTCAAGTGAAAACAATTTCTGCCATCTCAATGTCATCAACGAGCCATTGGAAGAACATGAGCCCGTATAATTCAAACGACATTTTGTCAAAATTATACAACCGTTTGGACAATTTGACAAATTTATAGTGATTTGTGTATTTTGATTGCACATAGAACTGCTCTGTTGGAGAGGATTTAGAATAGCTGGTGGAGATTGCTTTTATAGTGTCTCTGGATTTGTTACAAATTTGTAGAGATTGTTTCTTTGAATGTGTTAAAAAACGATATGTCAGCTATCATTCAATTCGATTGTATTCTTTTGAACTCAGTCAGTTTTCATATTTCGTTGTGTTCAAGAACGATATTAAATCATGAAAATATAAATGAAAAATCTGAAATTTGTATCGTCAAAAATTACGCAAAGAGATTTGTTTTCAGAATAGGTGGCACGTATCATAACTTTATCATTACTTAGAGCGCGTTTCGCGTTTTGCGTTTTCGCGTTTTGTCTTTTTTTATTACGTTTAGAAGAGGCCGTCGAAAACAGAATGTTGATATAAACTTATTATTATTCTTGTTAGTAACCATTTTGGTGTTATTAGATATGATTAGATGGAATAAATGCACAGGTAAGCAATTAATAGCATGATAATTTTATAGTTATTTTATAATTTATTTGATAGTTTACGTACTGAAAAAAACTTCCTACAATCGAGATGGAACGGCTTAAAAATAAAACGCGTGCGGCAAAATTTTCGGTGGTTTTGATGGATCAATAAAAAAAACGCGAAACGCAAAACGCGAAACGCGCTTTATGTGAAACCGGCTTTAATGTTCAAGAAACAAGGCATGTAGAATATTAAAGGTAAGGTTTGGTTTAGATATGTCGAGATTCACTAAAAAGGAGTGGTATCGGAGCCCCAACTCTCCGGCATACTCGTACTTGCACACTGACACGGGACACATAGACCAACTCCACGCTCAACATGCGTATATAATCATGCTCGCGTTGTCACAATAGAAATCAGAACAACGGAAATCTAATTAGATTTATAATTACGCATAGCAAAGGTGTAAGACAGGAGTGAATCTTCGTTTCTAATTAATTATGACATGAAAGCTAAGTTCCTGCTGGTTTTATTTCGCCGTCAAAACTTTATTCTTCGGCAAAGACTTGTTTTTGCATGCAAATAAAGAGTCTGAGGAAAAGTGAATGTAATTTAATATGACGTTGAGCTCCAGATTTATAATTCAACAATTTCTTCTGAGGAGATTCCTAATTGAAGTAAGAAAGATTAATTATAGTTGGTGACGCTCTCGCCCGGCAAGTGCAGTGTCCCAGGCTCAAGTAACAGTTCGGTCGGATTATAATTCACATCTCATGCACAACCTAAATAATGACTATTCATCAAATCCATAACTTAAAAATTAATACAGAAGCATACATTTTTATTTATTAATTGCCTGAAAATGTATTAATCCAAACACTGAATGCAAACTATGCATAATAGTGTTTATTAGTGTGAGTTGAGTCATTATGCAGTTAGTATTCAGTTGACCAGGTAAGCAAATGTTATGGGCATGCGTCACACATTTAAAATAAATCAAGTGGTATGTAAAATTATCTTAGTAAGATGCGCTATAACTAATATTATGTTTGCATATAATTTGAAAAGAAAACTCTGAATCAGTTAAAATCAAACTGTTTGATTTTTTAATTGTATTTCTTTGCATTTTGAAATTAAATTTAAGACTATACAAACAACATTAAATTCAACATTGACGATTTTCTTAAAATCCCGCTTTGACCGTTCACTCCAAATGCGTCTCCTACAATACGTCCAATATTACGCCCCCCCCCCCCCCCCCCCCCCCCCTCCACGCAGAGTCACGATTCAATATCTGTGGATGTGAAGAATTCCTCCGGCTCCGCAATCGTCTGATTCTGTTTCGTCTGTGACGGCTGAAGCCTGTTTGTTCTTGAGCGCTAATAACTGACACGGTGTCACGAACTGTCGTTTTGTCGCGACTTTAATGAAACTTTGTAAAAAGCATTTCCCTAAGCGTGAAAATTCTCTTTTCATCATGTCTCTCTTTTTTACTGACAAGGAAGAATTTGCCCGCTCCGTCAAAACCAAGATTAAAAGTTGAATTTTTTTAAAGGATTTTTGTCATTTGTCTCATAAAATGAGTTAGACCCAACAATTTGTCGTTTACTATATTGGTCTACGCAGAAATGGAACGCCACTAGTGGGAAGATTGAATGCACTATGTGGACGTGGTTACAAGGTACTTAGTAATGCATACTAGAACGTGGTATAATTACTCATAAATACGTATATAAAACGTATCTAGAAACTGTCTCAACATTAATTTATTATTATGTGAATATTGTGTGGAATTACTTGAATGACATCAACTACCGAAATCTAAACCTCTCTAAAGTGCTGTCTATACTGGATTATAAATTTTTTCAAAGTCACTTTTGATAACTAATTCATAACAGAAACAAGGTCAATTTAATATTAAACCATTGTCGGTAGAACTGTTAAAATCATAAAAAGTACGATCGATTCAGAATTGCAATTTTTAGTTGAGTATCATCACCACTCATCACCAAAACGAACTTCGTACGAGCAGAACCAAATTGCTCAACCAAAAGTTGCTAGTGTGAACTGGGGCTTAAAATCAAATAAGTACTAAAATAGCAACATTTCAATTGATTTTTTTTCTGGGGCTTAACGTCGCACTGTTCTGCAGCGAGGCTAATGGCGACGGATGAATGATTATGAATATGATGATGATTGGGAAATGATGGTGAAGAAAAGGTAAGGATGGAATGCGGGAAGGAGGCGGTCGTGGCCTATAAGTAGGTTACTTACCCAGCATTTGCCTGTCGACTGAGGGAACACCACGAAATAAACAGTCAGGAAGGGCGGCCGCGGGAATCGAAAAGCCTCCGGAATACAAGTTCAGAGCGTTACCACTTAGCCATACCTGTTCCGTAAAACGCAATTTGAAAGCAATAGTTTATGAAACTATTAAAATATGTCAAAAACATAAAATAAATAGAGTACATCTCTTTCACTCCCGGGTTTACTACTTCAATATTTTTGTTATTGAATTATTTATTTTGTCAATTATTTAGTTGTTACGCGATCGTGACATATTACTTCATGCTGCAGGGGAAATAATATTCGAACGTGAATTGGATTTTCAAAACGAAAATGCGCTCTTTCCCCCAATACCAGCTTATTGAAATATGAACGCGATACGCCAAACGTAAAGCGGCGTCCCGTCAAACATTTATGATGTCACTTAACCCCTCCAGCACTTGTCTAATTTACTTCCCCTGTCGCTGGTAATTTCCGTCTGAAGGCACACGTCACAACACTCTATGAAACATTGTGATTGATAAAACCATAGAGTGCATTACTTTTATTGATCCCTCTGATGGATGGTTTTGTAACTTGCTCAATCATGTAGAAATATTCCATATCGTCAAGACACGCTGGCAAGATTTTTTTAAAGTGGTTATCAGTCACTTACGAGACATTCAAGTTGTGATGCATCACGTTAAACCGTTCTATTAAACATATTTGCACAAAAATAACACAAGCTTAAGGTGATACAAGCGCTCGGCCGCTTTAGAAAATTGAGAGAGAAAAATTGTTTCATATTGGGTGTAACTTTGAAAGGATGTTCACATGATCAGTCTGATTGTATATTAGTAGCACTTTTCAGTTTTGCTTCTTGCATATTTGGCCGAAATAATTAGTATCCCATATTTTATGCGTGCGATCAGTTTCGGCCAAATATGAACCGATTTTGAAAAATAAAAAAATGTCTTTCATCGATTTTCAATTTGACATTCATTTTTGACGTCAAAAGTATCAAAATCGCAATTCCACAAACATCTTAAGAATCCATATTGTGTAATGAAGCGCATGAATGGACGGATTGACAGCTCATTCTTGGCAATCGAGCGCTTGAATAGAAGCCCGTGCTCGGGAAGGGACGGGATGGGTAGAGACTCCGATATTTGCGAATATACCTGCGTATCACGATTAGGTGATTTTTACTTTAGGCGCCGATTATTCAACAAAACCGCTCAAAACTATGAAATATCTGATACGTTTGGAGACCAAACCCGGGAACCAATTGATCTCAAATTGTAATCATGATTAGATATAAAAGACAATAGCTTCTTAATGTTTCAGAACACATCATTAATATATAAAATAAACTAATACGGTATGAATTCTAGGTTTTAAAAACCTAGAATTCATACCGTATTAGTTTATTTTATATATAAAAGACAATGACACATTAAAAAAAAAAATTAACAAGAAAATAATTGAAAATTTTTCTCCAAAAATTAACTAATTATTACTAAATTAACGAAGTAAAAAAATAAAAATGTACTAAGTGATAACCCTAAGATTGTCTTTTATCTAATAATGATTCAAATTTCAAATCATTTCGTCAACCCATTTTGTCTCCAATCGTATCAAAATAAAATGGTTTCTATACCATACCATAAAATCTATTTCAGTTCAAATTTAATAGAAATTGGTGTATTTAATTGTGTCTCTGATTACTGATGTATTTATATTGTTTAATTTTAATTGGTTATGTGAAGCTATACGAAGTTCCGCAGCCGAGTTTTCAACCAATCGAAGCTTGTATTTCAACACCGAAGATAAAGCGGTGTTTTAAACGCAGGGGGATATTTTACCATTCCGCCATGTTTGTGGTGAAAGCTCCCCCAATATTTGCTCTTGTTCATTTACCCTTTACAACAAGAAGAGAAATTTGTCACGAGGACAAAGCAAGTGAAATTGTTTCCACATTGAAATACTGCCACAGATGCCCGACTAAACTGTGCATTCGTCTAGTAAAATACACTATTGAAATCATTCGGCAATGTACGTACGAACACTAACGTTTTACGAAATATCATCTAGGAAAACGCTCTGTGAACGCATTGATAAGCGAGCATTCGTATTACATCCGAATTAATTACGACATGCGTCAAAGGAGCAATGGTAATTTTGTACTTGAATTTCATTGAATAAATTGGACAAATATTTCAAAACAAACATATAATATTAGATTTGTCTGAAAATGGCCAACACCAAAAATGTTAATCCCAATGACCATGCAAAATTTTATGTTGGTCGGTAAATCTGTTACATGTATAGCTTTAAACGTAATTAGACATTAGTGTGTGAGAGAAAGTGCCATAAGAGTATCGAAGTGACGCTCGCTTTATGGAGTGGGCTACAAGATTCCTGTTTTAAGTGAAAATGCATCTACTCGTCTGTGTGGAAGAGACAAGAAGACAGTGAACACATGTTTTAATCGAGTGCCCGAGTTGAGTGAAAACTGGATTTTCTTAAAAGCGCTAATAAGAAAGCTTTGAACTCATTTGAACATCAAACGATATCTCATGCCACGGATATGTTTACTTCACAATAGTTTTGAGGTTTAATTACAAATAATGGGAAAGTCTCATTAAAAATAATGTAGTACATTTGTAAATATCAACACAAATAATATACCTATACCCAATTTGAAAAAAAAATCCTTAAATTAAAATTTAATTTTCACGCGTCATTTTGTCGGGAAAACCGGTGTGTAACCTACGACAAGATTTAATGATGTCGGAACAATGTGTTACCATGGTAGCAAATGCACCGGATTACGAGTTTAAGGTTAATAATATATAACATTCTAGTATCTAAAATTCGAAGATTTCTATCAATCTTTCTAAATCAATAGGAACTTGATGAAAGCTATTCATTCCACAACAAATAGATAAAAGCATCGCTGAATTCAACCACTTCTCAACTAACCATAACAATTATTCTGAAATCTAATTTCGAGGAGACTTTCTTTATGAAAGACAAACTTTTAGGGATTTCAAATGTATCATTGAAATAGTTTTATTATAATATAAACTCAACACTGACTCTGGCCATACTGTTGGCAAAGCAATAAGCTAATTTCTCAAAGAGGTCTTTACTCTTCAAATTTCAAGAGAAATCAGATATAGACAGCATAATGGATGGATACAGCATATTGTAAAGTATGTCGTCGAGTTCTTCAAAGACGTTTCGGAACATGCTCCAGCTGACTATATCACTATCCGGCGACAGAGAGGCAATCTCTGGATTGCAAGAGGGTCATTTTATTTTGCCGTCCCTTTCTTCACATGAGTGCTCACAATAATCGAGCCGTCATTTACGTTGAGCTCACTAAAGGGTTCTCAAAACACCGGTTTTACAAGAAAAGTCCAATCCACAGATAGCCTGTTGGCCTGTTAACTTATGCAAAGCGTGTTCGCTTGTGCCACCTTAAACTAACGTTATTTGTAATATTGTGTAACACGGTGCATCTATAAGTTTGTTTTACATTAATTTCCCAGATTGTGAATGTATAACGGATGATACAGATACGAGTGTATACGAACGTGTACGTATGTCGCGTGGTACAAACACACTCCAAGCGGCGCAGCGGATCAGCGAGTGGAATCAAATTACTCGTGATGCGCGACGATCCGATTCGATCTCGCTCAGCCACCTGAAAGTAGTTGAATATCAGACATATTACATCGATGTCGGCTTCAAAAGTTGCGTTGGATGATCGGTTGGGGGGGGGGGGGAGGGTATGGGAGGGTATTCAACATAGATAAAATAAATAAATAAAATTGGTAAATTATTTATAATTACATTTTTCTCGATTATGATTGGAACTTTCATCACGGAATTGCTGAGTAAGAGGGTTCAACTGCTAGATATAGCCCGGGGGGGGGGGGGGGGCTGGAATTCCGGTACTGGCATGAAGGTCAGTTCCGAAGGACCACTGCTAGTTTTGCCTACTGTTGTTGACAAATAATTTTTTTTTTGTGAATTGTAAGAAGATTTGAAAGCTTTCAACTGATCGTTGGATATCTTTTTCTGTTGATGAATGTAGAGATGGAAGACTCAACTATTTGCGTGCCTGATTTTATTACAGACAGACGCCTAGATGAAAGACAGATGAAACACTGGAACCTGAAAGTGGATAAGCTTTCAATTCTCCGTGCTGTAAAACGAGGAGAGTTTCACTCGTTTTTCTCATAAAATACATAAATGTAGTGAGGAAATAAGCTGGTACAACGGGCTAATGGTTGCAGGGTGAATTCGCGCTCGATTTCAGCGACTATGTTGGAGCTTTTCAGAACTACTGTCACAGGCAACGACTGCCAGAAGCATTCAAATGCTGCTTCACACGTTCAGCAGGTGCGACTTGCTTGTGACGCGTTTGTTCTGTCAAATATGTCACTGGAAAACCGAATAAAAATATACAATTGATAGAAAATGATCAATTAGCGTCGCTTCTGACGTAGGTAATTGTTGTTTCTTTTTATCGAAAAATGTGCACTCTGCTAAACATAAACGATAACTCAAAAAATTCTGGTTGATTGAAAAATAGTAGATCGCACCATCAGAAGTCAGTACCTATGTAGTCTATGTGATCTGCCGTCTCACTGTATAGTAGTTGAGCTCTCATTTAATAAGAATGACTTGTACAGCCACCTCGATATGTTGTAACAAATGCCAGCGATAAAACCGGTCTTGCAATCACCCTCCTATACAAATATCAATAGGCAACTTGTACTACGTCTGTGTACGACTAGAAGTCGTGATAGGGATAAGTTTTATCAGAACATATTATAGAGGTGACATGTTGGATGAAGTTGTATGTGGTAATAACGCATTGATTCCTCCAGCGGTCATTGAAATGACGTATTCACCGATCATTTTATCTTTTGCCAAGTGTATTGGTGACACTTTCAGAATACCTTAAATTAATCGGTTGATCTGTTTTGTGTTGCTATTGAAATAAAGAGGCATTACAATGCAAGTGTCCACGCTAAAAGAAATGTCACAACACTCAAATGGCAAGAATATCTTTGCCACGGCGGGATATCATCTGACTCGCTTCGTCTCTACACGTCATACTGTTCCTCTGAACCAGCTGATATTGGCACACGTAAACGACTGTTCCACATGATTTAGTCGCAGTTATGACTTTCCTCAATTCTGGCGAGACTCATCGTAAAGTTTCTTTACTGACTGTAATATCCAGTAAAATGTTCATGTCATCTTGAGCGTGTCAGCAATTTTCCTGCACTGTGTTTCACCAACATGCGTAATTTGTAAAGGGATATGACCCTGTGTCTAATGAAGCTGCGATGTACATGGATGTACAAGGTTTTGCTAGGATGTGAGCAAGTATTGTATGCTAATATCATTTATTTCATTTTCTAATTAATTTCATTTCTCTCACTCCCTTGTTTGATGATGTATTTACTTTATTGTGTTATTATAATCAGCCCGCACACAAGAATGTATTTCTCATGCGGGCTTCTCGCCTACGCATTACTTGTTTGTAATATACTGTACCTATATGTAAAAAGAGAATAAAATGATTTACAAATTGAAAAAAAATCAAGGCCAACGTTAACTTGTGACACTTGCCAGAATTATTCTACTCTATTTCTCTTAATTGTGAATTAATTTTACTTTGTACTTCATATTTACAGCTTTCAATTGCAACTAACATATTTTCACAAAAAGAATAAAACTGTCCGTTAGGGCTTGCACCATTTTAGACTGAAATGTATCTGATGGATTAAAGCAACTTTTACATTGGTACGTTCTCCAATTCACTTTATCAGTGAATGATATATTAATTAATGAAGAATGACATTGATATTATTAAATGTACAATTGCCGTTCATTAAAGTAAGTCCTTTACTACACTGAATCAAGATTTACAATTTTAAAGGTACCAATAGGAGAAATAGCATTTAAACATTTTTATTTTATGCTATCAATAATATTATAAATAATATATTTTGAAGACTATCATAAGTGGCTCTAACTTACGTATTTAATTTCAGAGTATAAAGAATGTAGAAAAATAATAAAAAAAATTACAAAAATCCAGGTTCACATTTTCGGACATACACTATATTCCCCAACTTTCTTCGAAGTGAAGTTTGTGGTTAATCATGGGCTGTTCTCCCCACACCAATGTCAATACATCGACAACACTTGCAGAGATATTCTCATTCACACTGAAACTGCACACTGAAAGACAATGTTCGAAACATTGACAGTCGAAACCCTTTAACCCTGTCGATTAACCCTTTACTCAAATACAAAAATTATACAAAAAATAAAACATGAAATTAAAACCCGCTCTACATCATATTAATTGGACGCGTTGACTTGACGAATGCACATTGACGTTAAGCTCTTCATTATGCATGAGCTTTATCGTGGGCAAGAGGCACGTGACAGCGTCAATCACGTGGTCAATCCGATCACGTGATCGCGCCACTTGGATGCGCACAGACCACCGCGTCTAGGCCAGGAGTCACGTGACAGCCTCGATCACGTGGTCAATCCGATCACGTGATCGCGGCACTTGGATGCGCACAGACCACCGCGTCTAGGCCAGGAGTCACGTGACAGCGTCAATCACGTGGTCAATCCGATCACGTGATCGCGCCACTTGGATGCGCACAGACCACCGCGTCTAGGCCAGGAGTCACGTGACAGCGTCAAGCACGTGGTCAATCCGATCACGTGATCGCGCCACTTGGATGCGCACAGACCACCGCGTCTAGGCCAGGAGTCACGTGACAGCGTCAATCACGTGGTCAATCCGATCACGTGATCGCGCCACTTGGATGCGCACAGACCACCGCGTCTAGGCCAGGAGTCACGTGACAGCGTCAAGCACGTGGTCAATCCGATCACGTGATCGCGCCACTTGGATGCGCACAGACCACCGCGTCTAGGCCAGGAGTCACGTGACAGCGTCAAGCACGTGGTCAATCCGATCACGTGATCGCGCCACTTGGATGCGCACAGACCACCGCGTCTAGGCCAGGAGTCACGTGACAGCGTCGATCACGTGGTCAATCCGATCACGTGATCGCGCCACTTGGATGCGCACCGACCACCGCGTCTATAGGTCGTTCTCAGCGGTTGTTTCAGTAGTTTTATTGCGTAATAGGTAATCCCCATAAAAACACTCCGTCTAAAAATACCAGCCAAGTCTCTTCAACTATAAAAAAATAGAAGAAATCTAAAAATTCAGCACTGAAAAGTAGTGATATCAAAAAATGGGCCAAGTCAAAACTTGATTTTAAAAATCAAAATATACTTGGCGCATCGTGTATATAAATAGTAAGAAGCATAAGCCAAAATTAAATGTACCTAAACATATATAATATACCTAAAATGCCCTTAAAAACGATGCGCCAAGTATATTTTGATTTTTAAAATCAAGTTTTGACTTGGCCCATTTTTTGATATCACTACTTTTCAGTGCTGAATTTTTAGATTTCTTCTATTTTTTTTTATAGTTGAAGATACTTGGCTGGTATTTTTACACGGAGTGTTTTTAGGGGGATATCACTAATTTTTTTAGTTTATTTACACGACCTGTAACACATATTGGAGAAACAATGACTAATTCCTTTAAAAAAATACGCTATTTCCGAATTGGTTACCGAGAAAAATTGTGTTTGATGCCAAACATAAGTTTAAAGTGAAGTGATACACCATGAAGAATTGCGAAAGCATCGTTCCAATTGGTCCAGCCGTTTTCGAGTTATCGCGTCACTACCTGTTTTCAAAATGGCGGCTGAAATTACTGCCACCTACGATTTATTTCTATAAATGTTTTGTATCATTATAAACCTTCTGAATAATGTAGTTATTGTAGTAATAGGTGATTAAAGTCTAATTCTTTATTTTTATGACGTCATTTCCGGCTTCGGTGAAAGTATATTTCTACTTTAACTTTTGATATTCCATACTGATGACCGTCTGAATCATTTGGCGCTAGATTCATTCCGATCGGTCAAGCCGTTTTTGAGATATGACGTCACTTCCGGTTTCAAAATGGCGGCTTCCGGTTGGTTTTATAAAAAGGCACCTCAGACGCCAAAAGTGCACATGTGGTAAAAATTTCAGGTCGATCGGTTCAGCCGTTTAGGCTGTGGCGGTGATAGCGACGTTTCGTGATATCTGAATCATCAGATGAAGATTGGTTTTAAAAGTGGTGTAATTTCACTGTTTTCATGGCCCTCTAGCTCGCAAACGGCATAACGTATAGTTCCCAAATATGGTATATGTGGTGGGGTGGGCCATAGCTCGAAATTAAGATATTTCGCAACAATGTGAGATTTTTCAATTTTGAGATCCAGTAGGCCGAAAATGCCATGTTGTTGCTTACAGTAAAAGTGGTTGGTCTGCTCCTCAGTTTATTAGGCATTTACAGTATGTTGAGTGACTGTGAGTGTACGGTACGACTTGGCTGGGTGGAGCGACCGCTCCACTAGATGCGTTTGCCCAAAATCCTGTCACTTGTAGAAATGTGAAATTGATCCTTGTTGAAAGTCAAGATGATATTTTAAAGCGTTGAAAAATGAGCATCAGTGGCTGATGCAAGGTGTAAAAGATCAAACATAGTTTTAAGAAGGATCTTGTGACATAAAATCGCACACCCCGACTGATGAACTGTGGCTGATGCAAGGTGTAAAAGATCAAACATAGTTTTAAGAAGGATCTTGTGACATAAAATCGCACACCCCGACTGATGAACTGTGGCTGATGCAAGGTGTAAAAGATCAAACATAGTTTTAAGAAGGATCTTGTGACATAAAATCGCACACCCCGACTGATGAACTGTGGCTGATGCAAGGTGTAAAAGATCAAACATAGTTTTAAGAAGGATCTTGTGACATAAAATCGCACACCCCGACTGATGAACTGTGGCTGATGCAAGGTGTAAAAGATCAAACATAGTTTTAAGAAGGATCTTGTGACATAAAATCGCACACCCCGACTGATGAACTGTGGCTGATGCAAGGTGTAAAAGATCAAACATAGTTTTAAGAAGGATCTTGTGACATAAAATCGCACACCCCGACTGATGAACTGTGGCTGATGCAAGGTGTAAAAGATCAAACATAGTTTTAAGAAGGATCTTGTGACATAAAATCGCACACCCCGACTGATGAACTGTGGCTGATGCAAGGTGTAAAAGATCAAACATAGTTTTAAGAAGGATCTTGTGACATAAAATCGCACACCCCGACTGATGAACTGTGGCTGATGCAAGGTGTAAAAGATCAAACATAGTTTTAAGAAGGATCTTGTGACATAAAATCGCACACCCCGACTGATGAACTGTGGCTGATGCAAGGTGTAAAAGATCAAACATAGTTTTAAGAAGGATCTTGTGACATAAAATCGCACACCCCGACTGATGAACTGTGGCTGATGCAAGGTGTAAAAGATCAAACAAAGTTTTAAGAAGGATCTTGTGACATAAAATCGCACACCCCGACTGATGAACTGTGGCTGATGCAAGGTGTAAAACCTCAAACATAGTTTTAAGAAGGATCTTGTGACATAAAATCGCACACCCCGACTGATGAACTGTGGCTGATGCAAGGTGTAAAACCTCAAACATAGTTTTAAGAAGGATCTTGTGACATAAAATCGCACACCCCGACTGATGAACTGTGGCTGATGCAAGGTGTTAAAGATCAAACATAGTTTTAAGAAGGATCTTGTGACATAAAATCGCACACCCCGACTGATCCGCCTGATATTCGAACCGAGATCATCAATGCACACTTATGTTATTATGTAATCAGCTCTGTCAATTGCTATTTGACTGATGTCAACAAATACAGTTATATGGAGGTATTCCTCATACCTACACAATGACTCATGGCACAATTGCAAATATGATTGATGAATACAGAGTTGAAATGGACTTCCACCTTTCTACCTCTGATGTGAAGATATATTTTCAAAGGAGTCTCCATTTAGAATAATAAGACAGAAAAACAGACTGCATTGCCACCTTATCTCATTTGTGAACTTAGTGATAGACAGTTTTGTTGCACTCCTGAAAGACTATGTTTTTAGAAATACAATGCCCTGATTCTTTGCCATCGATATGTCGAAGCATTTCGAAGTCTCACTTATCAACGCGTTTACCGGGCGTTTTCCTAATGCCATCGTCGCGATGTCGCGTGTGGTCGTTGGTCAGCCGATGTGAAGGGGTCAAAGGTCACCACTTGACACGCGCTGCTAGTGTCAATCAGAGCCAACCACGTGACGTGTCACTGCGGGGAATGTTGACTGACAAGTGAAGTCATTAGGTTCTTACGCGGACGTGATACGTTGTTCAGCGTTGAAATATAATCAAAGGGAGAGTATTTCCTGCAGGACACACCACGGGCTTTCCAATTCAGCTCAATAAGGATGGCATAATAAAATCACATATTCTTCATGTAATATCATTTTAAGCATTATTTAGTAGCAAACGCTACTTTCTTAGTAACCAAATCGAAAAAACTTATTTTTTTAAAGGAATTAGTCATTGTTACTCCGATATGTGTTACAACTGTGAGAATAATCTAAAAAAGGAGTGATATCCCCATAGAAATCACTCCGTGTAAAAATACCAGCCAAGTCTCTTCATCCATAAAAAAAATGTAAGAAATCAAACAATTTCAGCACTGAAAAGTAGTGATATCAAAAAAAGGGCCAAGTCAAAACTTAATTTTAAAAACCAAAATATACTTGGCGCATCATTTTAAGGGCATTATAAGTATATTATATAATACAGACGTACATTTGATTTTGGCATATACTTCTATACTATTTATACACAACTTTCACTTATTTCAGGAATAGTTACTTACTTCTCCAGAACTTGGAAATTCTCCGTGTAACGCGTTGATAAGCGATGCGAATTGATAGGCGACTGAGAGTTACTGATCCTAGAAAAATGTCCATAATATAATGAAAAGATATACAAGGGATCAATATCAAATCATTCCTGTTTGCAGGGCCGGCGCAAGGGAAAATGGCGCCCCGGGCAAGACTAATGTTTGCGCCCCCCCCCCCCCCCCCCCCCCCAAAATATAACATTTTCAATACCGCACGACCTCATTCGGGTCCGGGAAAATTTTGAATGTCAAAATAGGTATTGGTGCATTTTGGTGCATGCTTGGGCACCTGAAATCAATAATCTAAATTACGGAAAGCAATAGCCCCGCAGGGCGTATTTTTAGAATTTAACTATTTAAAAGTGATTCTAGGGCTCAAAAATGTCCGAACTGAAGCAAAATGCCCTCCAATTACCCTTGTTGCCCATGTAGTTCCGCAGGGAGATTTTTTAAAATTTAAGCAATTTATAAAATGATTCTGGGATGCTAAACTTAATTTTGTATGGTGAATGGGAAAGCATTCTGATCGAGTGGGGGGAAGGATAATCTCCCCCATCCCCCCATTCCTACGCGCCTGGTAGTACCAGAAACATGCTGATCCGCGATTGGATTTAATACATTTTGACACTTTTGACATCATATGCAACCTTGTGATTTTTCCAATATTTTTGGTATTTGAGACTGGAAAATAAGTACTTTCTGATAGAGTGGTTACAAACCTAACCAAATCAAGTGTCCTGGAATACATTTAAGACGGAAAATAATTACAAGCTTATTTATAAAAACACAAGGAGGATAAGGGGGTTCGGGGGCGAAGCCCCCGAGAAAATTTTATATCAAGGCCAATCATTTTGGTGCAATTTTGATGCTAACTTCACCAGATATTGTTGGGGGAAAAGCACGAAATTTCTATAAAGAATTTTAATTTTGTCTGAAAGTATGAACTTGTTTTCGTGATATTTAGCGCCCCCCTAGACCTTCATTAAATAAATCATATATTTTGGAATTACCTATAAGCATTTGTTTTCATGATATTGTCTTATATTTTGAACGTGAAATTTCATAAATTTTGTAAATGACAAGTCTAAGGGGTCGAAAGCGCCCCCCTGGACCTTTATTAAAGAAATTTTTAACTTTTATAAGCTCTTGTTTTCTTGATATTTTTTTATTTTTTGACCGTGATGTATGAAAAATTTAATACATACGCCATGTCCAGGGGGGCGGACATGGCGCCCCGGGCGGTCGCCCGCCTCGCCCGCCCCTCGCGCCGGCCCTGAGCCTGTTTGTTTGAAGATTTTGTAAAAATTCAAAAATAAGCTTGTTTCAAAAGTAGGTAACTTATAATTGACTGATTGTTTAATGTTTAAAACATGATGTTGACAAACTATAAGTAGGAATATCCTATCAACCAATCAGACGACAATGTAATCACTTTTAATCAATCAGAAGATTTTATACAACCAATGTGTGCTGCGCTGCGCCTACAGAAAACAACTATATTAAGGAGATCCGAGCGAAACGGACGCTCGCATTGATCAACTCCTCCTGGAACAATCTATCAACCTATAATAATAATAGCGGGTTGTCTACAGCTCTAAGCCGGCCGTTTCCCGCACTCCAGACGCCACCTCTCTCTGTCCGTCCAGTCATCATCACCAATTCCTCTTCTTAACATGTCCAGCAGCACCTGTTTCTTCCAATCCTCTTCTGGTCGCCCTCGTCTTCTTCTACCAGGAGGTAACCAAGACTCTAATCTTTTTGGCCACCTCTGAGGTTCCATGCGCTGAACATGCCCATACCAAACAAGTCTATTTGTTTCTATACAATTAACCACCGTCTTTTCTACTCCCATCCGTCTTCTTATCTCCTCATTCCTCACGTGCTCTAATCTTGAGACTCCACAACTCCTTCTTAAGAAATCCATTTCCACTGCAAGCAGCCTTTCTCTATCCCTCTGCGTCATCTCCCACGTTTCTGCACCATACAGAAGTATGCTTTGAACTATCGTCTGGTATATTCTTTTTTTTGTGGTTTTACCTACACTCCCGGACCAGAGTAACGAATTGAGCTTCTGTATTGCCTGTCTCGCCTGACCAATACGACAGGATATCTCTCTCCTACTGTTTCCTTCTTTATCAATTACAGTTCCCAAGTACTTATATTGCTCACACACCTCGATACACTGTCCATTCAAATCCAAGCCCTCTCCAAACTCCTTGCCAACCACCAGATATTTCGTCTTTGTAACGCTGATTCTTAATCCAGCCTCCTCATATGCATCATTAAGCTTCCTCAGCATAAAATCAATGTCATACTCATCTGAGGCCATTAATATCTGATCATCAGCAAAGAGGAGAGTATGAAGAAGTTCACCACCAACGTCAATTCCCATGCCCCTGCATTTCCTCTGCCACTCTTTTAAAATCTCGTTGACATACACTTTGAATAGAGTGGGAGATAAGCAACACCCTTGCCGTAGACCTTTTGTTATTATGAAAGGTTGCGACAATTTATTTCCACTTTTAACAACACTCTCCTGTTGGTAATACATACTCTTTATAGTGTTGATATACTTGCTGCTGATTCCACTCTCATCCAATATTTTAAAGAGGTTCTTAAGAGGTACCGTGTCATATGCCTTTTCCAAATCTATAAATACAAGATGCGTATCGGTGTTCCTTGCCTTTCGCTTCGAAATCACTTGCTTTATGGAGAAAATATTGTCTGCACATGATCTGCCTGCTGTGAAGCCACATTGTTCCTCGTCAATATTAATCTGGTCTTCAAGTCGCTTCTTAATAACCCGCCCATACAGTCTACCCACTGATGAAGTCACGCTTATCCCCCTGTAGTTCTTACATTCGAGTCGAGATCCCTTCTTGAAGATGGATGTTACATACGCCAATTTCCACTCCTTGGGTATGCAATCCTCTTCAATTAAACACTTGTTAAATATACAGGCCATTATCTCGAGAACAACATCTGGGGCACTCTTGACCAACTCAATGTGCACACCTCCAGGACCCGGGCTTCTCCCATTCTTGATGCCTTTCAAAGCGAACTTGATCTCCTCCTTTGAAATCCTCTCCACTCTTTCATTTGTCTTCGTAGCCCTGAGCACCTCCTCTAACCCATCCCGATACTCATCTCTATCCTCATTAAGCATCTCACTATAATAATTTACCCATCGGTCCGCGCTAATCATCTGCACTCGCGCCGAATTCCGATGATCCTGTCTCAAATTCTTAATTATCTTCCATGCTTCTTTTTGTTTGGTTCCCAGCAAACACCGATCTACTTCTTCACATTTCTTCTCCCAACTCTCACTTTTCTTCTTCTTAACCATCTTCTTCACCTCTCATCTCATTCGAGCATACATCTTTCTATCCTCGAGATCTCGTGTTG
This sequence comes from Leuctra nigra, assembly GCA_934045905.1. Classification (NCBI taxonomy): domain Eukaryota; kingdom Metazoa; phylum Arthropoda; class Insecta; order Plecoptera; family Leuctridae; genus Leuctra; species Leuctra nigra. The sequence goes on along the minus strand of OW203764.1, from coordinate 41,536,899 downwards.
ATAACCACTTTTTATACATTTCCTTTTTTTCTATCACTAATTCTTCAACTTCTTTGTTCCACCAATCTTTCCTTACTTCCTGTCTTACTTCTATGCCGAGAGCCTCATTTGCAGCTTCTAGGATAACCCTCTTTATCTTCTCATACAAATCCTCCGCCCCCGCTTCATGCCAATCACCTTGAAACACATCACTTATCTTCGCAGCGAGTCTCAATTTGTATAAAAATCTAATGGAGTCTTGACGTAGTAAGTCCAACTGGAAACGGTCTTGCTGAATTCCAGTAAGACTCCGATCCCGTTTCTCTCAACCTCTGATTGTATAAACTAGCTCCTCCCTTTGGTTTTGGCCGCAAACTCTCTATTTTCATTTGTTGATGCGTTACGTGAACGCCGGACCTCTGATATGAAATATGGAAAATGAATGACCATGACATTTTAATGACATTATTCCATACGACGTCCTCACGACGTTTTACATTTTGTTTTAAATAGTGTGGGAGGTGTTAATGATGTTGGATCCGGTGCGGTTCTTGCTCTGGTATTTGTTGCTCTGGTATTTACCCTAAAAAGGGCCGTTGGCAGCGACGTTTCGAGGCACTTGCTGTCCTCATCCTCAGGCAGGCTGGGTTGGATGATCGAAAAGTTTGAAACTTTTAAATTATACCAATATTACACTTTCATAATTTTGACAAATTGTTGACAAATATACAAATATAACATCAATAATCTATTTAGTCTGATCTTTGATATTTTGTCTTGTTGTTGCGATACAGTTTCTCTGATAAGCTATGACATTTTGCAAATGAAGGCTACAGGGAAAGAACGCTATGAGTCACATTCGGATGAAACTGAGTTAAACGAGGTTTTATGTTGAAACTTGCATCTATCTTCCATACAAATCGATATTTCAATTGCGTTTTTCAAGACTTTGTGGCAATATTTCCAAGAAACCGAGGGTATATTCTGAAAGCTCATACGTATCACTGCAAGATTACACCCTTGGACTCAAAGCGTCCTTCCCCTGTACCCTTTAAATGTAAGGAGCGTGTGAGGATGTGATTTCAGTATCAAGTTAAAACAAAATCCACAGACTGATAAAATATCAAGTTCAAATTTTACAAGGTCACATTATTTCATTTCTCACAAATCTTATTTAATATTTTACGTAGAATAAGGGTTTTTAATTTCTCGTCGACAACGTGGTCATTTTGTAAATGTTGCTCTTGTTCTAGACCGTAACAGATGGGAATTTCACTGTAGTAATGCATAGCAGATGTAAAGTAGGGTTGTTATTCTATTGATTGAGTTGATTGTACTTTGCTTTCAGTCGTCTTACAATATGTTTTCTGTCATGTTACTGTGTTGCACGGTGCTCGCTCATCAACGCGTTACACAGAGCACTTTCCTTGTATTACATGCTCGATATGGCTCACGTATTATCGGGTTCTGCTGACTTATCAGTGGAAAGACGGAAGGCAATCTGTGGTTTATGCTGAAATTAAACAAATATACCTACTTAGCTGTAAGCGTAAAAGTTCGTCTTTAAGAATTCAATACTTTTCAATGTATTATTAATTTTGATTACCTTTGTCATTGACAATATTTAAGAACAAAGCTAACATTTAGTCCCAATATTAATTTACATATTATAGGTAGAACGCTTTAAAGGTAGTGCCTACTCAATAACTAAAACTGTTTGAAAGTTACAACATTGTTGGGAATCCCCCTTCGGCCATGCTATAACGACTCTTAAAATGTAGAGGTACGTTGATCCTTTATTGCCCTCAATATGGGCTTATCAATTTACGCTCTTAATAGCTATTACATTGTGGATTAATTCAGTGTAATACACGTTCAAAGCGGCAGTAAATTCACATCGCTTTCATCTGGGTTCATTTTCACAGAGGACAAAAAAGAGTACAAAAAATAAATACCTGGGGGTTGTTTGTCGATCGTTTTTCGACTCTGCACGGAACAAGTTGAGTTTTCTTTTACGTGTGGAATTGTCAGGATGCATAACTCAGAAGTAAACTTATAGGTTGGATTGTCAAGGAAAGCTGGACTCTATGAAAATGAGCTTCAGAAACTCATTGAAGCTATCAGTGAAATCAGTGAATCAGGGAAGTTGGACCGAACATTATTCCTTCATCTTCTTCACCCAATGCATGCGCCAAGATTGAGTTTTTAAATACTGACTCTTAAATTAGCTTAAATTGTTTAAACTTTATTTTCATGGTAATTGTAATTTGGAGGTTACTTTCATGCCGAATTCAGGGAAAACATAAAGTAACTCAGCGAAACAATTTCACGGATTTTAAATGAGAAAAGGTTTAAACAATATTTTCTGATTCCAGTTTCTTATTTTGTATGGTCTATATTTTTACTAGGAAAACGCTCTGTGTAACGCGTTGATGAGCGAGCACGGACACGCGTAACACCTCGAACCGAAATTATGTCTATCGAAAATATCATTAAAAGCCGATAATTCTTGAAATTCGTCAGACTTGTAGCATAAAAATCTCCAAATATTCCTGAAGTATTATAGTCCCAATAACCAAGCAAAGGTTTAAGTTGATCGATTGAACCTTTATGATTAAAATGTTCCTTGTTAATATTCAAAAATCATAGGATATATTTTAAAAAATATATCTGGGACCACTCATATCCCGCAGAATCGGGAATTCTAATGTTATAGAATAGGACCCCGGGAAAAGTACTGATAAAAGTGTGTGTACTTACATAATATTAGACGATCTGTTGAACGGTCATATCACTGTTTCATACGCTTGAAAGTTGCTCTAACTACCTTGGAACTATAAAGAGTCGAAGTAGCCGTGATCAACATTTTTGAGTAATTTGACAGCAAACACGCAAAATGACGGTAAAATGTCAATAACTTTTGGATTTAAACACAGATAAGTCTGAAAATTGTCAAAAGTACAGATAATGTTGGTCCTAATGGCCATGCAAAGTTTTAAGTTGATCGGTCACACGGTTCTAGTTTAAATTTCAAGAATCATTTGAAAGATTTTTTTGTAAATTTTAACCAATGGGAGGATTTGGCTGAATCTTTGTAAGATTGGGTACAATGTTGGTCGTAATGACTTGTCAAAATTTCAAATTGATCGGAACAACCAATCGAAAGATATTTTTTTTAAAATTTGAACCAATCACATGATCCCGTTCAAAAACGATCCCAGGGACCGCATAGATTACGTTAGTATATGTGCAAAATTTCAGATCGATTGATTGTGCCGTTTGACCTGGGCTGTGAACACACACAAAAAACACACAGAGAAAGTGCCATAAGAGTACCGTGGTGACGCTCGCCTAACACACACACACACAGAGAAAGTGCCATAAGAGTACCGTGGTGACGCTCGCCTAACACACACACACAGAGAAAGTGCCATAAGAGTACCGTGGTGACGCTCGCCTAACACACACACACAGAGAAAGTGCCATAAGAGTACCGTGGTGACGCTCGCCTAACACACACACACAGAGAAAGTGCCATAAGAGTACCGTGGTGACGCTCGCCTAACACACACACACAGAGAAAGTGCCATAAGAGTACCGTGGTGACGCTCGCCTAACACACACACACAGAGAAAGTGCCACAAGAGTACCGTGGTGACGCTCGCCTAACACACACACACAGAGAAAGTGCCATAAGAGTACCGTGGTGACGCTCGCCTAACACACACACACAGAGAAAGTGCCATAAGAGTACCGTGGTGACGCTCGCCTAACACACACACACAGAGAAAGTGCCATAAGAGTACCGTGGTGACGCTCGCCTAACACACACACACAGAGAAAGTGCCACAAGAGTACCGTGGTGACGCTCGCCTAACACACACACACAGAGAAAGTGCCATAAGAGTACCGTGGTGACGCTCGCCTAACACACACACACAGAGAAAGTGCCATAAGAGTACCGTGGTGACGCTCGCCTAACACACACACACAGAGAAAGTGCCACAAGAGTACCGTGGTGACGCTCGCCTAACACACACACACAGAGAAAGTGCCATAAGAGTACCGTGGTGACGCTCGCCTAACACACACACACAGAGAAAGTGCCATAAGAGTACCGTGGTGACGCTCGCCTAACACACACACACAGAGAAAGTGCCATAAGAGTACCGTGGTGACGCTCGCCTAACACACACACACAGAGAAAGTGCCATAAGAGTACCGTGGTGACGCTCGCCTAACACACACACACAGAGAAAGTGCCACAAGAGTACCGTGGTGACGCTCGCCTAACACACACACACAGAGAAAGTGCCATAAGAGTACCGTGGTGACGCTCGCCTAACACACACACACAGAGAAAGTGCCACAAGAGTACCGTGGTGACGCTCGCCTAACACACACACACAGAGAAAGTGCCATAAGAGTACCGTGGTGACGCTCGCCTAACACACACTCACAGAGAAAGTGCCATAAGAGTACCGTGGTGACGCTCGCCTAACACACACACACAGAGAAAGTGCCATAAGAGTACCGTGGTGACGCTCGCCTAACACACACACACAGAGAAAGTGCCACAAGAGTACCGTGGTGACGCTCGCCTAACACACACACACAGAGAAAGTGCCATAAGAGTACCGTGGTGACGCTCGCCTAACACACACACACAGAGAAAGTGCCACAAGAGTACCGTGGTGACGCTCGCCTAACACACACACACAGAGAAAGTGCCATAAGAGTACCGTGGTGACGCTCGCCTAACACACACACACAGAGAAAGTGCCACAAGAGTACCGTGGTGACGCTCGCCTAACACACACACACAGAGAAAGTGCCATAAGAGTACCGTGGTGACGCTCGCCTAACACACACACACAGAGAAAGTGCCACAAGAGTACCGTGGTGACGCTCGCCTAACACACACACACAGAGAAAGTGCCATAAGAGTACCGTGGTGACGCTCGCCTAACACACACACACAGAGAAAGTGCCATAAGAGTACCGTGGTGACGCTCGCCTAACACAAACACACAGAGAAAGTGCCATAAGAGTACCGTGGTGACGCTCGCCTAACACACACACACAGAGAAAGTGCCATAAGAGTACCGTGGTGACGCTCGCCTAACACACACACACAGAGAAAGTGCCATAAGAGTACCGTGGTGACGCTCGCCTAACACACACACACAGAGAAAGTGCCATAAGAGTACCGTGGTGACGCTCGCCTAACACACACACACAGAGAAAGTGCCACAAGAGTACCGTGGTGACGCTCGCCTAACACACACACACAGAGAAAGTGCCACAAGAGTACCGTGGTGACGCTCGCCTAACACACACACACAGAGAAAGTGCCATAAGAGTACCGTGGTGACGCTCGCCTAACACACACACACAGAGAAAGTGCCATAAGAGTACCGTGGTGACGCTCGCCTAACACACACACACACAGAGAAAGTGCCACAAGAGTACCGTGGTGACGCTCGCCTAACACACACACACAGAGAAAGTGCCATAAGAGTACCGTGGTGACGCTCGCCTAACACACACACACAGAGAAAGTGCCATAAGAGTACCGTGGTGACGCTCGCCTAACACACACACACAGAGAAAGTGCCATAAGAGTACCGTGGTGACGCTCGCCTAACACACACACAGAGAAAGTGCCACAAGAGTACCGTGGTGACGCTCGCCTAACACACACACACAGTGAAAGTGCCATAAGAGTACCGTGGTGACGCTCGCCTAACACACACACACAGAGAAAGTGCCATAAGAGTACCGTGGTGACGCTCGCCTAACACACACACACAGAGAAAGTGCCACAAGAGTACCGTGGTGACGCTCGCCTAACACACACACACAGAGAAAGTGCCATAAGAGTACCGTGGTGACGCTCGCCTAACACACACACACAGAGAAAGTGCCATAAGAGTACCGTGGTGACGCTCGCCTAACACACACACACAGAGAAAGTGCCACAAGAGTACCGTGGTGACGCTCGCCTAACACACACACACAGAGAAAGTGCCACAAGAGTACCGTGGTGACGCTCGCCTAACACACACACACAGTGAAAGTGCCATAAGAGTACCGTGGTGACGCTCGCCTAACACACACACACAGAGAAAGTGCCATAAGAGTACCGTGGTGACGCTCGCCTAACACACACACACACAGAGAAAGTGCCATAAGAGTACCGTGGTGACGCTCGCCTAACACACACACACAGAGAAAGTGCCATAAGAGTACCGTGGTGACGCTCGCCTAACACACACACACAGAGAAAGTGCCACAAGAGTACCGTGGTGACGCTCGCTACGCTCGCTCAATTATGATGGTGATTTTCAAGCATAATTCAGGCTAAACGTTCATTTTACTGTAGTGCCCTCATTGCCCTCATGAGCCCTCATTTTAGATCTCGATCCTTTTAGGTGTCGAGATGCTTGGTAGTCTTTTTACAAGTTTTTGTTTTGTGGGGATGAATTTTTCTATACAGAAAAGAATGCTTTTTTGAGCGAGCGTAGCGAGCGTCACCACGGTACTCTTATTGCACTTTCTCTGTGTGTTTTTTTTTCTTTTTTTGTGGTCACTGCCTAGGTCAAACCGCTCTACCAATCGATCTAAAAATGTGCACACATACTAACGTAATCTATGCGGTCCCTGGGATCGTTTTTGAACGGGAGCCTGTAATTGGTTCAAATTTAAAAAAAAACTTTCGATTGGTTGATTTGATCAATTTGAAATTTTGCAAGTCATTACGACCAACATTGTGCCCAATCTTACAAAGTTTCAGACAAATCCTCCCATTGGTTAAAATTTAAAAAAAAATCAGATGGTTAATGAAATTTAAACAAGATCCTTTTGACCGATCAACTTAAAACTTTGCATGGTAATTGGGACAGACATTATCTATATTTTTGAAAATTTTCATAATAATCTGTGTTTAAATCCAAAAGTTATTGAAGGTTTACGGACATTTTGCGTGTTGGCTGTCAAAATTCTCGAATTTCATATTTCACGGTAAGTTCGAATCTTCAGTTCCAAGGTAGTTAAAGTAAAGATATGACCGTTCAACAGAAATATTTAATATTGTGTACACACATTTATATCATGAGTGGTCCCCCCAGGTATAAGTTTTTGAACGAGATCTTTGCATGGTTATTGGGAAATATTTTAGGATTTTTTTTAGATTTTCATGCAAGTCTGTGAAAAAGTTTAAGAATTATTGGCTTTTAAGTTAATGGCATTTTCGGTAGACAGAATTTCGGTTCGAAGTGTTGCGAGTATCCGTGCTCGCTCATCAACGCGTTACACAGAGCGTTTTCCTAGTTATTTGTTGGTCTCCACTCCAGTCAAGTCTTACATAAAAACAACAGCCCAGTCCAATGGCCAGCCGCCTAACTCACATTACATGCATAACAAATCCTCGCATTTCAACGCTCTTTTCAAGCGCTTTCCTGATTCAAAGCTCATTTGCATTTGACTTGAAATTGCAGCATCATTTACTGACCACCCTGTAGTAAAATCTGACGGCTCACTCACGGCAACTTGATGCCTTAGAAACCGCCTTTCTAGAACTGCCTTCTCGAAACCAGACGACAAAGCAAGGATATCGATGATCAAAGAGATTCCACTCTCAATGGTGGACCTCGGCTCTCAATTGCCAATCACTCCGTTTACACGACCATTCGATTTGTGTCGGTTTGCCTTTCCAGCAGAAAGCTTTGAAGCGGATAGAGCAATAGGATTTCTTCTGAATGCGGGTGGTTTTTGGCAGGAGCGTTGCAGAGTGTTTGACTCTACAGGTCAGCTTGTAGACGATCAATCTGACATTTTTACTGATGTATTAGTGAAGGAGCAAGAAAGAAACGCAGTAGTTTAATTGAAATTATGTGATAAGTTTGTTTGCAAATCAGTGGTGATGACGCTGGTTAATAAATTACATTCTTCAGTACAATGACACATGGAATAATTGAAATGAGATAATTATTTATTGTTTACAAAGAGGTTTTTCTTCCTCGTACTTAACTTCCTCTGCAAGATTGTTTTATTTAGATGTTTTACAAGTGACTTGAGACATAAAAAGGAGCAGTATAAGCTGGAAAGTAAGTTCCTTTTTAACTTACATTATCATCTAAATAACGACACAAATATTTATCATGCTATAAAGCGAACAAAAATCCCATAACTACCTCCTAGAAAAAACAGAATCGTTTTTTAGAACCATGTTACGATCTGATGATAAATAGATGGAGCTCTTTATTCCCTAAGATGTTCTCTTCTTTTGTAAATCAGTTCAGTTTGAAATTCAAATTCTTCTGTAATATTTAAATAAAAATACAATTGTCTAGTCTCGGGGCAATACGTGTCCTTATTCGACATTAATCCAGTGATTAGATTAGATTGATGTGCATTAAACATTTCCCTGATTTGTACAACGTGACATGATACATTTCTCCAGTGATTACTGTGAACTGTTTTTTTACAAAGCTTTAATATGATAATTTTTACTTCAATTGACCGGTCTCATGTAATCGTTGTTGACCATTTCAAATACTTCTTAAGAGCTTTGATAGCATTTAAACGGCTGAATCTGGAATGGTTGGAACCTAACCAGAGATAAACTGCGGTCGGCATTTCGATCCGGAGTCACATAAATCACGCCCTGGCTTGGAATCGAACCGAGTACCATATCTACTCCCCCCTGAACTCTCCCCCCCCCCACCCTCTGCAAACCAATGTTACGCTGTGCAATGAGGCCCAGGAATTACGGGTTAAAACCGCCTTCAAGATGTTTCAGTTCTGTGAGTAAAGATATAAGGGAATGTAAGGACGGGGGTTGAAAAAGCTTCCAAAGAATCGCTCGGTTTGGACATTTCTTTAGATCGGTTTAAAACCTTCTGAAACTAAATTATGTACCAAGCGAAAATCTACTTCGAAGTAGATTTTCGTACGGTAAATTTGAATTTGAAGGAGGTTGGCTTTAATTACATTTACAAACATTATAGTTCCAATAAAATGCAGTAAACCAATCGTCGATCGACTGTATGGTTGCGTTAAATCTCTGGAGGTCTAGAGACATGGTTCATTATTGTTTTGTATCTCTGTCAACTGTGGCATGAATATGTTCCCCTTTTTTATGAACCATAGATACATAAATATACTACAAAAACGCTTTCAATATCGTCTTCACAAGCGAGTATCATCGCTTGTATTAAGGTGCTTTATACTCTACATTTCCGATTTGAAGACAACGCTTACTGACAGATGTTTATAATGTCAATGAGCTTGTTTGTTTCACAAAACTATCGTCAAATATTTGTCTGCGTCAATAAATCTTTTATTTTAATACTAAAATGTTTCAAGATAATAACGTTTGTCAGAGTTTCAACTTGATCTGACGAACATTCATGTTCAGTTTACAACAATCGGAGAACTGCTTGCAACATTACATGCTTATTTCAATTCATGTTGAGTTAATATTACAAATTTGTTCCAAATTTGATTTCGATCAGAGACCCGGTCTGGCCTTTGAAACACAAAAAGATAGAAGAAAATAAACAGAGAGAATAGTGCCGAAAAGTGTCAAAAGGAGATAGTCCCACTCTCATAATGTTTTGTAGATTAGCGCAATCAACATACATAGCACAACATACGATTGCAAACTCAGAAGCATAGAAGAAAGGAACATCGGCGTTAGATCTCCGCATGTAAAGACTTGTAATGTTTCTTTAGAACAATCCGCTGCATTTGTAATAACACGATTAGTGGCGAGACCAAAGGCATTATGCGGAAACTTGAAAGCAAGATTTCGCGTAATGACTGATCAAACGCTTTTCACAAAGTGAAACTTTCTGTGTGGCAATGTTTCCAGTGAGAAATAACTAATTGAATTCGTCGCTCATGAAAAGCGCTATAATTCCCACTTTAATAATAACATAATGGCTTCAGCGCTCGCCTCCACGCTGAACGAATTCAAGCTAAGCGCTGTGTAGTAGAAAACATTATTTCCAACGGCAAACAATGTAGACTAGAGCGAGCAGAGTGGCCCACTGCCGTCATCTATGGCCCACTCCTCCACTCTCTCCCCTATAGAAACATTTTATTACTCTTGTATAAGAAAATTACTACGCGAGTCGTTGAGCGTGTAAATTGCTTTGACTTTGAAACCCACTTTCCTCGACATTGTAAGTAGAAAATTACTATTTATACATTTCCATGATGTAATCATATTTTAGAAGCAAGCTTCTAAGTTAAGCTTCTTATACGCCTCTCATATCTGTCAACATCAACTTTTACTACTTACTTTCCTCGGCTATTTTAAACTACCTATACTTTCTATAGAGCCAGTCACTTTGTACATAAATATTTTAAGCGGAGTTCAATAATCTGTTGATACATTCTTAAAGCTTTCATAACTTCTTTTATAACTTTTTTGAGATATTTTACCGACAATAACGTCAAGAGTAAACGGAAAAATAAATGAAATTTATTTAAATGAGATTTATTTATAATTCAATGGTGGTGGTGCCATGTATCCCCTGAATGCAACCCGCAGTACAAGACTGTATTGCGGGTGGTATTTCCTATAACGACAGTCTTATATCTTAACCGTAAAATGTTAACTAAATTAATCGCTTTTTAAATAGCATTTCAAGGTATACTGGACTACCTCAATAAGCCAACATCAAAGGCGACCTACTCTACAAAGCAACCCTCAAAACATACATGTATAGAAGGGTGCATTTAGGCGCTGACCCGGCACCACCATGTATTTTAAATTCACAGAGCGCTACGTGTTTTTGTATGTGCCGCGAATATCACACTCTACTAATAAATAGAAGGTTCCCTCATCTCAGCTATGTATCAACTTTCAAAAACCTTATTTCTCAACACCCTTCCCATAACTATTCACCACTCATGACTTAATAATGTCTGCAGCGTTGAATGTATCGCCATGAAAAGAGCACGGAAATGTCAACTCGACGAGATATCGATATCTCGATGATCGATCCTCGATGCATCGATGTGAGGTCGAATATAAACCTCGCTGGAGGCGAAGGGAAGGAGACGAGATTGATTGCGTCGAGTCCCGGAAGGCAGCCGCCAGTTCGCTGCCAAGAGATAAATTATCACGACTTCAAAGCTGGCGTGGAAGTGACTTCGAGCTCGAGAAGCAATGTGTGAGATTTTACTCACTTCTGGAATAACTCAGGGTGAATTACCATTCCGGGACTAAACGAACTGGAGACGAGTTTTCACGCATCTAAAAAAAACTTTGACAAATTAGATTGTAATGAAGACTTCAACTCAGAAACAAAAGTTTGCCGGTTTGAATGCTTCAATGAATTGAATAAATATTTCGTATTCGTTCCCCACATTTTACAACTCAGAAAAAAATGTTGGAAACTTTTTGTATGGCTTGAAAATTAGCTTTAATAAAAACGGATACTACTCTATATTTGAAGAGCTCCCCAGAACAAGGCTGAATGTGACACATTTTTCAAAACGCGTTTTTTTGCTTTAAAAGGATGAATAGCCATATATCCGTAAGCTGGCGCAATCTAAGTTCGAAATATTGAACCTTTCCCCTCTAAAAGAAGAATTGAAATCACTGGTTAACATTGGTGGCTTATCTGGTGTTGGTTGGTTTTTAGTCGTTCCTGAACAATTTAAGAAATGTCACATTCAGTCTTGTTCCGGGGAGCTCTTCATTTAGTGGTATAAAGTCGCACTTCTGCATCTAGGCTAATGGTAACGTCGAATAATTACAAATAATGATGAATTCATGAATTATCTTATCATCATTATTCATTATGTAATCATCAAATCATGTCTCAAGGTGTTTGCTAAATATATTGTTTTTAATTTTAATAACCTTGGGTATAGGTATATTTGTACTTTTTAACTTTCGCATGCAAACAAATTTCGGTCGGTATTGTTACTTTGTATTGTTTGATGTACTTACTTTATTAATTTGTTTCTGGAAAGAAAAGCCGGAAAATGCACTATTTGTAGGTATGTGGTTCCGAAAGTAATCATATAGAAATAATAGATAATGAACGAATGAATAAATAAATAAATATCAATGAAAAAAATATTTTACCCTTCGCTATTAGCTTATTTGCAAAGCAGTATAAGGAACACACATGAATTAAAAATACGAGCAATAAGCAAATTCTTGAAAATAATCGTTTGAATTTAATTTTTGGTAAAATCAAAACTTTAACGATGGATTTCAAGACGTGTCCTCCAGCAGTTGATTACATGTCTCGACATTCGTTCGAATATGTGTCTTGGATTCATATTTTAAAATAATATCACGTATTCTGTCTGATGGATGTTGGGCCGTACTTTCACTGACTTCACAATGTATTCACTGTGCGAGCGAGACCGCAGTATTGACTGAGCACGTCTGTGCAAAACATTGCAAAACACAAACATACATTTCCATATCCGAAGTCATCTTTCCCACCTGCGAGCGCGTCGCGTGAAAAGGCGATACGAGGCGATATCCCGACAATCAGAGATTGAAACCGACCTATAACGAGAACCGTCTTCAATTCCAGGCATCGACCCAGGAGATGATTTCATTCCGACGATTTCAACCAGAAGTCCCATCACATCGCCTCCATCGCATCGTCTTCGAGAACATCACATCGCCTCCATCGCATCGTCTTCGAGAACATCACATCGCCTCCATCGCATCGTCTTCGAGTTCATCACTGCGACTTCATCACACAGAAGCGGTGTCCTGTCCCAGAGGCCAGGAAATGCATTTCTTTTAACTTTCCGACTTTATGTTTGCCGGGCTTAGGACAGATCGTTAGGCGACTTATTTTACAAAGGTGATATGATTGGCCTATCCAGAAACAATTCTTGTCCCCGGCGGAGGGTGCTGAAAGGTTGCCAGGGGGAGGGGAACGTTGCATATGAGTAGCACAAGGTCTCGCAAAGGATTTAGGAATAGAATGCACACCATAAGACAAACAGACATACATACAGATATTCGGTTTGATAAACAGATTTTGTAATGCATTACGACAGCATAAGACATCATTTACACAATAACATAAATAATTTTATTTGTAATTTGGGTTTTAAATGTTGGCAATATTTTGTTGCCTTGTGAGGGTAAAACCAAACTGAAGACAACATAGTGGGGCGGTCGCCTCACGCTAGCCAAGTCGTTCTCTGTACAAAGTACACTGATATAAGACTCATTATTAGATTCTCAAATACGGGACGAGGGACATTGCATTATGCTTCGATGAAAAACATTTACTTACAATTCTACAGCTTCACAAAATATAAACGGTAAAGAGGACATTCAGATAGTTGATTTCTAAAAGATTTAGTGATTGCAATGGTCTTAGGCAGTTAATATTTTTCTAATGTTAGTATGAAAGTACAGATAAGAGTATTATTAATTATCAACAAAAAATGTGCTTGAAGCGTCTGAATCGTATTTCTGTAAAAGGGTAAACTCTGTTACAAGATAATAAATAATAATAGAAAACGTTTATTACTGCGAAGTCATGAATACAGTAATATTCATATTTTTGTTTACCGAACTACGATTTTATTTCCGTCCTTCAGTAAAGAATGGCCGACTGGTTCGACGCGAGCTTCAAATGTGGTTTGTACAAAATGCCTAGGAATAATTCGCGTCGTATTTCGCCGCGGCTCCCCTTGAAATAACCAAGTAAAACATCGATGAAGCTTCGGTCGTAATTAAAGGACGGAACGCCAACCCACCCACTGTTTCAACCCCCGATTGCTTGGGATTGAGGCAATTCAATGATAAATGTTCGTTCTGCTACAACGCTAGGCAAATAGCAACGCAATGCAATTACTGTTCGCAGTGGATGCGTGTGCTCGAGTCTCGATCTGACAATGTATTGTTACTCGCGAGAGCCGTCTTTGACATCGATGCGCCGCATTCACCAACAGTTGTCAAGATGTCTGGTTACTCCAACACATTGTCATTCACAGCTTGTATACCAACACAGAGAACTGTGATTTTGCAACAGTGAGCATTTTTCATTAATGCATGTTTTTGAAATTATTCAAACCAAATAACTTTTTGAAACTGAGTTTTCAAAATCTTTTTGAAATTACAATTTCAAGAACTAAACTTGAAAGCAAAGAAAACAACTCGATATTCTTAAACAAATCTAGAATAGGTATGTATGCCTAATCTACATTTCACCAAGCCAACAAAATTATGAAAATTAGTATACTTAAATTAAAATATACCTACCACTCTGTTAGATTTATGTCCTTGTGACTGCAAAATGTTCATATCGAGAGAAGACTTGAGAAGACCTGACTTGAGAAGTGAATATAAAAAATAGCATACACCCGGAGTAACGACGAAAGAGCTACACTCTTTACAATTTTCTAAATATACCTACATGGACACTTTGAAAAATATCATCTATTGAAATAGCTTTGAAGATATCAAAATTATCATATCATAGTTGCAACTCATTCTCGTTTGTTTCTTAGCATTTAGATACAAACCTGGTTATTATTTGTAGAGTGAACCCTTTTATGTAGACTGTTAATTAAATAAGAGACGACATACACATTCTGTGAAATTTTTATGCCAATTATAATTCGAAAACATAGCATTAAAAAGTAAAAATAATCCGTGCTTCCTTTACCATGAATAAAAACATACATAAAATCGACCTAAAAACCATCGGAAAATAAATTGCATATGAAAGATAATCCAATCCGTCAAAGAGTGTCAAAAAACACTTTGACACAGAATGATTAATTACTGAACTCGGCGCTGTTTTAATCCAGGGGTGGAGATAAAAATGTTGACGCGACACCTAATAATGTTCCGTCGTAGAGCTTAAAGCTGCTTAATCTGCCCACCATAACTCACGCTGCTTGCGGCGAACAAGCTCATGGAGGTGATGAACAAGACACAGCTTGTACAGAGACAGACAACAGCTCATGGAGGCGATGAACAAGACACAGCTTGTACAGAGACAGACAACAGGTCATGCAGGCGATGAACAAGACACAGCTTGTACCTTGTACAGAGACAGACAACAGCTCATGGAAGCGATGAACAAGACATAGCTTGTACAGAGACAGACAACAGCTCATGCAGGCGATGAACAAGACACAGCTTGTACCTTGTACAGAGACAGACAACAGCTCATGGAAGCGATGAACAAGACATAGCTTGTACAGAGACAGACAACAGCTCATGCAGGCGATGAACAAGACACAGCTTGTACAGAGACAGACAACAGCTCATGGAGGCGATGAACAAGACACAGCTTGTACAGAGACAGACAACAGCTCATGCAGGCGATGAACAAGACACAGCTTGTACAGAGACAGACAACAGCTCATGGAGGCGATGAACAAGACACAGCTTGTACAGAGACAGACAACAGCTCATGCAGGCGATGAACAAGACACAGCTTGTATAGAGACAGACAACAGCTCATGCAGGCGATGAACAAGACACAGCTTGTACAGAGACAGACAACAGCTCATGCAGGCGATGAACAAGACACAGCTTGTACAGAGACAGACAACAGCTCATGGAGGCGATGAACAAGACACAGCTTGTACAGAGACAGACAACAGCTCATGCAGGCGATGAACAAGACACAGCTTGTACAGAGACAGACAACAGCTCATGCAGGCGATGAACAAGACACAGCTTGTACAGAGACAGACTACAGCTCATGGAGGCGATGAACAAGACACAGCTTGTACAGAGACAGACAACAGCTCATGCAGGCGATGAACAAGACACAGCTTGTACCTTGTACAGAGACAGACAACAGCTCATGGAAGCGATGAACAAGGCATAGCTTGTACAGAGACAGACAACAGCTCATGGAGGTGATGAACAAGACACAGCTTGTACAGAGACAGACAACAGCTCATGGAGGTGATGAACAAGACACAGCTTGTACAGAGACAAACAACAGCTCATGCAGGCGATGAACAAGACACATCTTGTACAGAGACAGACAACAGCTCATGGAGGCGATAAACAAGACACAGCTTGTACAGAGACAGACAACAGCTCATGCAGGCGATGAACAAGACACAGCTTGTACAGAGACAGACAACAGCTCATGGAGGTGATGAACAAGACACAGCTTGTACAGAGACAGACAACAGCTCATGCAGGCGATGAACAAGACACATCTTGTACAGAGACAGACAACAGCTCATGGAGGTGATGAACAAGACACAGCTTGTACAGAGACAGACAACAGCTCATGGAGGTGATGAACAAGACACAGCTTGTACAGAGACAGCCAACAGCTCATGCAGGCGATGAACAAGACACAGCTTGTACAGAGACAGCCAACAGGAAAGATGCTCACATGGATAATTTATAAAACAAAGCGGATTTCTGAAAATTCGAGGGTCCGTTTTAGAATACTCTGCTACAACGAGTAAATAGTTACATGTTTAAACGGTCATTCAAGGAATATCATTGGTTGCTCCTAAGGCAATAGAATTCAAACAGTTGACTAATGGACTCGATTGCCCTCGAAAAAACAAATGACAATCCTAGAATGTCCACTAGGGCTAGTTTTCAATGCGCTGCTATAATCAGTAGTTAAGTTTTAGCGGTCAGTCAAGGAATCTCATTGGTTGTTACCCAATAAACTGTTTTTAATATAGCAGAGTATTGATTAATCTCAGCAACTCATTTAATAGATAATTGAAACATCCCTATGGGCCCGTTTTTCAATACTCTTTTAAATTTTAAACAGTTGATTAGGGCAGTATTGGGACAGTATTGTCATGGCAACAACCAATGAAATTCCTTGAATGACAGCTTAAACTTAACTACCTGATTTTAGCAGAGTATCGAAAAAGTAGCCTAAGTGGACATTCTAGGATGCTCATTGGTTTTTGCCATGTCAATCAAGTCCTAGTCACCTGTTTAAATTTAACATGCATTGAAAATCAGAACCTCATACTTCGAATACAAAAAATTTCGAAAATTATTTCGAAATATTCGGAAGCAACGCTTAGAATTATTAGCAGTTTTGGTTCAAAATAAAAATATATCTTGGTCTGAGGCGTTTCCGGGTAATATGAAGCCCCTGAGCGTTAGGCACATGGTGACACACAGGTGATGTGCAGGTGTCATATCGTTACGTCATTCCACATCCAATTCACACCACGGGGGAGGGGGTGCTGGGCGCAGGAAGTATTGCTCATGGTTCTAGGGAGTAACTATGCCAAATTTGGTCATGATCGGTTCAAGTGTGTAGAATTCTATACGTTATACAGCCAGAGGCTGGCAGACATACAGAAAGACAGACATGCAGCAGACAGACAGACAGACAGACAGCCAGACAGACAGACAGACAGACAGACAGACAGACAGACAGACAGACAGACAGACAAACAGACAGACAGACAGACAGACAGACAGACAGACAGACAGACAGACAGACAGACAGACAGGCAGAACGACAGCAGACAGACAGACAGACCGACAGACATACAGGCAGACAGATAGACATACAGGCAGAGATACAGACAGACAGCAGACAGACAGACAGACAGACCGACAGACATACAGACAGACTGATAGACAGACAGACAGACAGACAGACAGACAGACAGACAGACAGCAGACTGACAGCATACAGGCACAGACAGACATACAGACAGACAGACAGACAGACAGACAGGTAGACAGACAGACAGACAGACAGACAGACAGACAGACAGACAGACAGACAGACAGACAGACAGACAGACAGGTAGACAGACAGACATACAGACAGACAGACAGACAGACAGACAGACAGACAGACAGACAGACAGACAGACAGACAGACAGACAGACAGACAGACAGACATACAGACAGACAGACAGACAGACAGACCGACAGACCGACAGGCTGAGAGACATTCGTATGAACAATAGAACCCAGACCCGCGCATCTTTTTTATATTGATGTATCGCTTTACTCTCTGTATGTGATTTGACCGGACATCGTGCGGTATACATTGAGTATTCGTTGTTATTGACAATTTACGTGCATCTCATTGTTCTGCTCTACTTTACAATGGCGTTATATTACTAATCCAATACAGATGTGCAATATTATCATAGATAGGTAATTACATCACCACTGGCTACAGAGCAGACATTTATTACAATTTAGAGCGCTTTGAAAGCGAAGTAATATAATTGATATAATTGAACTAATTGGAAATTGAGTGACAATTTTTTATTGTACAAACATTTAAATTAGTTTTTCAAATTGATATACGATCAATAGAATAGAATAGTTGTTTGATGAGAAAATGCAATAGACCACATTTTAAATTATCTAGTTAGCTCTGCTTTTCAAAAAAAATAATATGCAGTACCGTGATCCTAATATCTAATTATGTTATGATCCATTGTTGAAAAACACTAATAGATATGAGGATCACGGTACTGCATATGAAATTTTTTGAAAAGCAGAGCTATAGATAATTTAAAATGTGGTCTATTCGAAGCAAGGCCAGCTGGAAAGTTTGTTATAGTAACACCCATGGTAGAAGAATATTACTAGCCAATGATAGTTCACCATGAGTAACACCGTAACAATATACATATTTTTAAAGATTCATGACTATTGTTATCAAAGCAATTCAAAAATTTGGGATATTTCGTCATGTTTTATATACAATTATTTATTATTGTATATAAAACATGACGAAATATCCCAAATTTTTGAATTGCTTTAACACTATACATATTTTTTATTTGAAAGTTTATCTGTATTAGGGCTTTGGAAACTTGTTACGAAATATACAACTGTCATTATCTGCTTCGTTTCAGCACAGTTATCGTGCATGATATTTTGCATAATATGAAAATATTGTAATGAACACGATTTAACCTCTTGAAACTAAAATAAATGCCCCATAACGCCTCGGAAGAGCAACGTAAACTATAGAGTTTTTTTTTTTTTTTTAAATTAATTGTTATAGGTTAAATACATGTAAATTATCTTAACTTCACCCTGCTAAGCTAGAAAAAACATACCATGGTATGAAGCTATATAGTTTATCACCAGGAGTACATTTAGAAATAAAACATATTATACCTACATCTTATAATCCCAGTCACAATACTGCAAACTGTATTCGCGTTTTCGGGCTGACCAGATGGCAGCACTGACCAGCACTGACAATGCGTCTCTAACAACCGCGACACTCATTGTCATGGTTACGCGCATTGGTTTGTTGTTGTTGACGTTGGTTTGGTGTCATGGCCGCTTTGTGCGGAATCGAAGTGTGAGTGAAGTGGAATAACTTGCGAGTAGTGATTAGACTTCAATTTATGTTTTCCATAAGATTCTTTACCATTGTGGTTCATTTCCGAAGATAATAAGTAGGTAGGTACTGCCTTTCTGATTAAAATGACATTGACATTGCCAACATCAATAAAAATGGCGGCCGTGGCCGAAACGAAAACGATTACGTCTACATCACTTACTTTCTCACACTAGAGTGTACCCCCTTTGCTCGAAAACGCGAATACTACACTCTAAACAAAAACACTTGTAAAAACAAATATGCTGAAAAAATATCAAGAAAAACCAACACAACAAAATATCCAACAACTAAAACATAAAGAAATGCAAAAGGGAGATACTTCTCAGGTTATGAAAAATTATTTTAGGCCTAATTTCATATAGTTAATTTTAGTGAAATTGTGCAGGGTCTCTGGTAAATTATTATAAGTCATGGGTACTTGTACTGCTATTGTGTTTCTTCCGTAATTGTTATTATACCGAGGAACTATATATACTGCACCGTACGGGTACTTTATTTTTGAATTATTGAAATCTTATTTTCTCTATTGTAATAATGTTACAACTGCTGAAATGTGAACACACCCCAGAAGTATACTATTGTATAAACAAATATCGATACATTGTGTGACCATTAGTGACGGAAAACATATCGAGAACCATTGAAATGTGAACGATCTCTCAGTAGATGTTAGTCACTAATCACTCATACCTCGCGGAGCCAAGTAATTACCGATTGCTTTGTGTTTGCGTCGCATGTAAAGCTGACCTGAAAGGAGAGTAATTGTTATTAGCACAAGCTCTTGATTGCGCCGATATGACGTCATTAATGCATGATTACCTTGCTCTGATGGAGAGCCGTGGAGCATAAGAGACGCTTTATCAGCCGGTTCTGTGGAACAAGTCATTATGTAAATCTCAAGTGTGCGGATGCGCGCGCAACATGTGAATGTGAGTCTTGGCCCAGAGAGTCGAGAACGTGCAAAAGTTTCACTTGAATTACTTATGTTTAGCAGTGGCCTTCTCTAATTCAACTAGGAGGAAAACACTCAGTGAAACGTGTTTATGAGCGAGCAACAATCAAAGCAACACTCAGTCAAAGAGTAGGATAAAATCATCACTTGGACATCAGAAGTCCATTCTTGCACAATCTTTGATAAGTTTTGACTGTCTAAATTTTGGGTTTTGGCATTCCTTTTGAAATTGCAAAACTTATTTCAGAAACAAAATAAAGTAAGTATGTATATAGTATAGTGAATAAGTAATAATGTGTAAATAAGTCAAATAAGTCAAATAGTCCAAAAGTCCTTAGGCAATTTGGTCTAAATACTTTCTGATCTTTTAGCCCAACTAATTGGTAATTCTTGGGTACGTAAGAGAATAATATTTGCTTGTTGTATGGCTGTATACATATACTCATTACGTATCTGAGCTTCTTTGCCACAACCTAGTGGAGGTGTTGAAGCTGGCCCACATCGTGATGAAATATAATAGTGAAACACAACGTCTGGGTGAGCAAGAGTCAAAGTGGCCACCTTGTAATTAAACAAGATGAATATGAATGAGACTTGAAATAACAATATTATCAAACGCAGGGGGAAAAGTTGATGGGAATACCTGCAGCCCACCCTGAGAGTTTTTAATGAGAAGCTGAACTCCAAAAATATACAGAAGTTGAAGTATTTTAATGAGTTTATGTTTACCGAAAAGTAAGTATGTTTGGAGAAGATGCGATATCCAGAAGATAAATAACATTATAACAAAACTCTAAAAATATTAATGAGCTGTTAGATTTTCTCTAAGAATTCACCTAAGAGTAAATGTTTAGTTCTGCCCCCTGATATTTGCCACGAGTGTGGTAGAAGCAGGAGAATTAATATAACCTTCCCCCTCCCCCCCCCCCCCCCGCCCACCAGCCAAACGAAACGAAAACGAAAACTCAGTCTAACGAAATTGATTCCAGGAATGGTTCTTTGTTTTTGAAAATGATTACAGAAAAAGCAGTATTTACCGCTAACGTTGCGCTGTGCAACATAGTTCTGCTGAAGACACTCCATTCAATTTCATTTCGGTTCAAATCCATTTAACATTTACCCCCGGAGCTCTGCGCCCTATATGCAATATATTTTTTAAGTTTCACTCATAAAATCAAATTGAAAATACGTGAAAATATTGGCATGATGCCAATTGTATTGCTTCCTTGGCAACAAAGCTGTAATCATAGCTTTGCTAGATTGATAGAAATTAAACCAGTTATTGTGTACTTATCAAAATATCCACGAAATGTTCACTTTATTTTTGAGCGAGCGTAGCGAGCGTCACCACGGTACTCTTATGGCACTTTATCTGTGTTTTTTTTTTGCCTGCACTGCCCAGGTCAAACCGCACAACAAATCGGTCTGCAATTTTGCACATATACTAGCCTAACTATGCGGTCACTGGGATCGGTTTTGAACTGGATCCTGTGATTGGTTCAAATTTTTAAAAAAATCATGATTGGTCCGATCAATTTGAAATTTTGCAAAGTCATTGCAACCAACATTGTCCCCAATCTTACCAAGTTTCAGTCAAATCCTCCCATTGGTTAAAATTTAAAACCATCTTTCATGTGATTTTTGAATTTAAGTATTTTTGCCAATTTGAAGGCTAATCTGTCGTTATTTCCAAAAGTTATTGTCATTTAAATGAAATGTTATTCAATAATCTTGAAATATTTGAATAATGTATACTAAATTTTCTTCCCTGCCTTCTTGATGCTTCAGTTCCAAGGCCTGTAGAGCAGCTGATACTTGCAACGCATAGCAAATCGAATGCAGTACGAAGGCTCGCTCATCAACGCGTTACACTGAGCGTTTTTCTAGTATATTTATAATAACGGTTTGATTTTTGTGAGTGAACAGAGTTTTCTCTACCAGTAAAGTCTTATTATTTTGAAATAATTAATTTCACACTCATGAAAAATAAATACAATCTGTCAATTCTAAAGGAATTATATGTCAGGATATTTTCCGAATGCTCTGATCTCGTCGGACTCGACTAGTGTGGAAGAGGCAAATGGAAGAAGCACGCAGCTTGCGCCGCAACTTGGCCATGTGATGGGATTACATGCATCATATGCGGATACAGCATGCATGAAAATAGCCGTCATTCACCAGGACTTTGGCTACATGTTATCCAGACAAAGTCGATGGAAGCTACACTCCATGCCGTGCTGTTGCCGTCCTGTCAGCGCCAGAGAGCTCCACACCGACATCGGACAAATAGAAACAGATTATCAAATCATTTTTATCCGGATTTTTGCTACGCAGCTCATCCCTTTACGCTTTTTGTTTTAAGCTTAACACACTCATTAAACTTTCCTGTTTTTTTTATGTGAAGCCTGTCTGGCTAGATGGAATTCAAACACGGGTATAATTCCATAATCACTGGAGTTTTTAATTGAATTATACATTATTATCCATGAATCTAGTGGAAGGCAAATAAATAAAATCATGGCTGCAGCTTTCGTACAGTTGATGAACATGCGAGCTTCGTCCTATAGCTTCGCTTTCAAAAACAGAAATCCTCTCATTGTTGGGAAATGTGTTCATATTGGAGCTATCTGTCTCCAGCGAGGACGCAACTGTTGTGTTAGCACAGACACGCTTTGCAATAAATAATACACATAAGAACCTGTTTGCAGTTATGAATAACGCATAAGAACATGGGTTATATATTATATGTTGTAATTGAGTAATTAATTATTTGTTCTAAGTTGTATGCAATTAGAGAGCCGTTTAGTTCCCTGCCGAGTTGATTGCTTGCTGCGGGAGTTGTTGGTCCCAGTGGGAAGCGAGGGATTCACTGCAATTTAACGCTAGGAGAACTCTCAGTTCGTTCTCCCAACAGTGTTGCCACTAATCCCTGCTAAGCTGACGTTTACTCGGCGACATTGTAACGGAGGTGGCGTCACGTGATATGAGGATTAATTTCACAGGAGGAGTGTCGTTGATGGACCTTGATTAGAAGCTGAGGTGAAAGTAGAGAAGTTGCTCTTGTGCGAGGTGCACAGAATATGTGTTCAGGATTCGGTGACAGCATTAGTCGTTAACTACGAAAACGCTCAGTGCAACGCGTTGATGAGCGAGCACCGGTACGTGCAAATCCTCGAATCGGAATTCCGTACCAAACACCAGAAAACATATACATCCATATTGAATTGAAATATGATCCACTCAATCAACATAAAAGTATAAAGTATCTGCTTTTCATTGAAACTTAAAATAGCATCTAAACACTCTGGTACACCTAAAGCAATACAGATTCAATTGCAGTGGAAAACATTCATTTCGATTCTTCATTTCTGACCGATATTAAAAATTTCGACAAGTGCATACATTCTTGACGGATTCGGCTGAAAATTTGTAAATTAAAAGACAATGTTGGTCTGAATGACCATACAAAATATGAGTTTGATCACATTTCTCGAAGACCATTTTCTTTTTTCAAACTATCAGGAGATATTTATTTTACCTATGAACCAATGAACGGATTTCAACAATATTAGGGTCTGCAGACAGAAAAGGTTGTCTCTACATGTGCGCAAAATTTCAGATCGATCGGTGAAACGGTGCGACCTGTGTATCGGTTAGTAACAGAAAAAAAACAGAGGCCCGTGCCAAACATTTTCATTTTCTTGTTCATTGTTATTGTAATTTCATACTTTGTTCAAACACATAACTATGTTTAAAAAATTAAAATGTGTATTTTAAAGTCTATAAAACTGACTGTCGCCCATTGTCCCCCTTCACCTTCCATTCTTCAGTACAGCCGGAATGCAGAACCAATAAGGCCCAAGGACGAGTTCAAAGGATCATTGTATTTCTAAGGTTACCTTTCGCTCTTATTTTGACGTCTGCACAATTGATGCATTAAGTCAGTAATTAAAATCTTCTTAATCACTAAACTACGATGTCACAATAACAACGAAGATGAGAACAATAGCCGTAAATGTAACATAATATCATATATTAAACATTAATACCAACCTGAAATTGGACATGTGATCACGCTCTAAGTGTTGAATCAATCAACTATTTCTTACGTGATACAATAACCGAAACCAAACCTGTGTAATAAATGAATTATTTAAGGTTTAAAGTGGTAGGGAATTGTCTCATTGACGGGTATCGCTGAACAAGTCCGTGGATACTTCATGTTTTACACCGCATCAACGCATCGAATTCGCTTTTACTTCTGTTAGATGGCAAGACGCATGCGTAGCGCAATTCGTTTTAGACGCGAATATGGGAAGCCGATTTAATAAGGATAAAAATTTAAAAAGCCCATCTCCTCTCCATTTTTAGGCTGAAATGCTTCTTTCTGATATTCACTGTCCCTTTTCAAAATCATTGAGAGCTTTTCTTGGCATGATGTTAGTATTGTGCATTTTTCCATTCATAAACTCAACTATATATTCTCAACGTCATTCCTGTTCACAGATTCTGAAATACTCAATTAGAGGCAATATAATTCCTATAGCTTTGGACTGAATCTCAAAATAGAAGTATTAAATCTGTAACAGCTCTTGGAGTAAAGATAAGTTCCATGTGATTATTATGTTTACCTTTGATTGCGTTTGAAGAATCGTCTTGATTGAAGCGAACTCTGTTAGCAATCTGTGTGAGATTCATCGTCTATTAGCATGCTGGTGGAAAGCCGAGCCAATGGCAGGCATACAGAGTGGGTGATAAACCAGCGAGAGAAACCCTCGGGAAATAAAAACACAATTGCCACGCGAGAAACTTTTCCAAGAGAGGAGCTTTTTTAAGATAATAAATTGAAAATTGCGAAACCATAAAGCTTAAAAGTGTTGCTAAAAAACTCGTTACTGTTTTATGTGAGGTGTTTTGTTAAAAAGTAAACTGGATGATGGAGGTATAAAATTGTCGAGTTCAGTTCGAAAGTGGTTTACAGCGCTGTGGAAGCAAGTGAAGTTTAGTCCCCAACGTCAATCTTCCACCAACGAAACACCTAGTAGTATCTTTTATTATAGTAAATAATTTTAATACTAAACGAATGGACTGACTATTTATAACCTTTATAGATACACCAGTATCATTTTACTACTACATTTCATTTCACATATTTTGGAAGCAAATGTAGAGAACTTTTAATAGTGGTTTGCTTCCTGCCGCTCAAGGTAGATTAAACCCATAAAAAACACTCCGTGTAAAAATACCAGCCAAGTCTCTTCAATTTAAAAAAAAAAAGAAGAAATCTAAAAATTCAGCACTGAAAAGTAGTGATATCAAAAAATTGGCCAAATCAAAACTTTTCAAAAAATACTTGGCGCATCGTGCATATAAATAGTATAGAAGTAGGCAGGAAATGAAATGTACTCATCTACACATGTCCTAAAAAAACGATGCGCCAAGTATTTTTTGAAAAGTTTTGACTTGGCCAATTTTTTGATATCACTACTTTTCATGGTGCTGAATTTTTAGATTTCTTCTATTTTTTTTAATTGAAGAGACTTGGCTGGTATTTTTACACGGAGTGTTTTTTAAGGGGATATCACTCCTTTTTTCAGTTTATTATTACACCTTGTAACATATTGTGGCACCAAAGATTATAATTCTTTTAAAAAATAAGATTTTGTGATTTGGTTGCTAAGAAAAGTTGTGCTTGTTACTGTGTTAATGCTATAAATAATATGTTACAAAGTATAGCAAAAGTTTCGTTCCAATCGGTCCAGCCGTTCTCGAGTTACGGCATCACTTCCGGTTTTCAAAATGGCGGTTGACATCACTGCCACCTAAAATTTGTATCTATAAATGTTATGTAACATTAACAGCCTTCTGAATATGTAGTTATTGATATAAGAGATGATTTTAGTCAGATTTGTCATTTTTATGACGTCATTTCCGGTTTAGGTTATAGAACATTTCTTCTGTCACTATTGGTATTTTTTATAGATGACCTTCTAAATCGAATGGCGCTAATTTCGTTCTAATCGGTCCAGCCGTTTTTGATATATGACGTCACTTCCGGTTTAAAAATGGCGGCACAAAAAATTTATAAGAACAAAGGTATCATCAGACGCCAAAAGTGCACATGTGGTAAAATTTTCATATCGATCGGTTCAGCCGTTTAGGCTGTGGCGGTGATAGCAACGTTTCCTGATATCTGAATCTGAATCTGAATCATCATCATCAGATAGCTTTTAAAAGGGGTGTAATTTCACTGTTTTCACGGCCCTCTAGCACCCAAACGGCATAACGTATTGTTCCCAAATTTGGTATATGTTGTCAGGTGGGCCATAGCTCGAAATTAAGTTATTTCGCAACAATGTGAGATTTCCCAATTTTGAGAACCAGTAGGCCGAAAATGCTATGTTGTTGCTTACAGTAAAAGTGTTTGGTCTGCTCCTCAGTTTATTAGGCATTTACGGTATGTTGAGTGAGTGTGAGTGTATAGTACGACTTGGCTGGGTGGAGCGACCGCTCCACTAGATCATAATGTAAAGCAATTCGGCACGATTTTTATAATATGATTGTAAATAATATGTATACATATAGTTTAAAATGGTCATGGCAGAAGAATGGAGGAAGAGAGGTGGCCAAGAAGGATGTGGGGATACCAGCCTCCATGTAGAAGAAAGCGTGGACGCCCGAGGAGCTCGTGGATGGATGGAGTTCAGAGGGCAATGGAGGAAATGGTTTGGTAGAGGGTGATTAGGAGGATAGGGATAACTGAAGGTTGAGATGTGAGAAACGGAGGCACCTGTAAATCCTAGTGAAAAGCATATGTGTGTCTTTCGCCTACACTTTTACATATTTGGACAGATAAGTTTCTTATCTAACATGAAGGAACTCAAAGCGTTTATTTACATCTTCATCTTCTTCTTGCTCCTCCTTCGCTCCAGCAATTGACTATTAAATCAGAATGCAGTACCCTCTGACGAAGTAAAAACATTGTTATTGTTATAAGGAACTACGGTATGTAATGATCCCAGAAAAAACACTCCGTGTAAAAATACCAGCCAAGTCTCTTTAACTATAAAAAAAATAGAAGAAATCTAAAAATTCAGCACTGAAAAGGAGTGATATCAAAAAAGGAGCCAAGTCAACGAATTTTCCAAATTTTAATCGTACCATTGAAATAAAAATATCAACCCCCGAGAAATACTTAAAAAAAGGACTTGGCGCATCGTTTTTTTAAAGACACTTTTCTATCCTAAAAGTATAGGAAGAACTCTACAAGTATATTTTCCTGAGTATATCACATTCATTATCGACGAATCATACTACGTTTTAATATAACTAGTACTCTTACCTACTGGCAGTTTTGGTATTTTGTCAATATTCAGAGGAAATAAACGGATAAACGAATAACGAATAAACGGAAGCGGCCTAGTCTATTCGTTATTGCCACTATTTCTAGGGTCATATTAATCAATCATACTTCTCAATATCGTGACTGAGGGAAATAGCGAAAGCGCTCATTACAAGAAGGCCGTCAATGAGATTTGTATAAGTGACTAGTGCACTGAGCCATGCTGCTCAAATAATTACTGACTAGATTTTTATCTAAAGTAATACGTTATGTAATTTATGAATTTTTTTGGTATAAAATGTTAATTAATAGCAATTAATTACACGGCGAGAAGGTTCAAAGTATAATGCTGTAGTAGGTATGTTGATGTACCCACAAAACTATAGGTACCTACCAATCACAAACACAACTGTTCTGCATTTATTGCTTGTAAGACAATGCTATGTTTCTTTGCGTACTTATATTTAAATTTAAAATATTTAACAGAATGTTCAATATTTAATTTGAAAGTTTTGTCCCAATTTTTCTAGGCATTTCTGAACTACGTAGTATGTGAGTGGCATAAGCTTAAGAATAGAAAAATGTCTTTAAAAAAACGATGCGCCAAGTCCTTTTTTTAAGTATTTCTCGGGGGTTGATATTTTTATTTCAATGGTACGATTAAAATTTGGAAAATTCGTTGACTTGGCTCCTTTTTTGATATCACTCCTTTTCAGTGCTGAATTTTTAGATTTCTTCTATTTTTTTTTATAGTTAAAGAGACTTGGCTGGTATTTTTACACGGAGTGTTTTTTCTGGGATATCACTTCTTTTGTTAGTTTATTCATACAGCTTGTAGCACTTGTCCGAGCAGGGACTAATTTCTTTAAAAAAATACGCCTCAACCGATTTGGTTACTATGAAAAGTTGCGTTTGGTATAAGATGAAAATGATTATCCAAGAAGAATAGCTTAAGTTTCGTTATAATCGATCCAGCCGTTTTCGATACATGACGTCACTTCCGGTTTTGAAATAGCGGCCGAATTCCGGTATAGGTAATAAGAAAACAATCTAGTTTTATCTAGTTGATACCTTCATGAACGACCATCTGAATTCCTAATCCCTATATTTCCGTAAAATCGGTCATGCCGTTTGTAATATATGACGTCACTTCCGGTTTCATTTAGTGGTTCCTGCCGCCATTTCCGGTACCATTAATTTATTTATTCATTTTTCACAATTGATTTTTCAAATAAATAGCAGAATGAATACGCAGGAGCTAGTTCAGTTGCAATCGGTACAGGCGTTTTAGATATATGACGTCACTTCCGGTTTCAGGAATGGCGGCCGAGAACACTGCTACCTTGAATATATAAATTGTATTGTCTATGTTACAATGTAAGTTAATTATGTACGTATTTTAAGTATAATTTGTTGAAATAAGTTAAATATTGCGTATTTATGACGTCACTTCCGGTTTAGAAAATAAGAAAATAATATTTTTTTTATTGATACTTCATATAGATGACCATCTAAATCGAATGGCGCTAATTTCGTTCTAATCGGTCCAGACGTTTTTGAGTTATGACGTCACTTCCGGTTTCAAAATGGCGGCTTCCGGTTGGTTTTATAAAAAGGCACCTCAGACGCCAAAAGTGCACATGTGGTAAAAATTTCAGGTCGATCGGTTCAGCCGTTTAGGCTGTGGCGGTGATAGCGACGTTTCGTGATATCATCAGAATCATCATCATCTTCAGAATCAGAAAGTGGTGTAATTTCACTGTTTTCTCGGTCCTCTAGCGCGCAAATGGCATAACCTATTGTTCCCAAATTTGGTATATGTAGTGGGGTGGGCCATAGCTCGAAATTAAGATATTTCGCAACAATGTGAGATTTACCAATTTTGAGATCCAGTAGGCCGAAAATGCCATGTTGTTGCTTACAGTAAAAGTGTTTGGTCTGCTCCTCAGTTTATTAGGCATTTACGGTATGTTGAGTGACTGTGAGTGTATAGTACGACTTGGCTGGGTGGAGCGACCGCTCCACTAGATTTACAGCGGCCGAAGAACATTGCATAACATTGCGTGACTTTATAGAACCTTGTAACAAGTTTTTGATTGATTAATACCACGTTAATAACCTAACTTTATAACCTCGTTGGTATAATAAAGTCATGGCGACGATGGTAACAATGCACATTAACCACATTATGGATCATCAGACCTCAAGAAGATGAACGTTTTTAAGGCTCTAAGCCCTAATGTTGGCGCTCCACTGCTTTGATAAAACCCTTATGTATAGGTTTCAACGACCTAGAGGTATCAAACAGAGAGTATACATGCTCGTGATCTCTTCTACTGTGAATTTAAGTAATGGAGTTTTTTTTAAACAATTTTGTTTCTACATTATGTCACTATATTATGTTTTAATATTTTTGCAGAACATTGTTATACATTTGTTAATTTTTTCAACAATGACATCACACTATGATTTTAATAATAATGAAAATACCAAATCTAGCTCAGCTGCTCAATTACTAACAACATTTCTACCTTTCCTGTATTCTACAACTGTCATAAAAATAATATTCATATCCCTTCTTTCCAAGAAAAGTAATTTCTACCACTTGTAAACGAGGACCTCGAGGGATATATATTGTCCACACCGCTGCCACCAAATGTAATGATCAAGCAACACTTCGTACTTCTCTCTCAATGTCGTTTGGAACTGTGATATTTGTTGACTTGAGGTTGTGAAAGAATCCCAGTCAATTTGGCGGGCGATAAAAACAACACGTGACTTCTCATTGTTGAAGCGAGGTGGATATTGGCACGAATTTCTCTTTTGTGTTCGTAATGTTCGTGTCTGGAGACATTGCAATTGCATCCTTTTAGCATGAAGACTTTATAAACACTGGGAGATAGCACTTCTACTAATTGAAAGAGGTGTATAAGTTGGGTTTCCGAAGACTGAGATGAACAATTTCAAAGAACTTTTGAAATGCTAGACGGTAATGCATTCACCAACACCTTGTGGTATAAACGGAAAGTAATTCTCCAGACACAAAGTCATGACTTGGGAAGCAATACATACAAAGAAATATAATGTTTCTTCTGTTTACATCCTTATAAAATTGTTTTCTAAGTTGATTTTTCATGATTCATATTTTAGTTCCAGTTGAGCGGTCGCACCACTCAGCCAATCCAATTATCTAAAATAAGACATATAACATATATGATACGAAATACTTGTATAATAATATAATATATCAAATATGTAATTAATATTATACCTTATTACACTGTGGTATACGTTCTTCGTGTTTATTTTCGACACAGCGTTCAATTTCTGTACTTTAGTTGACTTTGTCGACACAAGTGCAATAATTTGATGTTCTTTGTGTAGCGTCGCCGAGTACCAGACACGTTTACATTGCACATCTGCGCGGTGCATTCGGCTTCATTTTATGGGATGTTTAATTGCACTTCTGAAGGTATTACTTCCCCCCCCCCCCCTCCCCCCTCTGCTCCTCGAATGCATCACCATAGCGACGACAGTTAGTAAACATTCAGTTCTCAATGTTGTGTTTCATCACTGTCTGACGGAATACAAGTATATCTCATCTAAAGCCTAGGTACACGGTTCAATGTTGCATCCAAGTAAACATTCAGTTCTCAATGTTGTGTTTCATCACTGTCTGACGGAATACAAGTATATCTCATCTAAAGCCTAGGTACACGGTTCAATGTTGCATCCAAGTAAACATTCAGTTCTCAATGTTGTGTTTCATCACTGTCTGACGGAATACAAGTATATCTCATCTAAAGCCTAGGTACACGGTTCAATGTTGCATCCAAGTAAACATTCAGTTCTCAATGTTGTGTTTCATCACTGTCTGACGGAATACAAGTATATCTCATCTAAAGCCTAGGTACACGGTTCAATGTTGCATCCAAGTAAACATTCAGTTCTCAATGTTGTGTTTCATCACTGTCTGACGGAATACAAGTATATCTCATCTAAAGCCTAGGTACACGGTTCAATGTTGCATCCAAGTAAACATTCAGTTCTCAATGTTGTGTTTCATCACTGTCTGACGGAATACAAGTATATCTCATCTAAAGCCTAGGTACACGGTTCAATGTTGCATCCAAGTAAACATTCAGTTCTCAATGTTGTGTTTCATCACTGTCTGACGGAATACAAGTATATCTCATCTAAAGCCTAGGTACACGGTTCAATGTTGCATCCAAGTAAACATTCAGTTCTCAATGTTGTGTTTCATCACTGTCTGACGGAATACAAGTATATCTCATCTAAAGCCTAGGTACACGGTTCAATGTTGCATCCAAGTAAACATTCAGTTCTCAATGTTGTGTTTCATCACTGTCTGACGGAATACAAGTATATCTCATCTAAAGCCTAGGTACACGGTTCAATGTTGCATCCAAGTAAACATTCAGTTCTCAATGTTGTGTTTCATCACTGTCTGACGGAATACAAGTATATCTCATCTAAAGCCTAGGTACACGGTTCAATGTTGCATCCAAGTAAACATTCAGTTCTCAATGTTGTGTTTCATCACTGTCTGACGGAATACAAGTATATCTCATCTAAAGCCTAGGTACACGGTTCAATGTTGCATCCAAGTAAACATTCAGTTCTCAATGTTGTGTTTCATCACTGTCTGACGGAATACAAGTATATCTCATCTAAAGCCTAGGTACACGGTTCAATGTTGCATCCAAGTAAACATTCAGTTCTCAATGTTGTGTTTCATCACTGTCTGACGGAATTCAAGTATATCTCATCTAAAGCCTAGGTACACGGTTCAATGTTGCATCCAAGTAAACATTCAGTTCTCAATGTTGTGTTTCATCACTGTCTGACGGAATACAAGTATATCTCATCTAAAGCCTAGGTACACGGTTCAATGTTGCATCCAAGTAAACATTCAGTTCTCAATGTTGTGTTTCATCACTGTCTGACGGAATACAAGTATATCTCATCTAAAGCCTAGGTACACGGTTCAATGTTGCATCCAAGTAAACATTCAGTTCTCAATGTTGTGTTTCATCACTGTCTGACGGAATACAAGTATATCTCATCTAAAGCCTAGGTACACGGTTCAATGTTGCATCCAAGTAAACATTCAGTTCTCAATGTTGTGTTTCATCACTGTCTGACGGAATACAAGTATATCTCATCTTAAGCCTAGGTACACGGTTCAATGTTGCATCCAAGTAAACATTCAGTTCTCAATGTTGTGTTTCATCACTGTCTGACGGAATACAAGTATATCTCATCTAAAGCCTAGGTACACGGTTCAATGTTGCATCCAATACAATGAAGTCAATAATTCATTAATTGAAGGAAATATAGAACCGGTTCTAAAAGAAACGTACTTTTGCTTCAATTGAATTGCGTTAGATCGTTTGGTTCAGCGAATGTAACTGCGTAGACGCGAAATTGAAGCTTAATAATGGATTCAATGAATTGAATGAAGCACTGAACCGTGTATACTAGGCGTAAGGACACGGATCAATGCGTTGAATCAAGACTTGTAACTAAAGCCCAGTTTACACTGTTCAATGATTCATTGAATTCATTGAGTTAAACCTTTTGGTTCAACGAATGCAACAGTGTAGACGCAACATTGAAACAAAATAACTAGTAAGTTATTTATTGACTTCAATACGTTCTTTGCTTGTAGAGCAGTTCTAACGCAATTCATTGAATGAAACATTAACCGTGCAAGAACGCCTTCGTATTGCTTGCGAATTAATATGCGCGAATTACACTATGGATGGAAGATACTCAGCTTTACGTGGGTAGAAACTTAGCTTCTCGCGGACTGTTAATTTTGCCATCCTGAATGTCGTCAAGTTGTCACATTGTTATTATTTTGGGTTATTGACAGGTTCTTTTGTTATACTGAATCCAGTTTTGAAAATATATATCCTAATTGACAATTAGTATACTTTAACATAAATATACTGGAAATGCATATAAATATATTACATATCCTGAAACTTTGAATTGATAATTGAAACCAATCAGCGCTTGTGTGTTACACGAAAGCAATTTCTTGTTCAACTTCTGTGTCAACTTGATATACTCGTAAAAGTAAGAGCTCAAGTTCTGTGACCAGAAGTTGCGTTGTGTAAACACAACATTGTGTGAAAAAGGGGAATGTGTCACAGAAGTTGAGCAAGAAATTGTACCGTGTAAATCAGGCTTTACTAAGACATTAAACATTATGTTTCACTTTTCAGAATACGTTACAAAAAATAATACACACTTTAGTCAAACATGATGATAAAAAAAATTGAGAAAACTCATTAATATTTTAAAGAATATTAAATAAATAATTTAAAATAATAATATTATTTTAAAATTAAATAATATTTTGCCAATGGGAATATAAATAAACTTGAAGATGACAATGTCTTTAAAATGGATTCCATAATAAAATCACACATATTATCACAAGTGGGTCCACTGTCCCAGATTGAAGTGACTTATTCTTGCATTTTCCCGAGGAATCTCGTCATTCCCGCCTCTTCCAAAGCGTCGCAATATGAGATAATATCAGCTGACGGCGATTCTAAATACAATTCCAGACATCTTTCTCTCCTGAACAACGCTCCAGTACGAGTCATATTTCTTGCATTGCTTTTATTTCACGATACCGAAGAGAACTTCTGAACCGAGCTGCACACAGAGATCTAAAACTTCCCAATGTTTTTATTGTGTTTGGAAATAAGGGGCTTCACGAGATCCATTAAAGAAGACAATAATTGCTTCCCTCCGGCAAGTTATCGAAATAAACGGACACTTTCGTTGGGTTTGAAGAGTCTTATGTTTGTCTTTGCAAAATCTCTAGTAATTCCTTTGGATTTAAAAATAAATTTGTCTGACTTTTAAGAGAGAGAAAGAAATAGCGTGCCCATTTCACAACTTTGGGCTCTCATTTTTCGACTGTTCGGTCCTGTTTATAGGACAAACAGATACTCTGAATTATCACAAGTATTTTAAATTAGATCCGGCTGTGCTATATTGTTAACAACATCGAGAAAGAGAGAGAGAGAGAGAGGAGAGGAGAGGAGAGAGAGAGGAGGGAGAGAGAGAGGAGAGAGGAGAGAGAGAGAGAGAGAGAGAGAGAGAGGAGGAGAGAGAGAGAGAGAGAAGAGAGCGAGAGAGAGAGAGGAGAGGAGAGAGAGGAGAGGAGAGAGGAGAGGAGGAGAGAGAGAGAGACGCTTGAGCGCGAGGCGGTGCGCCGGCGTGCCGCGAGAGCGAGAGACCCAAGCGTTCAAGGTGAATGTAAGACTTGAAGGCCCATACCGAGGACACTTTTTAACACTTTATCTATAATTATATCTCTTTCGTCTACACTTCTCCCTCCTATAAACCACCATCTACACGCAGAGAGCGTGATTAACTAATTGCCGAGTATTTCACTTGATGCAGCGGAACTTCACACCCACTTGGAGCCATTGTCACTTATTCGTTGCTTCTGAACAAACAGGAAACTTCTTTACCGACAAGTATCATGATTCTAACTTCGCATCCTGTCGAATAGAAAGCTCGTCGCTCAGAATCTTCATAGGACGCCATATTTTATTTCAAGATAAAATCACATTAGTAGCTGGCTCAATACATACAACACTCTCATTGATGGAAATTACTGAAACACGAAACACAAAATAACTCGTACATTATTTCTGCTCTTTATTGCATCTTTGAATAACCATCTTCATACCGACTCTGGAACAATCGTAATACAATTCAGATAAATGAGCGATTAAATTGTGTGATGCCTTGCAAAATTTGAATGCTATCGGAACATTTTGATTTTAACCAATTAGAATATGTTTTTTAATTTTAGCCAGTCAGAGTATTAGTCTGCATTTTCATTTTTCCATTTATTAAATATAATGAAAAATACCCACAATGCATCCCACCGTAGGAACTGTGGTTTACAATAAAATATACTTATTTTCACTCCATTTATCACAATTTACAGAAATTCTAAAATATCTTAGACATCCGACTCATTTAATTGCCTTTTCATGTGGAAAATGGCACCAAGCAAGTGTGAATAATACTTTTCCCGAACATTGTCTGGAGAGTGTATTGAGATTCTACTTGTGTTGCCAGTTCTCGTAACCAGAGCTGCGTTCAACAGCGAGCACTGTCTCTTCTGGTGGAGATGTCACAACACTGCAGGCGGGAGGACAACATGACAACCTGGGGTACACAACGTTGTAGGACAATAATACATCATGTTCATCATACAGAGGAAATAGAATGTGGGCAACAAATAGAAAATTGAAGAGATTTTTTATTAAATCTTTATTGACAACAAAGGCAAATTTAGTCCCAAGTTCAAGCCTCGGCTCTGCTGGATTTCTCAAAGCACTTCCCTTCATATCAAGTATAGATTGTGTTAGATATACTATCTGGTTTTTAAACCTCCTCGATTATCATAACATGAATATTCCAAATAATAATTGGTTTATAATAGCACCTCACGTACATGATAAATTACCTGCCAAGCTCAGACATGACCTTAAACTTTAGACCGATTTACAATGTTGTTATCTTTACTTAATTATTCTGCTTACATATTGGGAAACGTGAATGTTTAGTAAATAAGCGATAGTTTTTCTTGTAGCAGCTTTATGATTTGTGTTGCTATCACCTCCTGATCAGCATTTACGTAGCAACTGGAAACGAAACCTTATGTTGGCAGTTGAACTATGACGTAGCCAAGTATTTATTCTTTGCGCTGTGATTTCTTCCCTTGGCTCATGGGTCCGGGTATCACGAGATATAACAAGGCATTTCTTTGTATCTTGGAATAAAAGTAAGAAAATGTATTCGTGCCCACATGTCACTAGCAGTTGCTTGCAGCGGAGTTCATGGGGCTGGTTTTTCAACGCTCTGTTATATTTAAACAGTTGATTAGGACTTCATTACCCTGGCAAAAACGAATGAGGTTCCTGAAATTACCGCAATTGTTAAGCTGTTAAACTAATACTGATTTAGCAAAGCATTGAAAACGACTTTTAAAAGTTTTTTTTTAACAATTTGAAACAAAAGTTTATAAAGTTAATTTAAACGTTATTTATTAGGAATGGTTAAAACATTTGATGCCAGTAAAACACACTTGAAAATTAATACCTGTAGATTGGTATGCGTGTGCTTTGCATGGGTTTAAAAAAAGGTAGGTAATAAGATTAGTAGCTCCATGTTTTATGTACTAATATTCACAAGATTGAATTTACATAACTTTTAGTGGTATTTTATTGAATTGTTCTGAATTATACTATTCCTCAAACTTTCAAAAGAAACAACTAGCTTTCTGATTAAAGTTCTAAAATATCTTTTGTACTCGGTCAAGTTCCCTATACCACTTGGTCTCAAAAGTTTTCAAAAGAGGAACACGTAATTAAAACTGTTTTTCCCAATACAATAGATATTTACCAATTACTCAATATTATTAAGCTATAAGTGACTATTACAGTTCACCTACAACCAAAGCAACTAGAGCCGTGGCCGAACTGCCCATGTTCTAGCCCATGTGCATAG
Organism: Leuctra nigra; assembly: GCA_934045905.1. NCBI lineage: Eukaryota > Metazoa > Arthropoda > Insecta > Plecoptera > Leuctridae > Leuctra > Leuctra nigra. The sequence goes on along the minus strand of OW203764.1, from coordinate 41,499,703 downwards.
CGTCCAAGAAGGCAGAACCCTTGGTATTGTATAATGTGCGGACACATCGGTCTGCGATCACGCACACATACACTAACTCAGGCGACTCAGTGATTACTTATACAGCGGTCAAATTAGCGGCGGCCGTTAAGAAAGTTATCCCTCCACTACGAATTTTACTAAATCACCATCTCCCATCAAAACTTTTGTACATAATCATCCCACCATAGCTTTGTTTTGCAGCCTTTTTGTCTTGTTTGCATCCCAGATTCGTTCTGGGACCATTAAAATAAAAGAAATTGCCTGGGGTGCTAACTGGGGTGGCTCAGTCCCCCCCCCCCCCCTCCCCCCCCCCCCCCGATCAAATAAATGCGATTTTGATTTTGCTTAGTATACCTCCAAATTCGCCACTTATATGATTTAGACAATGCTTGTGACATTTAAAGTTCCAGCATTGTCTTAACTGCACAAATATTGTTTCACGTCGAGTTAACTAAACTTTTGCCATCAGTTCTCTTCCTTTTGTTAAGACGTGCGCATATCTGACTTAGTTCAATCATGTATCTCTTTGCAGAATGTATAACCGAGACAAAGCAAAACGCTTGAGAAATACAAGGCTGATAGCTTCCAAGTTGGTTTGTTTGTCACGAATACCACCCGCAATACACGGCTGCACTGCAGACTGCCTATACCCGTACTGCCTACTGGGAAAACATGACGTAGTCCCGCTTCCGCCCCCGGTCCGGCCTGACCTTCCCACCTGTACTTCCCCGGACCGGTGCCCCTGGATCAACCCCTCCCCATGACCTGTGCGAGTCAGGCTTGTTTCTAAAACAGATTCACATGATGTATCTACCATAATGATAAGGAGCTATTCTTCTTAGTATAAAGCATCTAGTTTCCTCAACGCAATAACGAAAGACCGACATTTGTATTGTTTTTATTCTAATGGAATCAATTTCACTAATTGAATTGACTGAATTGTTGCTTTATCCAATTAAAATTCAATAGTAACTCATACCCAGAAGCAAATCTGGTGTTATTGTAACAGTGTGCTACCAAATGAATTGTAAATAAATAACACTTTCAGATGTATTATTGTTGGCGTTGTTAATTAATAATATTTGTTATTAACTTTGGAATGCTTCATAGTTTATGGCATGTTGTTTTGGTATTTGAGTTATTGTATTGCATGAGATCATAAAAAATTAAAAAAGTTTTAACAATATTGAGAGAATACACGGTAAATGATCTTATTTTGATATATACTCATGATAAATTATTAGTAGGTAAGTAACAAGCAATGGTATTCTTTCATGAAGCAAGGTGTTCGTTTAATTATGGTTTAATGATTGAAATTCATATTATGTTTCATTAAATCCGTTTTTATTTAACACTTACTTCGTTGTCATTCCATAGGGATGTCATTGTTGTTGTGTTTCCTAATAAATTACATTTAACAAAGCATTGAAAACCAAACCTCAATCTGTCTGATAGTACAAATATCTTATATCATCTCGTACTTTTAGAATGTTTAATTAAATGAAAAGAAAACTAAATTATTAAAAATGCATTTTGGTTTTAAATACGTACTAGATACTGGAATGTGTACATACACAAACAGTTCTCCAGAATTTGACCTTGAACTAAATTACAGTACATAAGTTGGTTTGGCAAACGTCAGGTTAAAAACTTAACTTGTATATTTTATCTATGTTCTGAGATCGCCAATTTGAGATCGCTGAAATAAACATTGATTTGGCCATTATGTTTCGGTCAAATGATTATTGTGTTTGATCCCTGACTTGTAAACCAAAAGGACATGAACAAAAACAACGCTATAAATGTGATTCGACGACTGGATTGAACATGCAATGGTTGTCGGCAGTACGGATGTAGTCAGTTAGTCTGGCATTGGGGAGGTGGAGTATCATCCCTTTGCGGTGTCCCAGGTATAAACGAGGCCGCCCCACCCCTCTAGGGGCGGCTTAGCATAGCAAATGGTTCGAGTGTATGTCGGAGGCGTCGCGGTGCCGCAGTTAGAGGCGTCGGTAGCGTCGGAAACAGATCGCAGAACAAAAGAGCCGCGGAATAATGAAGTCAAGAGATTTCAACAGATTTATATAAGACAAAGAGAGGAGACACCATAGAGATTTATTTGAGAGGAAAAGAGACAGTGCGATAGGATTTAGAAAACTGAAAGGCAAAAAAGTGAATAATGTAAAGTCGTAAAAAAATCCTTTTTGGTAGAATGCATAATACATTTGTAAAGAATGGTTTGGATACATGAAAAGTTTATCATATGTGTGGATTTAAGGTAGCATCATTGTTTGAAGTGGCTCTTAATCCAAGGCAAAATGACTCTTTGTTCGCGAGAGATGTATTGATCAGGTTATAAACTCACGTGAGTTATGAGGAAGAGGGGAACATATGTGTGAAAATAGCTGATAGTAAGAGAAAACCATCCGCCCGGTCCTTTACCGGCCTTTAAGACAAAGGCTCTTTACAAGCGAAGAAAGAATTATCTTCCTGATCTCTAGTAATCCCTAATTTCCGCTCTTTTGCCTGATCATTTGTACAACATTAAGAATATGATTTAATTTTTTTTTAAAGGAGTGTTGGGGTTCATCTGATTTATTGTAATACGAGAGACTTGGGAAATGAAATAAAATCACGAATGTTATTTGTTAATTTTGCAGAGTTAATATCAACAGCGTTAACAAACATTTGCTGTAAATCAATCTGTAGTATAACAAGGTGTGATGCAAATCACAGCTGAATAATGTTACATGTGAGTGATCAAACAACTGCATTCTATTGACAGAAATATCAACGAGAACACATTCACGTTTTCAAACGTGGTTGAATGTAAACAGTTATTATCAAACTGAGCAAGCTGGCTCAGGAAGTATCGCTCTGGACTTGCATTCTGAAGTCAGCGAGTTCGATTCCCGATACTATTCTTCTTTCTTATGGTTCCCTCAGTCTAGATGCATATGCTGGAAACATACCGGCTAGCCGGCTAGCCACGACCGAGTCCTACTCACCATCAATATCAATAGCATAATAATGTTGCATCCCCGTTTACCTAGTAAATTAAAACCCCATAAAAAACACTCCGTGTAAAAAAACCAGCCAAGTCTCTTCAACTAAAAAAAAATATGAAATCTAAAAATTATGCACTGAAAAGTAGTGATATCAAAAAAATACACCAAGTCAAAACTTTATTTGAAAATCAAAAAATACTTGGCGCATCGTGTATATAAATAGCTAAGAAGTATAGGTCAAATATAAAATATACATTAAATATACAAGTGCCCTAAAAAAAGATGCGCCAAGTATTTTTTGATTTTCAAATAAAGTTTTGACTTAACGTAATTTTTGATATCACTACTTTTCAGTGCATAATTTTTAGATATCATATTTTTTTTTAGTTGAAGAGACTTGGCTGGTTGTTTTTTTATGGGGATATCACTCCTTTTTTTAGTTTATTCTTAGAACTTGTGACGTTATCGAAAATGAACAATTACTTAATCCTTTAAAAAAAGTCACCATTGACAATTTGGTTAACTAATGAAAATCTGCGTATGGTACTATTTGCTTTAAATGATCTTTCATGAAGAATAGCAAAGGTTTCATTCCTATAGGGCATCTACCAAACTTTCTCCCGCCAGAGCGCTCTGATAATCGTGTGTGGGACTGTAAAGCTAAAGATGGCCGCTATGAATGGACGGGTGGCCACTGTCAGACAGGTCAATGTTACTAAAAAAATAACTGTTGCCGAAATAAGAGAGGAGTTAAGAAAATGTGGTGCCAAATTATCTGGCAACAAATGTGATCTGCAAGAAAGGTAATTGAATTTATTGTATTGTCAGTAGGTAGGTAGGTACTTTTGTAACAAAATCGTTCGCCCATTCTAACCTATAGAATTCCACTATGAAAACTGTCAATAGGTCTAGGTAGGTAGTACCTATCTTCTTGTAACATCTTGTACCAATTCATTCATTCTCTTGATTTCATTTTTAAATATGATCATGTATAGTTTTCAATTTAATAGCTATAAATTAATCATATCTTATGCATTGCAGACTGAAGATATGGACTGACAATAAGTTGGACAGAAAACTGTTCGAAACAAATATTGTGGCACCTGAAAGTCATGTGGAAGTACCTCCAGAAGAAGATTTTCATGGCATCGCAATTAACTTGCTTCAACGAGAAGTGGCTCGATTTTCACTTGAAATTATTGGAGAATGGAGAATCGATTTAACTACAACCAAGCAATTTTTAATAAGGCTCAGGATGATAAATGATGAGGAGAGATATCAAAAAGTTACCATTACTGAAATGTTATCAAAGAATTTATTGTTTTTGCTTTAATTTACTACATAGTAAATAAATGAATTTTATATTTTCCTAATTTTTGATTTGTGTATTCCATTCTTTTACCTCTACCTTCTTATATTTCTACTTCTTGTAATTTTTATTGACCAAAGAACATGTGGCCAGCTCAAACTTTTACTGATTATTTTGTCAACAGAAAATAGTCTTCCAATCAAATTACATGTACATGTATATAGTGTCATAATATTTTTCTTCCTACATAGGTACTTTCAATAGCATAGAAAAAGTGAATAAAGCAAGATATTTAACAATGTCACATGTGGTTACAAAATCATTACAAACTGCCGTCACCTTCAGTTTTGTTGTTACACATTTCAACATAAGACAACCAATATTTTTTCTGATATTTCCGTGGAATTGATTTTAGAATCGGTGGCTTCATGTTGCACAGCATTGTACAGTTGTAGTTGATTTGGTTTGCCATAGGCCACAAGTGTGAAGGCATCGGTTCTCGCATAATTTTATTTATTTTCGACAGTCCGATTAGTCGCTCTACATGTATTCGGCGATTAGCAATTTTTCTCGTTTCCATAACTTCACTCTCCGTTAGTTGCTTTTTGCCTCGAAGAAAGGGTGGGATGTTCAGTGCAACGTTTCGGGCTTCAAGAAGATCCGAGATTTCGAATCCGCGATCAGCAAGGATCGTTGTTCCTTCCTCTGGCAAGGAAGCAAAGTTACTCAACGTAACAATTTGACGGTCGCTTGTAGATCCACCGTAAATATCGGAGCAGAAGATTATTTTTCCAGACTCATCGATCCCCACCAAACTTTTGAATGTAGTTCTATTCTTATACTGTGAGTAGGTTAATTGATGGTAGGCAGGGTTTTCACTCTTCAGTATGGGTATTTCTGTGCAGTCTATAATGCAACGATACTTGTCAGGATCCTGGTTTCCAAGTGACCAAAAGTCAACAGATCTTAAAGAATTGAAAATGAGGTCAGTCCAGTATGAAAAAATCTTAGTTACTGTCCTGGGAGGAATACGGAAAAGAAATGCAAGCATTGTATAATCCAAATTATGTTTGTATTTGCATAGTGTCATAAGCAGCTGGTCTTTTGTACTGCATGTACATACAGGAACTATTGGTCTAGGTGCAACTAGGAAATTATGTAAACAGTCAAATCTTTTACTTTCGAACCCACAAAAATATAGTACCTCTTTCTCTGTAAGTAGCTGATAAGCAATAAAGTGGTCAATTCTGTTTGTCATAAATGTCTGAGTAGAAACAGATTGAGTAGCAGGTATAACTGGAGGATCTACATTCGAGGGTAAAATGTTTATTGGTTGCACTTGCACAGAATCTGGCGACACTTCGTTTTCATCCTGGTCGGTTTCGGCTTCGGCTTCGTTTTGAGCGATGGTTACTTCTTGCACGGTTCTTTTCTTCAGCCGGTCTTCTCGGGCTGTGTGTCTCTTCTTTGGACTTAAATCTGTGCTGCGTTTCGGAAGATTTTGGGTGGGCACTGCCGATGTATTTAATATCTTGAACTCACCTGAAACAATATTATAAAATAATTTAGATACAAAAATAACCTTAATAAAATGTATGCATGAAGGTAAATAAAAATTATTCTGGAATTAGATAGGTTAGGTACCTAGACATAAAATTTTGTTTGTTTATTGAAAAAAATCTGACAGTAGATAGGTAGGACCTGGATAGTAGAATCAAAGTGACAGTTAGGTTTTGGCGCTCCACATTATTATTACTAGGCACGATTGAAATAATGCTTAATTAATGAGATAGGTAGTATTATATTGTCTTACCCTGGGAAGTGATTGTATAATCCGAATCTCGAAAATGCAAACTGCACACTCTCTGCCATGGTTGAGCTTTCTTAGCTAATCTTAAATTAACCAGCCATTTCTTCATAAGTTCGTGTGTTTTTGGAAAACTATGGAACTTTAACTTCTGTGCATTGCCTACAACATATTTGGATTTACACTGTGGAACAACACAATATTGAACCATTGTCAATAATGAAACAAACAAAGATCTGACAGACCTCTATTCCGCCATTAAAATAGCCTTGCGTACTCGGAAAGTTTGACCTTGGCGCCAGACCTATCCCACACGCAATTTACAGCGCATACGGCGGCGGATTCATCGTCCCATCTTTGAAACGCCCTATCAGTCAACCGAGTTCCGAGATATGGCAACACCTCGGTTTTCAAAATGGCTGCTGAAATAACTGCACTGCCACATATAATGTATATCTATAAATTATGTGTATCATTTTAAGCTTTCTGAATATGTTTTCATTGTAAAGAGAGGGAATTATAATAATTTATAAATTTGAATGACGTCATTTGCGGTCTCATAAATAGGAAAATTCAATTTAAACTGTTCCTATTCCATAGAGATGGCCTTCCGAATAGTTTGGCGATAGTTTCGGACCGATATGTCTACCAGTTTTCGAGACATGACATTACTTCCGATTTCAAAATGGCGGCTGCAATATATGACCCCTTGAATTATAATTTAAGCATGATTACATTTTATTATAAGCTGTCTCAAATAATATATTTATTGCATCAAAATGTAAATTTGTGAGATTAATGAAATGTGTGACGTCATTTCCGGTTTCGGTTTGGAAAACTGCAAATATTACTGATGATAATGCAAAAAGTTGACCGTCTAAATTGTTCAGCGCTGCTCTCGTTCAAATCCATTTAGCCGTTATTGAGATATGATGTCACTTCCGGTTACAAAATGGCAGCTTCCGTTTTTTTATAACAAGTCACAAAGACGTCAAAAGTACATACGTTTCATAAATATCAAAATAATCGGATCAACCTTTGTTGCCGAAATGCCAATCTATGTATTTAAAACTTCATGACGTCATTTCCGGTTTCTTTATCATAATGTTTAGTCCTTTGCTACACTGATACTGCATAAAGATGACCGTCTGAATCGTTTGGCGCAAATTTCGTTCCAATCGGTTCAGCCGTTGACAAGATATGACGTCACTTCCGGTTTCAAAATGGCGGCACAAAAAAAGTCAAAGGGAGGAGGGCAAATCAGACGCCAAAAGTGCACACGTGGTAAAAATGTGAGATCAATCGGTTCAGCTATTTAGGCTGTGGCCTTGTTACCGGATTTGAATTCCAGGAGACTACTACTACTACTACTACTACTACTACTACTACTACTACTACAACTAAGATTAAAACCGCCCTAAAAAACGATTTTCACGGCCCTCTAGCTCGCAAAGGGCGTAACCTGTTGTTCCCAAATTTGGTATATAAGGTAAGGTGGGACATAGCTCGAAATTAAGATATTTCGTAACAATGTGATATTTCCCAATTTTAAGATCCAGTAGGCCGAAATGCCACTTTGATGCTTACAGTAATAGTGGGTTGCTCCAGCCTTTTTAAATGAGAGTGTGCGCGCGCCGTACGACTTGGCTGGCGTGGAGCGACCGCTCCACTAGATTCCATAAAGTAGCACTTGGACAGCTGCATGATGAATCCATACTTTGAATGTAAATCACTAGTTTGCGAGATGTGGCTTTCAATCGGCTTACACAGGTTAGGGTCGTGCCTCTAAATCAGGAAAGCGGTATTATTGAATGTTATCCGTAATCTCAGTTTTGTTCAGCAAACATTACAAAAGCGAAAATCTCTCCTATCAATGCGATGGATAATAAATGAAAACAGAAATACCTATGAATTACATAAAAGCTTCTGGTCACTCAATTAGAGCCTGCTCCAGGTTCGATGTTTTTGTGTTGAAAGCCATCTATTTTAAGAACGGAATTAAAAAATAATGTTCGTGGTAAATAATCATTGAGCTCATTGACGTAGCGAGCGTCTCCATTTGGCACTTTTGACACTTTATTTTTTTGTTCTTCCCGACGTTTCAGGTCTCAAGTTGTTTTTCCGAACGATCTGAAATTTTGCACTCTTGCTTAGTCTGGGATTGTTTTTGAGCGCTGCCCTCTGATTGGCTCAAAAATTAAAATTTCCTATAGCTCACACCGTTTGACGTCTCAAATCGAAATTTTTCACATTTTTTGAGACCGTCGAATAGTTTTAAGACTATATTTTTTTTGTATATACGATTTCATATATATACTAAATCCGTTTGTAATATTGAATATTATTGAATATTGAATATATTGAATATATTGAATATACGGATTTCGTATATACGAAATCCCTTTGTACATGTTGCGCGCTTCGGTGCTCGCTCATCAACGCGTTACACCGAGCGTTTTCCTATGGTTATCTTCATTCTCTTGGTATCGGAGACCTCGACCCTTGCCAATGCGATGTCTCTGATGTCCAGTTGGTAGAGCGCTCGCCCGGCCGGCGGGAGATCCCGGGTTCGAGCCCTATTCTACAGTACAAACCATAAAACACGCAACCGACATAGAACCTGTTTCGAGTAAATTTACAAAACGAGTTGAACCTCTGCTTTGCCACTTGTATAAGTCACAACTTCAACACAAGTTATACTTACTAAGGATTTTTAGAAAATCTTAACGAGCTCAATGGATAAGATTAATGATTATAGGTATGATGAATCCAAGGGTACTACTAACTCAATAATTTCAAATAAGTAACTTGGGTGCTTCATGCACGTGTTGCACTTCGCACAAATTCAAATATTTAGGTTAAATTAAAACACAGTCTCTGGATGTTTCACAAAATTTGGTTTATTTTTATTTACAACCTCAATATTTCTTCCTCTATTCAGTGGGCTTCTTCAGGAGTTAGACAGATTTAAAACGAAGAAAATAATTGAAAATATCTTCCAATAGGCTGACAAAAAAGTCGAAGAATTTTATAAAACAAGTCTCACAAGTTCAAAGAGAGCACCAGATGAGAGGTGTAAAGCTAACTAATCAAGTGTATAATCAGATTGTTGATTAAATCTGTTCATAACACATCCGTTTATTTGCAAAAACCCGGAAACCTCTCTTCCACAATGTGTTAAAGTTGCAACATAAATCCCTATAAGTAATTAATTGTACTAATTAGTTGAACACTAAGACAAATACGACGGAAAACAAAGTTGCGTGAGCGTTGTTTAGGAAGGAGTTCATAAACACACTCAAACACTTGAATTGTATTCAGCTGGTGAACATTTAGAGACATTCAACTTTCGCCCTTCATCCCCTCAACGCAGAATAATCAGATTGTAGCTTTCTCTACTCTACCAAATCATAATCATATTATACAGCAAATTTGTGTCGAACGTATTGCTGAAAGCGATTTCATCATATTAATACGACGATAGTTCAACGAGAATGTGAAGCAAATGTAATAAGATGAGTTGTAGTAGGTCGTGAGCAAGAAAGACGTGGGTATGCAACGGAGGAAAGAGTGGAAGGATAGTTGAGGAGGACATCAGGTGGAGCTGTGTTTGATTGTCATTTCTAATAGTTCAACAATATCTCAAGAAAATTATTTTAGTACCAACTTCAGTAGAATGGTTTTCTCTGATGCCAAGTTTAGATTCAGGGATGTCGATGTAGATGCGGAGATGAACTTCAACTGTTGACTAAGTACATTCTTGAAATGAGCTTCAAAGAAACTTGATGTGAACATGACTGGGTCTATTACATCAATAGGGAAGTCTCCTCATTTTTTCTTAAATTGAAAATAAAAACTAGAGGAAAAATGATAAATGTCAACACTTGTTTTCCTTGTCTAGTTTGTCATTTTCATTGTCAAATCTCGCATTGAAATATCGCCTAACATTCAGGCTGGTAAAACGGAGTTGGACAACATGAACGATTATGACGTAGACAGCAATGTTATCAGCAACCGGTCTCATCATGATTATGCATTGGGTTTATGTGATTCAATACACGTTTTTGACGTCATTTGTCCCTTGGGTCGTTCTTGCGCTCGCGATAAGTGACTCTTTTTATTCAGATTCGATTAAAGCTTTGCTACTAGAGTATTTATCCCACAGATTAAATTTTTTGATCATCGAGATCAGAAACGTGTATATTTTTAAAAATCCAAGTATTTATTTCATTCTACATTCTAAGAGACTTCCCTATTGACGAATGCACGAAATTCATTTTATCGTATTTTATTGATTGAGCTTGATTTCATGCCTTTCGCACCTAAGGTAAATGTTTGTATAAATATTTCTCACAAAAAGTCTATGTGACTGGAAAACATTAATTTCGATACTTCATCTCTGAGAGCTATTAAAAATGTCCATAAGTTCTTACGTATTTAACTGATTGGGATGAAAAATTGTTAAATAAGAGACAATGTTGGTCTTAATGACCATGCAAAATATGAGTTTGATCAGATTAATCGAAGACCATTTTCATTTTTCAGCCCATCAGGAGATGTTTATTTTAATTTTAACAAATTAATGGATTTCCAAAAAAAATATTAGGTATGCAAACAGAAAAGGTTGTCTCTGCATGTGTGCAAAATTTCAGATCGATCGAAGAAAACTGTGACATGTACAGCCTCACCCAACAGAAAAAAAATTGGTCCGTTCTGACCAATTGGAGACAAAAGGAGACGCTTGCTTCGCTCGCTTAATTATGTACCAGGGTGCTTAGAAGCTATTTTCAAGTTATATTATACTTTTATATTGATTGAGTGTATTCGAGAAAATATGGAACACAACTGACCTCTGGTGGATTTTGTGGTACTAGGTAAATGGCGGCTATCAAGGGCGCATTTGCATAAATATAAATACAAGTATTTGATATAGTTGTTTGTTATGACCAAGAAAGTAAATTTATAGCTAAATATCAATTTAATTTGTTTTTTTTCACTGCTTTATGGAAACACGAAATGTAAAAACAAACAAATTAATATGTGGACCTGATAGTAGCCATCTTGCCAGAAGTGGCTCCATCACGTACCACTTATTTGTGGGAATATGATCCACTTTTCATATACTTTTCTAGATTGCTCTTTTAATTTTTTGAATCATCCATGCTGTGTATTTCTCTGTTTTTTATTTTTTTGACATTCAAACTATTGTACTTTTTGCCTTGAAAAAGAGATCACCACGGACCTCGAAACGTCGGCACAAATAAAGTTGTTTCATACACGATAATAACCCATTTCATTTCAATAATATACATATAAATGTATACATGTACGTACATTTCAATGCAATATGGATGTATATGTTTACTGTGCGTTGTGGACGCATTTCCGGTTCGAGAATTTGCACGTACCCGTACTCGCTCATCAACGCATTACACTGAGCGTTTTCCTAGTACCATTTCTGTCTTTCTTTTACTACCTTACTTAATACCTTACCTTACTCAGAACTGTATTTAAACTAGATTAAACTAATGAAAAATTGTCTTTCCCCCAGCAAAATAAACAAGAACCCTAGCAACCATGGGGATGAAACTACCCTATATACTAATTTAATAAAAAAGAGAGCACGTCATCTTATTGAGACCCTTGCCGAAATGTTGAATGGAATGTTCACTTAATTCCAGCAACAAAAAATCTCTCTCCAATTAAATCAGCTCTCCATTATCACAGCAAATTGAATCTCAGTCTTTGAAGATCTTCTGAAAGCAATAATAATTCAATAAAACGCTGCTCAGAGAGTCTTCTATGAGTTATTAAAGAGAACAACTTCTACACCAGTGGCGGCTCTCCACGGGGTTTGGTTGTGGGAGGGGGAGGGGGGGGGGGGGGGCGAGCCGCATCACACGAACTTGTAATATTTGAAAACATGTTAGAGGGTATTATCAAATACAAAACCACTTGTCACCTTTTCGTTATAAGTTATTTTTATTATTGTTATTGACGTCACTATTAAAGAATCATCAAGTATGTTGTTACCTATACAAGGATAATGCTCTGTGTAACGCGTTGATGAGCGAGCCTATTTTCGTTTGAAAGAAGTGATCTACATAACTTGGAAAATATAACGAAATCAATCTAATCAAATGCTTCAAAGGAGCAGTGATAGTCTTCTTTGTATAAATTTGATAGATATTTCAAAGCATAAAATGTTAATAAAATTTAAATCCTTGAAATTGACAGATTTGTCTGAAAATGGCTAAAAACTATAAAAGTTTGGTCCAATTTCCATACAAATTTAAAGTTGATCAGTTCCACTTTCAACATTTCAATGTTTCAACTAGTGGCATGATCTTGTTTACAATTACACCTGTGACTGCTACGCGTGTGACATTAGCGCGTGTGCAAAGTTTCAGATCGATTTGTTGAAAGGTGTGCAGACTTGGGCAGTGCCTACAAAACAAGAGAGAATGTTGTCTTGGTTTTTAGGACAGATGGTGCGAGGAAGTTTGAGCATGTTCAGATAATTCTACAAACATACCTCTGCATGATATGCATTACAATCACAGAGCTACGGTTTCAAAAGGAATTCTTCCCTCGTAATATATCAATTATCTAACAGTTCTTTTTGTTGAGCTAAAGAAGAGGATCCCATAATATACTTTTATGACTGTCAGCTCGCTTTCGCAGGCAATGTGAGTTTTATAGAGAAAAAGTATAAAAAGGGGTTTGCAGGGAAATGCGTCTCGTTTTCGATTCTGCTTGCAGCGAACAAAAGTATCACGCACCGCCACTGCCTAGTTCTGCGCCAACTGACGTAGACGGCGACATTTTATATAAACTTCCAGCTCCTTCTTCTCCGCCATAAAACGATTAGTTTTCTCTGGAATTTGTTCACGCGCCGCGACGCCTGGGAGACGCAGATAAGACGCCGTTACGTCATCGCGTCGCTATAGTCTGACAAACTACAGCAGCGCCCGGCGACGGAGTACAACCGGCTGTGGTGATTTACATGATGGACTCATTCATCACTGCACTTTTATATAGGCAGAGTGTCGTTCCATGGGCAATGGAGAACAAGATGAAGGACTTGTAGTTCAAATTGTTATATAACAATTTATTAAAAGCAATTGGTCCCATTCCTGACATGAGTTGTCGACTCTTCTCCTCCTTCTACTCCTCCTTCCCTCATCCTTCTCCTCTTCCTCTTCCCCATCCTTCTTCTGCTTCTCATTCTACACTTTATTCATTTTTGGAAGGATCACAAATTTTGCTTGGTCAGTCCTCAAATTCTACAACCCATCTCTTTTCTTTAACTTCATGTGACATATTTGGCTTTGGAATCCACTCGTATATAATTTTTGGTCTACTTTTTATAATATAATTTATTTAATTTATAAATCATTAATAATTTTCGCTCAGTCCCTTTATTTTTTAACGAAGACGAATTTGTTCCCGTTTAATATAGTTTCCCGGCCATAAGGATAACATGATCGTAAATGATTTCATACCGAAATGATTTCGTTTTCATTATAGAATAAGGGCCTAGCCAACTATGAACCAAAATTAATTAAATCCAAACTATTTATTCATTTTGTATATTACTTTTTAACTTCAACGATTAAAAGAAATATTATTTTCTATGTGTTAAACCAGAATGGTACAAGTCGCACAATAAAGTTGTGTCTCTTTTGTTCTTCGTCTATACATGAAAAACCAAAACATGATCAAAATTAACGACCTACATCATGTATTTACGACGGCGTCTCATTTTAAACAAGTTTCTGAACGCATTACTTCAAATGCATTGTGTTTTTCTGGAATGTAATGTGTTTATTTGCTTATTTCTAACATCCATGTCAAAACAATAAAGAGAAGGACTGGAATACACAATAAGAATAATGTGACAATAGTTGAAGATAGTGAAATTTTAAAACTAATAAAACGCTCAGTGTCGCGTTGGTTAGCGAGCATCGATTCGTGCAAAATCTCGAACTTGAATATCGTAACGAATAGAAAACATATACATCCATATTGAATTGAAATACGATAAATCACCATAGAAGTACATACACCTACTTGAATTCATTGAAACTGAGAATAGCCATAGAGATTCACTATGCACAAAGAGAATAAGATCCAGTTGCATTGGAATTCCATTGGAAAATGTGTAAAATATCGTAATATGAGAAAATGGTAGTTTTAATGGCAATGTAAAATTTGATATTGATCTGTCTATTTTATTTTTTCAGCCTATCTGGAGAAATTTATTTTAATTTTAACCAATCAACAGATTTCCATGAAATGTAAAACACTAAAACTATACGACGGCCTAAAAAAGTGCAGGAGTGCGCTACAGACCATTTCTAATGTTCAACCATGCAGACGGCAGCGCTCAAAAACTCTAGTAAGTGTACACTTAGCAAGGCAGTGGGTGGTGACGGCTTGTTCCTTGTTCATCGGAACACAGCCTTGCTATCACTCGATGGTTCCGAAAACGTCCACGACATCATACACTACTAAGTTGGAATGACAGAATGTGTGCAAGTGTGACTTAATGTGGCGTCTGGAAACAAACAAACATAGTACAAACAAAAGAGAGAGTAAGTGTCCAAAAGTGCCGAATGGAGACGCTCGCTCAATGACAATGTGAAATGAGGCAGAATGTAGCATTGCGTCTCTCATTGAATCATGCTGTGACAATTGCGCGTGATTTCTTATTTCATTTCGCCTCTTGTAGTCGGCAAGCGGTGTGAACGCGAGAAGCGCCAGCACTTGTCGCTATCCTCAGGGTGTGAATTTCACGCTGTTTATGGCGCAGTCGGGACATCTGCCACAGATTTGCATCAGATTCAGATTGAATTTTAATCAGCTTCATCGGGAATCTGTTATTGGAAAGATTATTCAACATCCCGCACTCAGAGAAAGGCTCTCATTGGTCAATATTGGATCGATATTTGATTATTAATCGGAATACATTAGTGATTAGCATATTTGTTTCCCAGTTTGTCTTGAACAGGTTTTCACTCCACATTGAAATCTTCAATCAAACTCTTTATTCACCCTGTTTTACTGAAAGATGTGTTATAAGTTTTTGGGTGCATAAAACGGAAGATTAAATGTAAAATGTAGAAATTAATAATAAAAAAACTGTAACCTCACAATGTATTGGTATTTATAAATAAACAAAACGAGTCCCCAGTGGCATGCTGAATTAAGGCAGTCAGAGGATAATGCACCAAAATAAAATTTTCTACAAATGGAAATAAATGGCCTCTTTCCCAGATGTAGGTACACACTTTAGGGCAACTTTTTAACGATACTGGAGTTTATAACAAGAAAGTCATACTGGTTTAATTCCAATTATCCTAAAATTTATATTAATTAGTCAAACAGGAGGTAAAGAAAGAATAAAGATCACGTTTTACACTACTCCTATCAGAACACTAATTTCTTGGAAAATTACTTGTATTATTTTTCGTCCAGCTAAATACAACTCTCATGTATGGAACTCTGCACTTATCTATTTTAAAACAAATGTCCTTTGCCTGCTTCTTCCCATGACCAAGTATCTCATACATTCCAGGAGCCATCTTGTAGTGTTAAGTCGGCGTATCGTAGGTACCAAGAGTCAAGAGCAGATAGAATGAATCACATTCATCACATTGTTGTGTGGGCAACACATTGTTGGATGCTACACTCATGTAATTTAGGGAGAAGGTAACTACTAATTTAAAAAAAGTGAATTTAAAAAAATGATAATACCTATACCCTTCGTGTTATCTTATTTACAACGCACGGCACTGAAACGTATGTATAATTAAATTAATATATTGCAATAGTATTTTTCTCTGCCAGCATATTAGGCTACGCTTGCAAAATCGGTCAAAATCACTCGATTTTAGCATCCCCTCCATTGTATTCGCTGATAGCTACCAACACTTCCTGCGGCAGACCTTCCCCACTTCACCTTTATGAGGAATGTACAAAATAGTGCGATAATATGCTGGGAGAGAAAAATACTATAGTATAATACAAGTAAGTTTGTCATTTCTGCTTTATCATTTCATACCCCCAGCGCCAATAGCGAGAGAAATCGGCAAAAATGTGTGGCGAAGAATCAGCAATTTTATAATCTCTCATTGGCCGTGGCCATAGCAACCGATAAAAATCCACAGATAACTCAACATAGCTCAGAATTGGTAAAAGGGAGGACCAAACTAATACTTTTATCAGATTCATTTACACTTCATACATTTTGCACAGCGAAATACCATTTGGCGTATTATTGTAAGAATGAATACAATGAGTAATATTTACTAACTGCTGCAACTAAGGGTATATGAGAATCACGTCAAGAGTTGCTAATTTTTTTCCAACCATCGCGCTGTCACTCATTTTCAGAAACAAACGAGAGTCAACACTCGGTGTCTACCAAGTCCCTTTCCTATGAGGTTCTGCTTTTGCTCTGAATTTCCTTGATACAGCCAAATACATTTCATTATTACTAGGAAAACGCTCAGTGTAACGCGTTGATGAGCGAGCACGGGTACGTGCAAATTCTCGAACCAGAAATGCGTACACAACGCACAGAAAACATATACAACCATATTGAATTGATTATGATCAGTGCTCGAAGTAGGAATTAAATAGTGGCGGTATGGTAACATAAGAATACCACGTGCGGGGTGGAGGGGGGGTGGGGGGGGGTACGATATTAGATGAGGGTCCAGATTCCAGAATTACACTGACAACCATTGTCATGTCATTAGTTTGATTAGTCTTTTACCTTGATGAAACAACTAAATTAAATAATGAATTTTACTTTATCTTGTAGTGGATGTTCATCATAGTTATGCTTGAAATATGCAGTCAAAAGATAACGATGAAATACGAGTAAATTAGAATCTAAAATTACGTAAATTTCCAAGAATATCTGATTTTAAGTATTCCGTTTTTTCTGAGAAGTAACGATATGGAATCAAATGTGTAAAGAAGTACCGGTATATCATACCGTCCCATACCGGCCCACTTCGAGCACTGATTATGATATCAACTTAAAAGTATATGCTTCTCATCGAAACTTTAAAATAGCATCTAAGCACCTGGTTCATAAAGCAAATCAGAATCAATTCAATTGGCACTGGAAAACATTCATTTCGATACTTCATTACTGACAGATATTAAAAATGTCAATAAGTTCATACGTTCTTAACTGATTGGGATGAAATTTTGTAAAATAAGAGACAATATTGGTCTTAATGATCATGCAAAATATGAGTTTGATCAGAATTATCGAAGACCGTTTTCATTTTTCAGCCTATCAGGAGATATTTATTTAAATTTTAACAATTGAATGGATTTCAAAAAAAATTATGGTGTGCAAACAGAGAAGGTTGGTTTTACATGTGTGCAAAATTTCAGCTCGATCAAAGAAAAACTCTGACCTGTATAGCCAAAATATGATTTTGATCAGATTTATCGAAGACCAGTTTCATTTTTCAACCTACCATCAGGAGATGTTTATTTAAATTTTAGCCAATTAATAAATTTCCAAAAATTTTGGGGTCTGCAAACAGAAAAGTTTGTCTCTACACGTGTGCAAAATTTCAGCTCGATCGAGGAAAAACTCTAGACACATATAGCCAAAATATGAGTTTGATCAGATTTGTCGAAGACCATTTTCACTTTTCAACCTATCAGGAGATGTTTATTTAAATTTTAACCAATCAGTAGATTTCAAAAAAATTAGGGTCTGCAACGCCCAGAGAATGTCCAAACACGTGTGCAAAATTTCAGCTCGATCGAAGAAAAACTCTGACCTGTATATCGTCAGTAACAGAAAAAAACAAAAACAAAAAAACAAAAAAAAAACAGAGGTCCGTGCCAAATGAGCCAAAAGGAGACGCTCGCTTCGCTCGCTCAATCAACGATCATGTACCATGACGGACGGATAACCAAATATTCTTACTAACTTATCTAAATACAATACATTTTATACATAGGTGTATCTAAACTATTTATCAATACGGAGAAAGAACATAGTTGTCACGTTAACATGCGATCCAGACAGGTTCGTGTTGGTGCGACGACTTGCTACGTTGCCACTCCGTCACGTCGGCTGCTGGAGCTAGCTGGAGTTGGCTGGAGTCCAGTAGAGTAGTTGGAGAGTCTCACGCCGTCACAAGAGCTCTCAGCATCACTCCAGAGATTTATAAACCAACATGGCGGCTACACAAATACGATAAATACAACACTTAACGAGAGGAACTGAACCGCCAAATGCAGGCAGAGTTTCGGAAAACGAGTTCCAGTTAGTTTCACTGGAACAATGTCATTTGATTTTGTGTTCAAACACAAATGTCCACACAAATGTTCTATGTCCACTTTCGCAATATCGAGCGATAGAAGGTTAAAGTTCGACAGGGGAACATAGGAAAGTCGGCTTGGTTTCTGCTGTACTGAGGTGGACGAATGCTTTGCAATATGACTTAAAATACAGACAAATATGTTCTCATTTTGGTGTACTCATGATGTAAAATGATGTACTCATTGAAAATGATATCATCATTACAAATGACATAATTTCTTTTAATCTCACAATAATACCCATGATAAGCTGAACATCTGTACTATAACTATTTCTATTTCATCATGTTACTATTTTTCGGCGTGTAAAGAACAGTTTTGTGTGCGTAGGTATTGAAGTTATGCGTTGTTATCGTAAGTAACTAATTTGAATGTTCAGTCTCGTTGATGTCCCTGAGTTATTGGAAACGGGAATTTTCTGTCGTCCATGCTAAGATCATAAAGAAAGAGAATTATTGTTATCTCTACTGTTGCTTTTTCATTCCTTCAGCCAATCTGACCTGAAAGATGAATACAACACAAAACTCGGAAGCCAATCATAAGTTATTTGATAAGAAGATCCTGCATTGTGGCTGAGAAACAAACTTTGTATTCCCTCGCAGAAACTGCTGACCGTAAACTTATTCAACTCTGCCAAAAACAATTCAGCAATAAGCAACAGTAAATCATAATAAACTAGGGCGAGAGCATATAAAAACCTACATTAAGCGCAATGATTTGTTTCGATCTAATAGAAATCCGTCGTCAAAGGTAATCCCCCATTCCGCTAAAAATATAATAAAGTTATTTAACTTAACTAGGAAAACGCTCTGAGTAACGCGTTGATGAGCGAGCACGGATACGCGGAACACCTCGAACCGAAATTATGTCTATCGAAAATATCATTAAAAGCCAATAAATCTTGAATTTCGTCAGACTTGAATAAAAATCTCTAAATATTCCTAAAATGTTAGTATCAACCCTTATGATTGAACTGTTCCTTGTTAATATTCAAAAATCACAGGATCTCTTTAAAAAAATATACCTGGGACCACTCAAATCATATGATATTAGTGTGTACACAATATCAGATCAATCTGTTGAACGGTCATTATTAGTTTCATTTCGTTTGAAACTTTCTGCTCTAACTACCTTGCCTTGAACTGAAGATTCGAAGTCGCCGTAAATTTGACAGCCAACACGCAAAATGTCACTAAAACTACAAAACCTTTTGAAAATAACTACAGATTTGACTGAAAATTGGCAAAAATACCTTAAATGTTGGTACCAATGACCATGCAAAGTTTTTAGTTGATCGGTCAATCGGTTCTAGTTTAAATTTCAAAAATCACAGGAAAAATGGTTTCAAATTTGAACCAATGGGTGGATTTGGCTGAAATTTATTATGATTGGGTACAATGTTGGTTGCAATGACTTTGCTAAATTTCAAATTGATCAAACCAACCAATCGAAAGATAATTTTTTTAAAATTTGCACCAATCAGGGGATTTCAAAAAAATTAGGGTCTGCAACAATCAGAAATGTTACGTACTTGTGTGCAAAATTTCAGCTCGATCGAAGAAAAACTCTGACCTGTATATCGTCAGTAACAGAAAAAAAAAAAAAAAAAAAAAAAAAAAAAAACAGAGGTCCGTGCCAAAAGAGCCAAAAGGAGACGCTCGCTTCGCTCGCTCAAATATACTTGCATATAAAGAGCTCAGTTTAATTTCAATTAAATATTTCATTGTAATGTTTATTCGTCTAGATTGGTCACAATCAGGAAACTGGGAAGGAGTGACCTCTGGTATGCAAATCCGAGCTTGACTGCATGAGCGACCTCGCTTCGTCCTCAGAAGCTGAACCCTTCAGATGATCACAACAAGATCTTGTTCAATGAAGGATGTCCTAATGATGAAATCCCCTAAGCCGCCAGCTACGAGAGCAATCTGTTATTCATCGTGATGCTGGTGTGCACGTGAGATGCAGATGCGATGGGGAATGGCAGGTGTATTCTACGAGTGTTATTGCACCCCGCGGTGCAGTAGAATGTCTCGTGTACATGTGGCGCCGGGATTATTGTGCCGATCACGAAGTCCATCCGCGGCAGTCGCTGCCATTTCTCTCAATCATGCTTCAGCTCGACTCAGATCTCAAGTTCATTGCACGAAGATAATACTGTGTAGCAGAACTCCTCGTTTATTTACTACAGATGCTCATGCACTTTGGTGGAACCGTGTTTAGTTTGTGTCCTACTTCCTTACAAAACCTGTGAACATTTACATTTTCGTTGCAAAACTTATAGAAATGAACAATCAAAGTAGATTATCTTGACACAGAAAATGTGGAATACACGTCAAAACTCCCAGATCTTAATAATTGAGCGAGCGTAGCGAGCGTCTCCATTCTGCACTTTTGGACACTTTCTCTGTTTTTTTTGTGTTTGTCAGTCAGTCAGTAATAGTTAGTTAGTTAGTTAGTTTGGCCCGACGCTACAGGTCACATTTTTGTCTCAATCGAGCTGAAATTTTTCACACATACTAATATTATTCTAACTTAATCGTGTATAGTTTTTGAGAGCTGAATTCTGATTGGTTCAAAAATTAAAATATATCATGATTGGTCGAAAATCAAAATGCTCCGATTAAGTTCACACTTTGCAGGGACATTAATACTACTATTTTCTCTTATTTTACAAGTTTTCAGCCCAATCATTAGATAACTTATGAACTTATTGACATTTTTCAATGTTTTAACGGGAAATTCCACTGCTTTCTGGATTGTTTTATGTAGTACGTACCAACCAAAGAGTATAGATGACTATTCTCAGTTTTAATGAAAACATATTCTTCTTGATTGTGTAGATTATTGCAATTCACAAGGGATTTATATTATGTATATGTATACCTACAATCTAGGTATCAAATATTTTTTTGTATATGGATCGTGTTTCACAGTCATGTTAGAAGCAACGTTTTGACTTGATAGCAAGCACAATATGTAACATCTCATAATTTACATATTTCCAGCCTAATTAAACAAGAATTTACAGACTTATTGCTTTGACACTTATTTACACTTAAACACTTATTTTAAGTGTTTTGAATAGCTGTTCGTTCACAGAGATTGATGGAGACGTATCAAATTCATGGTACATTGATCTGTTATTCAATTTTCCTAGAACGTTTAATGAAAGTTGCGATGAAAATCAGTAATAATGTATAGTTAGTTATCATTGATTGAATTGATCGTGCTCGATTGGCGATGTCGCGCGTGTCGGTGCTCGCTCATCAACGCGTTACTCAGAGCGTTTTCCTAGTGTATCAAAATGAAATCTATAAGTTGTGTCTCAGTGATGTCTTAGTTTGAATTTGAATTGAGCTGCTTACAATGAAATCTTCTGCCAATGCGTGTGAATGTCGTAAAGGTTTGTAGTGACGAGCGTAAAAGTCCATATTCACTCTCTGCTCTGCGTAGAACGCGACATTCTCAGGGTATGTAAATGTTTTTTAGCGTTACCACTAGGAAAACGCTCGGTGTAACGCGTTGATAAGCGAGCCTTCGTATTAATTCGAATCAGTGTGAAATCTGCTCCTCTACAGACCTTGAGTAGCCATTTGAAGATAATCTAACTGATTAATCAAAGTGGCAGTGATAAAGATAGGTATATGGTACATTTTGACATATATTTCAAATCAAGCATAAAAATGTCAGTAAAATGTCAATAACTCTTGAATTTAATTTCAGATTTGACTAAAAACACTTGTAATGCTAGTCCCAATAGCCATGAAAAATTTGGTGATGATCGGTCAAACGATCTCAGTCACAGACTTTCTTTCATATTGCCAAGCTTAAGTAGGTACAAACTATAAATCGAGTTTCCGATTAAACTAACAGACCGATCTTACTGAAAATCACTATGACACCAAACAGCATAGTAATATAAGTTTTGTGAAATAATTGGCCTGATCCGTTACTTCGTTTGGCCGGAGAAGCAAAAGGCACAGACGACAGACAAACAGACATACAAAAAAACAAGGATTCGAGCCATAAGTTTCAAGTGGAGACGCTCGCTCGATAAGAATGTATTCTTAGTAATAACTGCATCATTTCATTTCATTCGATTTCTGTTCTGGATAATAGTGTCGATATTCGTGCCATTCAAACCTCTTTCCACCCGTCCAAAAATGCAATTCCGATCTCTATGCTAACGATGCCATCCAGTAGTTTTGTTTACTTCCGTTCATGGAGCATTTTATAAAGTTTCTAAGTTCGTTACCCCCCATATCCGATCCTCAACATAAAACTCGGACCATCTTCTCTCTCTCATCGCCCGGATACTGAAATGAAGTTCTCTTCCTTTCGAGTTGCTTCCGATATTTTCGTCACATGTGAAACTTTTTCAAAATGTGTTTTTGTGCTTCCTATCTTCCCGGTATCTATCTCGGCGGTCTAGTTGTGAAAAGTATTTCACCGTAGTGATAAATATCCTAAAATAGAGTTGGATATTGGATCGCATTCTTCGCCTTCACCGAGAAGACGTAACATTGGATTGAGCCTTGGTTCATGAACATGTGTGAAATATAACATACTGCGCATGAGTTGGTTGATTTTATATACAATCTTAAATAAAGCCCGATGAAGAAATATTATTTTGAATATGAGAAAGAGATTTGCAGCTGCCCAAAAGTTTTGAAAGGATCAACGCTTTTAAAGCTTTATCAGCTGCACTATCTTGAGCTTTGATTTGTATCTTGGTAACGAAATAATGACCACATGATTATCGTATTACACTAGGTGCATGGTTCTTCCACACATGTATTCGAACAGGGAAATAAGTTCTAAGATCTAGTGATCAGTATTCCTATTATAGTGTTCAGATGTCAGTTTGATCAGAAAAACTGTCAGAATATACAGACAAAAATAGAGACGAGTTACAAAAATGTCAAAAGAAGGCGCAAACTCAGAACTTACACGAGCCTCTTTTGTTTTACATCAGTAATACCAAAAATTTGAAGTTTTCTTCCGAGAAAGGATATTATGTTGCAACGTTGAAACTCAGATTTTATAAATACCTAGAGGTAAATCGATGTATTTTTGTAATGTGAGTGATTACTCTTTGTCCAGATTTCTCCGGAGCCTTCAATTCCAGGTCTCCATTAAAACTATCAAAAATCGCCAAAAAGCATAGAATCACTTATATTCTGAATGGTGCCATCAAGATTCAAGTGTATTTATTTGAATAGCAATTATTACACAATTACGGTAGCAAATATGTCTATGATTAAATAAAAATAAATTATAAATAAGAACAATAAGATAAAATACATTAGATGCAAGAAAAACTAATTTAGGTGAATTGTGCCACTTTGAAAGCTCTTGCTGTTTCTGGCCATTCCTCCAGACTCCAAAATTCCAGCTTATTCCAGTTCTGTTAACTTAACAGGATTCACTCGTAGCTTGTATGAATGGTCCCTTCGTTGAGAATAGTAAGGACTTTTCTGAAGCCTCTGACCTATTTCTCCCCACCCCCCCCCATATCCAACAAAGGCTCTTTACAAATTACAGAGTCGGTCAAGATCAAGATGGCGGCAACAATGAGATGACGTTACGTGCAACTATGACTCATAATCTTACATCCTTTTAAGCCGATACAATAATACGTCCTTTCTGGCTGCTATAGGCTCCGCCTCAAGGCCATAACATCTCGAGGAGGAGAGGAGGAGGAGGAGGAGGAGGAGGAGGAGGAGGAGGAGGAGGAGGAGGAGGAGGAGGAGGAGGAGGAGGAGGAGGAGGAGGAGGAGGAGGAGGAGGAGGAGGAGGAGGAGGAGGAGGAGGAGGAGGAGGAGGAGGAGAAGAAGAAGAAGAAGAAGAAGAAGAAGAAGAAGAAGAAGAAGAAGAAGAAGAAGAAGAAGAAGAAGAAGAAGAAGAAGAAGAAGAAGAAGAAGAAGAAGAAGAAGAAGAAGAAGAAGAAGAAGAAGAAGAAGAAGAAGGAGGAAAAGAAGACGTAATTTATGTACAGATTAATTTCATTCTATAAGTATTCGTTAAAAAGCATTTCGATTCTGCATTTAGCACCACCTTGAGTCTCGACGCTGTGAGAAGCTAAGACGTGGACTCGTCGCTCGGGTAATGGAGCTGTTAGTCTCCGACGCAACACCTGTGACTAACACGAGCCAGCAGCCGGCTGATTATACCTACCTCTGCCACCAAGTAACGCGGCAAGAAAAGCTCTCTGTAGCGTCTTACTTACAGCCGAGCCCAGTTAACACCAGCCCCCCCCCCCCCCCCCCCTCCGTCCCTCCGCTGCACGCCTGATTAAACATTCATGAGAAGGGAACTTTACTCGAGGGAGAGGGACTGCGTGCTTTTATACCAGGACTTTTGACCCGAGCTTTCTGTCGAGTGGAATGATTCCGTCTTTGAGGTGAATTATTATAGATACAATTAAGATGTCGACACATCACATATTCATGATTGTTATTCACTGATCGCAAATATGAAAATAAAACATGATTAATTACTTTCTAAAAGGGGCAAAAAAAGCTTGAAAATCTTGTACTTTGTGAGAATACTCACTCTTCAGAGGTTGTGTAAATAAAGTGGGTGTAATTCAGAGTTGACAATATCAATCCTAAGCCAATCAGATTTCAGAGTTTCACTCAAAATGCAATTTCATTGGCTAGAAATTGAAATTGCCCAAATTGAACTGTATGATGTGATCTATTTCTACTGCATCAGCATATTATGGAAAGTATAAGCCGTCTGAGAGAATACCACTAGATTATATCCACTGTCATTGCAATGAAGTTCCTTATAACATTCATCCTGACACTCTGGATCCTGACCTGATATCGCCAAACGTGGCTGCTACGATGGGGCTGAGTTCAAGGTCGGTGCTACTTTTAGACGGCTGGGTAGTGGGCTTGACCTTGAACAGGTATTTAATCGATTTAATTCAATATTTTTTTTTAATTCCCTAGTTTTTTTTAAATAAGGCTGTACACACGTCTTCCTAACTGTTAACTCAAAGTTATTTCATAGATTGGATTGATGTATTAGTTATATTTTATCTACAGATTTTAGTGCCATATTTTTTACCAATTTTCAGGCACCAAAGAAAAAGTATAAGGGAATCTTAGATGTACTTAGTTGTCAATAAATATTTCAGGTTTTGACAAATTTTGCTGAAAATGTGTAAAATATCATGAAATGTTGTTTTCCAAGACTTTTAAATTTCAACTTGACAGCAAATCGGACAGGTATTAAGTTTGATCACATGTATTCAAATTGTCTGCTAGATCAGATGTATTAGTTCATGATCAGATCAACTGTGTTAATTCTATCGTACCAATTACTGAAAAGAAACAAACAAGGAAACAAAAGTCGAGATTCGAGCCAAAGGAGTGAAAAAGGAGATGCTCGCTTAATGTATTTGATGGTTGTATGTAATTATTTTAGATTTCCTGCTTCTGAAATGCTCTAAAGCAAAGTGTGTAACTGTATAAACGGACCATCACTTAGCTTACTAATAGCATCCATTTCATTTTGTCTTCCGTTTGCTTCAAGTTTAAACTAACTTCTCTATAAAACTGTGTTCTTGCTACTGCTAGGAAACTATACACAGCGATTGCCTCTAAAGTTAGATCCCTTATGAAGCACGATAAGTTGGCTTATTTCGTCGAGAGTTGGGAGGTTGTTGTCTTCTGGCAAACAAGGCAGAAGTTTCTCTGCTTTGTAGTTCAGTTTGAATCACAGAGTCAAAGTAGCGAGATTCTACGTGAAACTTTGACCGGCCGAGGAGCTGGCTACTATACCGATCTTCCCCACGATGTGATTCTTATTCAAAACTTTCCGCATCACGAACAACAAGAATAGGCAATTTGCATGCGTCTTGTTGTATTGGACAGCTACGCCATTACAAAACATATTCAAGTGCTCGGGGGTGGGAAATTGGTTTCATTTTTATCGGGATAAAATTATTTGATTCGATTAAGGGGACATATAGCTGCGAAGGTTCACATGCAAGCTTGTATCAACTTTAGGAACATTTTTCTTCGATTCTATCAAAGATTCTTGACTGAACTTTGCAGAACTATTTCTTATATAATTGATAAAATAGACCTCGGAGGAAATTCTCACTTTCATAGTTTTAAAATTAAAAAAATTACTTGACATATAATTTTGTGATTAAAATTTGCATCACTTACAAATTAATTATGAACTAAATATTACCACCACATGCACCATTGAGGTCTACCTTAAATATAACATTATCAGCTAGCTTGACAAAAAAATAGGTGTCTTGCTCTTATACTTCCTGAGAAAAATGTTCATAAAATTTACATTTTAGAATGTGAAAAAACAGTATCTAAAGCATTCCATTGAAATAAAGATGACGCACAATATAAAAGTTATTTACCTTGGCAAAAAAGGTACTGCACACGGCTGATTGAAAGTGATTACAGAAATACATTTATCAAATGAAAGTAGGCCATTTAACAAAAAAATTATTGAAATATCTGCCTTAGATCAAAAGTTATAATGAATTAAATATCGTTGTCAATGACAGAACAAATTTGTATTTTATGCAAGTTTTATTTTTTTTGATAGGAAGAAAATATCTAATAATGTTAATTTTTGCGAATTTATACAGGAAAAGTACTCCAAAAATTAATCTAAAATAAAAAAACAATAATTGAAAAAATATAAAATTTTCACAGCCTCGTCCCCACGAGCTGGACTCATGTGATGTAATAATTACTAGGAAAACGCTCAGTGTACCGCGTTGTTGAGCGAGCACGTGTACGTGCAAATTCTCGAACCGGAAGTGCGTACACAACCCCCAGAAAACATATGCATCCATATTGAATTGAAATATGATCCACCCAATCAACATAAAAGTATCTGCTTTTCATCGAAACTTGAAAATATCATCTTAAGCACCCTGGTACATATATAGCAAATCAGATTCAATTCAATTGGCACTGGAAAACATTCACTTCGATACTTCATTCCTGACAGCTATTAAAAATGTAAATAAGTTCATACGTTCTTAACTGATTGGGATGAAAATTTGTAAAATAAGAGACAATGTTGGTCTTAATGACCATGCAAAATATGAGTTTGATCAAATTTACCGAAGACCTTTTTAATTTTTCAACCTATCAGGAGATGTTTATTTAAATTTTAACCAATTAATGGATTTAAAAAAATAGGGTCTGCAAACAGAAAAGGTTGTTTCTACATGTGTGCAAAATTTCAGATCGATTGGTGAAACGGTGCAACTGCTATTGCTCCAGATAGCAGCAAAAAAACAGAGGTCCGTGTCAAAACAGTCAAAAGTCGCTCGCTCAACCAACACATCGGACAAGCGATGCCCAAAAATACAAGAAACACGATGTGGTTATTGAGCGAGCGAAGCGAGCGACTCCTTTTGACTCTTGTGACACGGACCTCTGTTTTTTTTGCTGCTATCTGGAACAAAAGAAGTTGCACCGTTTCACCTATCGATCTGAAATTTTGCACACTTGTAGAGACAACCTTTCCTCTTTGCAGATCCTATTTTTTTTAAATCCATTTATTGGTTAAAATTAAAATAAACATCTCCTGATAGGTTGAAAAATTAAAAAGGTCTTCGGTAAATTGGATCAAACTCATATTTTGCATAGCCATTAAGACCAACATTTTATCTTATTTTAAAAAATTTCAGCCCTATCAGTTCAGAACGTGCACTTATTGACATTTTTAATAGCTCTCAGAGATGAAGTATCGAAATAACTGTTTTTCCACTGCCACATGGATCTGATTTGCTTTAGGAACCACAGTGTTTAGATGCTATTTTCACGTTTCAATGAAAAGCAGATACATTTATGTTGACTGAGTGAATCCTCTTTCAATTCAATATGGATGTATATGTTTTCTGTGCGTTGTGTACGCATTTCCGGTTCGAGAATTTGTACGTACCCGTGCTCGCTCACCAACGCGTTACACTGAGCGTTTTCCTAGTGTTGATTCACAAGAGCATTGGCGACATTTAGGGTTCTGGTATGAACTCAAATATTATAATATGTGATTAAAGGCTGAACTACTACTGACGTAACGGCGACATAAGGTACGGAACGGGAATATTGAATGGGAAGTTCAATGATTCTATTCACAATTGACGTAACAGTGACGGAACGTAAGAAGGTTCAGTTTGTGTTACGTCGCCGCTCTTCTCAAGAATAATTGAAATGGACATCAGTCCTTCTGCATCTAAGATACATAAATGATTAACTTCATTTGAAGATGTCTGCTTTAAAAGAAACCACACGAAAACGTAAGAATGTTTTTGTCGGTCACATAAAAGGCTTTCCATCCCATCAACTACAAAGCTATGATCGAGTTGTTGTCATGGCAATGATGTCCCTTGTCCATTGAGTATGCAACCAGCCATGCAGGAATGTACTGCAGGGTGCCAAACACAAAGGTATTCAACGCTAAGGGCAATGTTAAGGCCACTTAAGACACCTGGGGACACACAATTCGGAGGCTGTAAACACCAATCATGGCATCCAAACCAATGCACCCAGCTACCGCTCTTTTCAAATAACGAAAAACATTGCTGCTTTATATGATTTGCCTTTTGTATACTGTTGCAGTAAATTTATTTTTCAATATTGTATTGCTTGACACAGGGAAGGCATACAACTTTCTTTCCGCTTGGAAAAGTAAACCCAAAAATAATTACTGTCCAAAATTAATAATTCTAAATTTGAAAATGAAAAAATTATAATATCTATGTTTGAATATAAAATAACAAAATCATTATTATTTAATTAAATGGCGTTCTCCAATGTATGTGTGGCTTTGCCTCAAGATATTGTTTCGCCTTGTATTGCTTCGGTTATGGACGTTATGAAAGTGCCAGAGATCATGTGATCATGTGATTGATGAACAGACATGTGACTACATCTTCCAAGGTATTCGGATTACTTGTTTAATGTTTATTCAAAGACATTTAGCAACAATAGGGTCTCAAGTGTTGGTAGCTAAACTTTTATTTAGATACTTGAAATATTTTGATAAAAGTTAAGTCTTCAAGGAATTGAGCACTGAGTGTAAATCCCTTCATTGAAAGAAACAGAACAATTTATAAAAGTAAAATACAGCAACAATAATTCCACTGGGAGCTGAAGGAAATGTATATGAAGAGTATAGAACATTTGCTTTGTCCTCCCACTGGCTGAAAATAAAGTCTCGTTTCATTTGCAATGTACGAATGCAATTTGGATCAATTGTGCATATAAAGTCCGCGCTAACTCTTCTTTTCTTCTTGGTTTTATTCTTCCTGATGTTGTCATGTCTTCGTTGCATTGAGATGAAATGAACTGAAATGAAACGAGCTTCTACGATCTGCAGTGTTATTGGTGACGTTTTGTTGTAAAATCCATCCAATCATTGCTGTTTTCTTCAAGTCAACATTCCAAATGGAGTTGAAAGAATTCACTACAAATTATTATGAGTGGTGTAGTCATCTGTGAGACTCACAGACTTTATTAAAGATGCAGCATCTCAGACAATCGACTTTTCAATTCTGTCAGGGATTAGGGAAGATGACTCGTGCAATTCTTTATCTGAATGAGGAGAGATGTTGTGTGTAATAGCTTTTAAGTGCAACTGTACTGGTAGGTGGTACAGAATCTATCATAATGACCCAACTATACTATGGAGGATTGCTAGATTAAAACTATTTTCTATCCACTGACCCAACTCCCCCAGATGAAAGACATTTGAAGTACGATACCAAAATATTCGAAATATTTGCAATGTTTCGAAAAGAAAGAACACTAAGATAATGCTAATTTACGTTTGCTTTCATAAAATATAAATTAAATTAGACAACAATGAGACAAAGAGAGGAAGTTCTTATTTTTAACGAACTCAATCTAAAAAATAAACCTGCTATTATAAAATTTAATTTTTTTTTTCTTTTACCTTCCGATTGTGATATTCAAAAAGAAACTCTCCGTTCCTAAGCCATCTGTGCTTCGCTAAGTATCCTGGAGGACCAAAAGGAAGATGAACTCAACTCCAACTTAAGCCTTTTTTCTTCTCCTCGTGATTTCTTCTCGGCGAAGTCAGCCCGGGGCTATTGTTAGAAGCTATGAAAAGACGGGACAGATTTCAATACCGAGCTGCAATCAAATTGATTTTTCATCCTCTTGATAAACTGTCCGAGTTTGCTGGAGGAAGATGGGCAAGGATATGAGAAGTGAACTCATGAGAAGAGTGGTACAAAAACATTAATAGATTCAATCAAAACATAATTTTACTAAAAATAATAATGAAATGTCAATCCCAGTTTTCTCAGGAACAATATAGTCTGAAGCAAGATACCTAGGATTTTCCATAGAACGTCGTGTGTCCTGTTCACGCTGTAGGGTAATTGAATCATCACGATCAAACTTAAAATTTGTTCTAAGCATAATTTCTATAATCACATACTTTTTTAAAAAAAAAGAAAAGTGTTTGTTAGAAATTAAAATGCCGTACAGCTCTCACTGTGGACCGGATGTTTTAATTTTTAAATACAATTAGTCTGATCTTCCAACTTTCTGACGATCTATTAGAACATTTTGCTAACATTTAAGGTGGACATTCCTAAAATTTTGTGAAAACACTTCTTTAAATTGTTATACATTTTTTCCGAGGGATATTACATTATTACTTTTATTTTATATAGAACTTTACCGGACATCAGTTATCAGTAAAATAAAAGTATGAATGGGTTTAATTTGAAAAATGTTTGTTGTCACATAACATGTTGTTTCTATATTATAAACTAAATCATTTTTAGTTTAGCTCTTTTGTGCTTGTTCTTTTGTTGTCGACGCCCTGGTCAAACCGTTCAACTAATCTATTTGAAATTTTGCACACACACTAATACCATTCTAGCGTAGACCTGCATAATACTTGTTGAGCAAGATCCATTCACAAATTAATTACAAAGTAAAATGTTTTCCCACATAAAATGCATTACTGATATCAACCCAATTCACTTCCATTCTACACCCTCCCCCATTCCCCTGCTACTTACCCGATAGACCCAGAAAAAGTACTTTTCTTTCCACTCATGCAAACCATCAACCGTGATAAGTTCCGAAGCGTTGCACGTATACCAGTGCTCGCTGACAACGCGTCACACAAAGAGTTCAATAGCTTTAATAATGTGTAATTGTGTTGTGAGGTGTCAATACGTCACTAACTGTTTCCTGACCAATCAGCGCTCAAACAAGCGTCTAGCGCCAGCTATGTTTTAGTACAACTACGCCACTTCAGTTCACAGAATCTAAGTCCGTGCGATCTTCACGCGTTGAACGCGACAGAGCGGCAGACATGGAGAATGTTCCGTAGCGCCTCGCGCCAAACGCATCGCAAGAAGGAATGTAAACGAGGCTTAACGTGTCTCAACAAATCAAACATTTCAAAATATTTATTTTTTGAAATAACCATCATGAATTACTTTTTCAACATTTCAACTATATTTAAATATAAAAGAATCATAAAATGTCATTTTGTCTTCTAATTAGGTTTCAATCTATTGCCTTCCGAGAATGAACAAATCTTTAACACATGAGGTATAGGGAAATCATTTCGTTTTTGGTTTATAACTTTTAACGTTGGTATTGTTTTCAATTTTTTCCTAATAAAATGTCCAACTATCTATCAAAAAATATTTTTTTGTTCAAAGTTGGGATTACACAAAAATTAGATCTACATTATTAGTCTAAATGTGACACGATTTTACATGTCTGCCATAAGATAACATGGGGAAGAAAACTCAATTTATCTCAGAAACTAGACACGAGAAGTGTTTAAAATTTTGAGAGATGGTGTATGGCATAATTATTAATAAGTAGACAAAAATGTATGAAGATCTGTTACCATGCCCGATTGGCTGAACCACCTTAAGTCTCGCAACTCTCCACGGATGCAAAAACACCTGTTACACGCCCACCTGAAATCCAAGGTCTGCAGATCTGCACTCTGATAAGGATATTTTAGAAGAGAGACACAGACTCTAATTATCAGAGCGGGTTTTGACAGTGTTTTCCTAGTTATAAAGTCACAAAGTACTACTCTATTGGTAGCTCTGTAAGGACCTCGGCCATAACCTGTAAGTTATTGCATTAATATCGCATCATAGAGATGTGTAGCCACTGCGAGATCGCAGCGTTCTATACTTGGTCAAACTAAAATCGGTATGTGAAAGAAACTGATTGGCTGATCAAGATTTGCTAATGCTATCTCGTTATCTAACTCTACTCTAGAACAGGTGAGCTCTGATTTCATTGAAAATAACAAGGATTTATTGTCAAGGAACATGACCAGCAGCCAATCCGTTTTGTTCAAACACCGTTTTTAGTTGTGGCAAATTACAATATTCCAAAATGAGAGTTGAGCTTGGTGTATGGCCTATTGCAAGGGAGCCGCTCTGCCTGAGACTTATACGAAATATCAAGAAATAATACAAATGCCTAAAAGGTGTTCGATATTTGTGAAATGGCTAGTCTTTAAGTGGAGGCGAGAGGCTTTTTAATGTGGATTGACCTCTTTATCACTCCGACTCATTCACCCATTCCACTTCAACTTCCACTCCCACTCCTCTGTCTCTTTGTTTCCTTTCTTTCGCTCGCCCCAATCATTTGTCAAGGGTCGTCACGTACGAGTTGGTTAGTTTAGTTTAGTTGCTTTTCGCTGAAGTTGGCAATAGAACAAATGAACCTCGAGATCTCTCCCCTTCACATTTAGACCCAGTGTTAGAAGGATAACAGATGGTACCAACCTTGCGAGGTTTCATTCTTAGTCGAAGAGACAAACGAACGGCGGTTCAATAGAATGGCCGAGAAATTGCCCCCTTCAATCAATTCAAGATTAGGGAATAGCTCGTGAAGATCGAAGTTTGGATGTAACAAACTTTCTTCAATTTCATCATATGAGTAAACACGAGGTCCTTTCACTTTAGAGTTTAGCGAATCCATCTCCAATATTAATGATGCTGACCTTAAAAAGCAAATATTAACTTACAGTCTGGGTCATTATTATTACTTTCTGCAGAGATGGTATGTTGCTAAAAGGCTGATGACATTATCGTCGGCCGCGTTAACGCGTTGATAAGAGAGCCCTCTGCATGCATGCGAATGAATACTCGTGGGAAAGTTGATCTATAGTAAGATCTTGCATATAGTTAGGAATGCGTCAAAGCAGCGATAATTTCTCTGAATTTATTTAAATACATTTGACAATATGTTTCAAATCAAGCATAAATGTCCGTTATGTCAATCACTCTTGAAGTTCTTAAAAGATTTGTCTGAAAATGTTCAAAACACCTAAATAGTTGGTCCCAATGGCCACGCAAAATTTTAAATTGATCGGCCAAACACTTCTATTTACAGTTTTCCACCAATCACAGGATCTCGTTCAAAAACTATACCTGGGAGCGGGGCGAGCGTCTCCACTTGAATTTTCTGTCTCGAGTCTATGTTTTTTGTACGTTCCGCTATACCTACAGGTCAAACAAAGTATAAAGGCGACCAGGCAAATTTTTGCACAAAACATTCATTACTATCCTGATTGGTGACGTAACGTAATGATCCCTGGCAAGGTATAATTGGAAAATTGATTAATGTAGTTTAGCAAGTTCGTATCGTAGCAACGAAATCTTCCACGAAATGTTTATAAAATACGTATAAGGTCCACGCATGATCACTTCAAATTCCTGTAGTACCTCCAAAAGTTTTATCTGAGTTGTATCAATTGTTTCTCCTATGACATTGGCAAGAGTGTATTTTATATTAATTGTGATATGCGTACTGATCAATGTAGATTCTCTAGGTATGTTTTCCCTATTTACGTAATATCTGTTAGAGGTGCTGCACACGCCGGTGCTCGCTTATCAATGCGTTACACAGAGCGATTACCTAGTAATAAAGAAGTATAGTGAACTTATACACAAGTTCATTACAAATATTAGTAATTATATAATAACACATCTGCGCCATGTGCAGTTCTTGATTAAAATATTAATAGATGCAGCCTGGTTCTATTAGCAATTCAGTTATTTAATTGATTCTATGCAGATTATCAATGAGTGAATAATTTATCATTGTTTGGTTAGTCAAAGTTCTTCTGGAACATTCGCATTTGAATCGTTGATCTGGAAACCCTAAATCAAGGCCGACCAAAATACTTTATGTATATAATCTGTATTTAAAATCTATATATAATTGAAATCATGCCAGTGTATGGAAAATTAGTTTTAGTAATTACATACCGAAAGAGATTCGCTTTCAAAACTTAAACTAAAGTTAGGTTCCTTCCAGGAATATTATTCTAATAGACAACCCATGAAATATACAAATGGGCATTTTAATAGGCGATAAATAGATTTAAAAAGTACCTATTATTGGTCCTCGAACCCTCAGGAGAAAATATTGATTTTCAAAGTAAAAAACTGCAGATACGAATCAACCTCAAATACTTGTTCACGCTGATATTTTGGAACGGTCCATTGCCGAATATCGTATTAAAATGCAAACCATGCAGTTAGAAATCTTACGTTGTAGCGCGCATAAAGTTTGAAGAAATCTTTTCGAGTCCCGAGGGTTCGGGGAACACGTGACGTCCTGATATCGGGAAGATATCCAGGAATTGCAGACCGATGGTTGCACATGCTGGGGTTATTGCTTGCCCAGTCACAAACATGCTCGTTCCGATTACAAGTTGAAGTTCAGACGGATCGATGCTGATGGGAGATTAGCGGGTGCGGAAGTCATCAAGGAGTTGGGACATGAGTAACAACGAGAATAATTTTACATTTACTTTGTTGGGCGTTATCGTTATATTTGAAGCGAGGCCATTACTTAGAGGTAAAATACTCATAAAGAAACCGTTCCGCCATGGCATGGCGCTGCTTTCAAAATTATCAACCAACAAGGTAAAATACTTAAAGGGGATGATCATCAAGATTTCAAATAGTCACACTAATTGCTATTCTGGAGAATGACACCATCTACGCAGTGTTCACAAATCAAGCCCATAAGAAATCTTAAGCCGTAATCTGGTCTTATGCCATTTTATGATCTATCCATTTACTAGCACGTCGAGTAAATATACTTCTTTTATCAATGAAGCCAATGATGACAATAATTAAACTATTTAGCTTTCTACAATTTTTATCTTTAAATTGGAAATATATATTTGGTTATTTTCGTATTTTCTAAAACCTAGTAGCAACTATGAGAAACAGTGCAGTGCTTGTTTTGTATTCAAGAACGCTCTTATGTATTTATTTATTTATTTATAGGCACCGAGTGTTCGCCACAAGTGAGGGAAATAAGCAACATTTGTGGGAATGATCTTCAACTGTTTCATTTCTCATTGGCCGTGACCTAGCAACCGATCAGATGTCAACAAATGTACTCAAAATATTTCGGAATCAGAACTTAGTCGCGCAAATTAATATTGTGATCAGATTCAGTGAAATTGTGAACACTTTATTATTAATATTTTGTAGGCGAATAAACATTAGATAAACTTGTGTACATTTTAAGGAGTGGTAATGCGTAATATGTGCAGCAACATAACGTATAACTGCAGCGACTTGGACGCCTTGCCAAAGGTAAGCTTCCTTCCCACAGATTAGGTGGCTCTGTCTGTACTTTTTGTAGCGCTATCTGTAGTCTAAACACGCTGCCTATTGTGGTACATGCCAGAGGCAGGATGGCTATTGCAGGGCTACATTAGGTGCCCTCTTTAGCCGTGTACAGAAGTTTGATTATACAGTGAACATTACTACTCGTACCAGGTGTGTTAGGACATGATTATCAAATAGTGAGCATAAACAGAGTAGAGTACAAAAAAACAAAATTGTCAAGAATTACACTAGGAAAACGCTCTGTGTAACGCGTTGATGAGCGAGCACGGACACGCGTAACACCTCGAACCGAAATTATGTCTATCGAAAATATCATTATAAGCCAATAATTCTGGAAATTCGTCAGACTTGTAGGCATAAAAATCTCCAAATATTCCTGAAGTATTAGTCCCGATGGCCGGGTACCGGATAGCCGGCCTGCTAATTATACCTGTTTTCACCCCATTATGACCTGCCTGTTGATGCAGTGTTGCCGTCACTGAGATGCACCTGACGTCACGGGGATGTAGGAGGGGAGGGGAGGGGGTTGTCATTGACGCGGGTGAATTTGAACTTGTTATTACGCCTTGTTAGTACATTCAGCTTGTACGGTTTGTGTGTATGTGTTGCCATTTGAGAGTTAGTACCTATACCTAGTATGTTTCAAATAGTGAATTATTTGGATATAGGTTGCATTGCATATCAATTTAACTGTGAATTATACTGGAATTAAGTTGCATTCAATCAAACATATTTACTCATAAGAAGATAGTAAATTACAACAAAATATCTTGGTTTTAAAAGCACTTTCTGTCATTATATTCTTCAAAACAATTTGACTTGATTATTCTTAAAGTGCGTTAGCCGAGCAGCAACAAACCTCTATCTCGTCAAATAAAGAAGTTTGTCACATCGGTCTTATAATAAGCTGAAAATTTGCACAAATGTTATTTACCACCTAACTCATCCACCATTCAAAAAAAAACAAAAAAACTACACCGGAAGCCACCCAAAAAAATTAAAAACAAAAAAATATTTACCACTATGGAACCCGGCCATTTCAGACATATAATGCGATATCCACGAAAGTAATTGGAATAAAATTATGAAAAAAATACAGGATACCAAAAACATACTGGCGAAGACATTGGTGCAGATGTCATTGGCCAAAATGTTTTTGTTTTGATTGTATGCAATTTTAAAACTATCACAGACATACAATTTTTTTGACCGCACTTAGTTTGTATTTTAATCGTTAGAGAAAAATTTCTCGCGATGACCTATTATTTATTTGGGTGGAAAATGAAGAGCATATATCCATGAAGTTTTGTGATTTTTTTCAGATTTTTTGGACGCGATCTAATTAGTGAAATGGTATTTTTAGTTTGGTTCTCGCGGAAGGGTTTTCCTCCCGCGCTGCGCCTGATCTGACAATACACATTTACGCATTAGGTTTGGAAGGTCCGAGCGTTAGATGTATACAAATGACATTATAATTGATAACTTTTACTCTGGTCTGGTGCAGTATAAAATATGTAAAAATATGTTCGTAAACATCGATCTCACACTGTAAACAAACTTCGTGTTCGTTTTCAATTATTTTGAGAGATGTAAAATAAGAAACTATTTCAGTATGAAATGTGAGCTGTGAGCTCATAGCGCGTCGTAAATAATTTTCATGATTCGTTTAAGAGGTTTTCTAGGCAATGACACTTATTTATTATTGTATTACGATACCGGTATATGTTGCTGATGTTGTTATTGTCAGTTGTGTAATCCATTTTTTGTTGTCGACTAAATATCATGATCCCACTGTCCTGCGGTATGTTGTGTTACAGGATGCATTCAGTTCAGAACATTCCTGAAGGAATGATGTGCATTTCCGATCGCTCAGTTTTCAAAGTGCAGTGAAAGTGTTTTGCTTGTAGTGTATAGCAATAGTGTATTATGCTATAGTGCATATAGTGTATAGCTATTTATTTGCGTATAATCTGTTATCTACCATCTAATAATTCTATATTTTCAAATGTGTGGGTAGTCATACGTGACTGATAGAATCTTTTCTCAAATATAGAGAAAGAAGATGGCCAATGCCACATATCTGAATAAACCATCAACATCATCAGATAAATCAGAAGATATTTGCTTGGAACCAATCGAGGAACAAACCACCGACCACGATTCATGTGTATTTTGTAATATTATAAATTGACTAAAAATTACACCATAGTTAAAATCACAAAAAAGGACTGCTGTCTCTCATCCAAGCTTGCAGGTTTTTCGTCGCCAAGCTTTATGATCTGACCAACAAGTTCAAGAAATATCACAATTCACTTAATTCATTACGATGCAAGATAGCCGTCAACCTGCCTCAACCTGCCGTCATTTAAACAGCACGTGCGCCGAGCTGCGTGGCAGTGTCACACGTGGACCAGCTCACACGTGCAATTCCCCGACGTGCGAAGTACGTTGCCATGGTGACATAGAAATTAACATTAGCTAATTAATTATCAAAAGCCCCATTTACACGGTGCAATTTCTTGTACAACTTCTGTGGCACAGAGGTTCTGCTCGTGCGCAGTATCACTTTTGAGATGATAAAGGGAATCTGCACATGTGCAGAACTTCTGTGACACAGAAGTTGTTCACGAAGAAACTCTCAAGTGGATTTCTCATGCCGGTGTACTTTGAGGGTCCGTCTGCAATGGCGATGCTGCAGCAGTTCTTCTGCAGCTGTAAATCTAAGACAGACTGCAGCAAATCTGTCACATGTCCATGTTTCACAAATAATCTGGAGTGCACTGACGTGTGTCGGTGTACACGCGAGTGCTACAACCCTCACAACGCAGACGATCTTAG
This sequence comes from Leuctra nigra, assembly GCA_934045905.1. Lineage (NCBI taxonomy): Eukaryota > Metazoa > Arthropoda > Insecta > Plecoptera > Leuctridae > Leuctra > Leuctra nigra. Next base: position 41,460,683 of record OW203764.1, on the reverse strand, counting down.
CGACTGATCCCCCTCTTCGTGTAAAATGTACACTTAAATCGTATGTATTTGCACTTATTTATTTAGGGCCGGTATAACCAAACTTAATCTGAGCCGGATTAACTAAATATTGGATTAAATTGGCGGCACAGCCAATCAGATACCTCAAAATGAGTGAAACAATTGAATTTAATCCAAAAGTTAGTTAATCCAGCACAATTTAACTTTGGTTATTCCGGGCCTTATAAATTAATATTTTAATTTAGACACTAATTAGGTTATAATTACAGGTAAAATATCACTCTATAACTTATTTTACTTTTGGCTACATAGTGCATAAATAATGCACATTGTTAACGATGTCATTATATTATGTATGTATACCTACATACAGTGAGTGACAAAAACATACAATGAAAAGATCACGTTTTTGCTTTCGAGTAAACTTGTATGTATAAAGTAAAGTAATTGTGACTCAACTGTTTATTATAAAGGCTGTATTGTTAAGTTTATTATGACAGACTATAAAATCATAAAATGTGTCGAGTGGTTATGGCTTCGAACCTTCCTAATTCCTAACGCGCACTATTGCGTAAATGTGTTTTGTCAGGCCAGGCGCAGCGGGAGAAGAGAAGCCTTCCGCGAGGACCAAACTAAAAATACCATTTCACTAATTAGATCGCGTCCAATAAATCTGAAAAAAATCACAAAGCTTCATGGATATATACTCTTCATTTTCCACCCAAATAAATAATAGGTCATCGCGAGAAATTTTTCTCTAACGATTAAAATACAAACTAAGTGCGGTCAAAAAAATTGTATGTCTGTGATAGTTTTAAAATTGCATACAATCAAAACAAAAACATTTTGGCCAATGACATCTGCACCAATGTCTTCGCCAGTATGTTTTTGGTATCCTGTATTTTTTTCATAATTTTATTCCAATTACTTTCGTGGATATCGCATTGTATGTCTGAAATGGTCGGGTTCCATAGTGGTAAATATTTTTTTGTTTTTAATTTTTTTGGGTGGCTTCCGGTGATTTTTTTTTGTTTTTTTTTGAATGGTGGATGAGTAAGGTAGTAAATAACATTTGTGCAAATTTTCAGCTTATTATAAGACCGATGTGACAAAAGTCGAATTTTAATTCTGTTGCTGCACGGCTACGTACTCCATTGATGCAAATAGATATTAGAGTTAAAAGTTTCATTAGCAAATCTCGCATTATCCATATGTTCTTCTATACTCATCATATTGATCCCATTTTATCTTTAAATCAAACCAAAAATTATGCCTCAAGGCGTAAGTATAAGTAAATGCCTCACGCGTTTCTTGGGGGATAAGTAAAGTAGCGAATTCAGACAAGATTTGAATATTTTGATTTTGATTTGTTATACACAATAGGGAAGTCTCGTGAAAATTATATTTCAGATTATTAGCTATTTATGAAAGTTGAGATTGTACAAAAACAAAAACTTGTATATAGACTGCCAAGCACCTTTCCCCCTAAAAAGATTGAGATCTAAAAGAAGGTCGCAGCAATAATATATTGTTGAAACATTTTCGCACTTAAAATTCGTGAAATCATTTCGCCCAGTTACTGCCGCCAAGCACAACATTATAAACCAAACATTGTACCCAAATTTGAGATTGAAAAAATCTCTATGTGAACCATCATAGTATAAACTTTAAAACAATTATACTCATTTAAAACTAAAAATAGAAAGTATTCAAATTTTAAAAACGTAAACAAAATCAATTTAAAAACATTTTTTTTTTACATAGCTTAAAATACAAATTAAAAAAAAATATTTAAAATTAAATAAAACAAAATAAAAGTAAAAAAAATAAAAATAAAGCTTGGCGCATTGTGTCAAGGAGGGGGCAACATAAAAAGAAAATGTCGACCAAGGAGACGACGAAAGAAAGAGGAAGAAGAAGGTGATGAAGGAAAGAAGGAAGAAGTCAACATGACGGTGCAAATTCAATGCGCCAAGCTTTATTTTTATTTTTTTTACTTTTATTTTGTTTTATTTAATTTTAAATAATTTTTTTTAATTTGTATTTTAAGTTATTGAGCGAGCGTAGCGAGCGTCACCACGGTACTCTTATGGCACTTTCTCTGTGTGTTTTTTTTTTTTGTGGTCACAGCCCAGGTCAAACCGCTCAAGCAATCGATCTGAAATTTTGTACACATACTAACGTAATCTATGCGGTCCCTGGGATCGTTTTTGAACGGGCTCCCGTGATTGGTTCAAATTTAAAAAAAATTATCTTTTGATTGGTTGCTTCGATCAATTTGAAATTTAGCAAAAACATTGCAACCAACATTGTACCCAATCATAAAAAGTTTCAGCCAAATCCTCCTATTGGTTAAAATTTAAAACCATTTTTCATGTGATTTTTGACATTTAAACTAGAACAGATTGACCGATCAACTTAAAACTTCGCGTGGTCATTGGTACCAACATTTTAGGTATTTTTGCCAATTTTCAGTCTAATCTGTCGTTATTTTCAAAAGTTTTGTCATTTTAAGGTCATTTTATTCCGTAATCTTGAAAAATGTATACTAAATGGTCATCCCTGCCTTCTTTAAGCTTCTGCTCCAAGGCAAGGCCTGTAGAGCAGCCAAGCTATCCACAATGTACAGTAAAATGAAAGCATTTTTGAGCTAGCGCATAAAATCGGATGCAGTACGAAGGACAAATCCTCTAATTGGTTTAAGTTTAAATAATATCTTCTGATTGGTCGACAATCAAAATGTTCACATAAAGTTCAAATTATGCATGGTGATCAAGACCAACTAATATTAAATTTTACATATTGTAAGCCCAATCAGTCAAGTATTAATTGTAATTTTACGAATTTAGTATGGGATGTCACAAGAGATTTCTGGAGAAAGTATGTAGGTAAGACTTCACGACACAATGGATCTGTTATTCATCCAGAGTATTATGGAGATTGAAAATTTGCAGAGAAAATCGTCTTGTGCAGTGTCGTGTATCGTTACTATGGGGATGTTGCATGTTCTGTGCTCGCTCATCAACGCGTTACACTGAGCGTTTTCCTAGTGTAAAAAAAATATTTGTTTTTAAATTGATTTTGTTTACGTTTTTAAAATTTGAATACTTTCTATTTTTAGTTTTAAATGAGTATAATTGTTTTAAAGTTTATACTATGATGGTTCACATAGAGATTTTTTCAATCTCAAATTTGGGTACAATGTTTGGTTTATAATGTTGTGCTTGGCGGCAGTAACTGGGCGAAATGATTTCACGAATTTTAAGTGCGAAAATGTTTCAACAATATATTATTGCTGCGACCTTCTTTTAGATCTCAATCTTTTTAGGGGGAAAGGTGCTTGGCAGTCTATATACAAGTTTTTGTTTTTGTACAACATGTCACATGAGGTGGTAGTTTACAGCAGCTTTCATTGATCATTGAGTGTTACCTATCATTACATTGTTACCGCCAACAACGTCACTTCTTGTCTAAAAATTTCTGTTTTTCTTCCAATAGTTCCCAAGTTAGTATAACGAAAGGGTCAATTTCTTTTGGTTGAATATGAGTTATCTCAACTTTTAAATTGCTTAAAGTTCACAACTTGTGAATAACGTAAATTGTAGGTGTATTGTTCCGGTGTAGACCGGAATTTGTGCGTCATCTCGTACTACGCATATTAGTTGCCAGTTGGTAAACTGAAAGGTACACGAAAGGTAGATGATTGTAAATGCGTTTCCTTAATTTTAAATTCTTCTAGGTTCACTTTTTTGTGTAATTTAAACTCTATTGGTAAAGCGTTAAGGCTTACAGATGTTTACAGCACATTTTAAATAAAATCCGGATGTGTTTTGGAAGGCAATATAACTTAAAAGGAACTTATTTCATAAGTTAACTTTCCAGTTTCTGGAAACTTTCCAGGTAGGTAACTAACCAGTTCTTTATTTGAACTGGAACTAGTTCCTTTTTTTGAGGAACTAATCCAACACTGCTGTTTAGTGATAGTTCCATAACATGGATTATGCCGCAAATTTTTCCGCCAACAGTTTAAAAACGTACCAAAGATCACGAGTGGGGTTATGCTGCCGATTTCTGCTCGGCAGCCGATTTCTATAACAAGCAAATGGGCGAAGATTTCAACATGCAGTAAGTTAGTAGATGAAGGGGAAGAGCGGAACGCTTAATATTGATAAATTTTCCACTTCCGGTTTGAAATTTTTGTTTTTTCTTGAAGTGGAGTGTCTAGCAATACATTGTCTTTAATGTTGCCAAATTTCAAAACTGTCGATGGACCCGTTTGACTTTTGAAAAAAATTAAAATTTAAAATTGGATAAATTCACTTCCGGTCAAAATATTTCAGATTTTCTTTCAGAAGTACGCGTGAGAAGGGGGACTCTATGTGTCTACCAAATTTCAACTCTCTAGACCAAACCGTGCAATCTGTAGAAAAGGGCAAGCAAAACGACGTGCCTAGCTAGCTAGCTAGCCAGCCAGCCAGCCAGCCACCATGAAAGTCAATCCTTGCATGTTTGAGGCCCAAAATTCACCCCGAAGGGATGAACGCAGAACTTTGATATTTGGTTAGGTGTTGTCAGGTGGCTAAATATACCCGATAACCATGATTTTCAACTTTCATTTCTCACTGCATGTATGCCTGTCGACACCTCGTTTCGACCACTTAAGCCGTTGCGGTATAAGTCTCTGGTAGTAGCTCGCACGTTGTATTAGAGCGGTGCTTGGCAGCGTCGAGCTAACGCCCGACTAGATGTTGCTGAACACATGATGCGGTATTATTTTTGTTGTGGGACGAATAGTTTTCAAGGATTTCATGTACAAAGTTACATTCAAATGTAAGTTACATTCATTAATTTCTTCTAATTTTAATACAGGAAAATTGACAATGACATCACAATTTGCTACATTGCATTGCCCTGGCAACAAAACAAAGGAATCGATCACCATCGTAACACATTGCTGGAGACTTTGAAATGACATCACAGTTCTGATTCCAGTTACAAAAATATCCAATGACATTTGAATTTGATTTTTATGAATAAAAATTATAATTCACGGGTGATAAGTGTGCTTGTCATTGTTCTTTGTGTTGATATTTACACATTTCCTAAAATAAAATTTCATGAGACATCCTTATTGAATGCCGGTTTGTAATTTATTGATATCGTTGATCCTAATTGAAAATGTTCTGCTTAAAAATGTTCCCAAATATAAAATAATTATTTTTCAAATAATTCGAACAAATCGGTGACAAACGAATTAAACAGTCAGTGATTGGATACAACAAACGTACACCGACTAAATTAATTTTCTGGCTTAAAATATCAGATTTTTCAATGGGATTTAGGACAAATAAACACTAAGGATTACGATGAACTTACAAACTCACTATAAGTGCAAAGTGGACATGCAACAAACAAACATTCAACCAGTGTTGTAACTATTTAGATACAATAGAACCTTATTTAGTATCTGTATCTACTATCTGTACCTCGAGACTCCATACAATCTTCATTTTCTATCTGCATCAGTAAAGTTATCTTTCTTTCATGTTCTGATATTGCAAAAGCATTTTGGTTTAAAAGGACACGTGCAAATTTGCGTGCACCATTGCATTTGTCTCTTTGGGTAAGTGACAATATTTCGTAACTTCCTTTAAAATACTGGTCCACGTAATTGAAAATTCGAAGACTATAGCCTCAATTTTAACTTCTTTTACTATTTTGCGCAGATATTATTTTAAAAAGTATCTAGTATCTGTATCCAGAATCCAGATAATACATTGAAGCATCTGTACATTTAAAAGGTATATTTTACAACACAGCATTCAACCGACGAATTAGTAAGAGCATTTCTAATGAATTATGGAAATTACTATTTTTGTTTGACATCGAAATCACATAAATCTCAAGAACATCATGGCAATGAGATACATTCAATGTCTTCTACGAGACTCGATAAGCACTTAGGTATTAGTTTTCTATTTTTATTGTAACATAATATTTAACAGAAAATTGAAGTATACCAACAGTGAAACCACAAAGGCACCGAATCGTGTAATTTAAAGTTTATTCAAATTAAATAATAATATTCGTCAATATTCGTTCATTCATGGCATGTAGATTATCTTCCCCTTTATCAAATGATAAATTGATAAATTAATTAAATTAAATTACCTACACAAATGTAATTCAGCTGTGGATAGACATGAATTTAAACACGACATAAATTCACTTGTAAAAGACACATTTTTAAAACACATCCTGCTCAGAGTATTGATTTGTTAAGAATTTTGACGAAACTTGGTAGAATTTTTCACCATTCTACATAAACACATGAAAACAGAAACACTATTTGAGTGTTATCGAAACAAACGATCACACACACAACGATCGGGAGAAACAAATCACTTTCATACTTCTGAACTGTTTTTAAATCTTCCGGTCCGTGACGTATATTATCACGTCATTCCTCCATAACGTCATCACTAGTGTAGATGCTTGCAATCACATCTGGCAACACTGCCTTGGCGGGGAGGGAAATATCCCTGCAGAATGGGGTGAAAACCTGGGAAAACCTGTTTAATTGTAGGCCGGCTATCGGGTACCCGGCCATCCGAGATGACCCCGTCCCGAGAACCATGCAAAGGTTTAGGTTGATCGATTGAACCTTTATGATTATAGAATGTTCCTTGTTAATATTAAAAAATCATATAGGATCTATTTTTAAAAAAATACCTGGGACCACTCATATCCCGCAGAATCGGGAATTCTAATGTTATAGAATAGGACCCCGGGAAAAGTACTGATAAAAGTGTGTGTACTTACATAATCGCAGCAATGTGATATTTCCCATTTTTGAGATCCAGTAGGCCGAAAATGCTATGTTGTTGCTTACAGTAAAAGTGTTTGGTCTGCTCCTCAGTTTATTAGGCATTTACGGTATGTTGAGTGAGTGTGAGCGTACAGTACGACTTGGCTGGGTGGAGCGACCGCTCCACTAGATATTAGACGATCTGTTGAACAGTCATATCAGTTTCATACGCTGGAAAGTTGCTCTAACTACCTTGGAACTATAAAGAGTCGAAGTAGCCGTGATCAACATTTTTGAGTAATTTGACAGCAAACACGCAAAATGTCCGTAAAATGCCAATAACTTTTGGATTTAAACACAGATAAGTCTGAAAATTGTCAAAAATACAGATAATGTTGGTCCCAATGGCCATGCAAAGTTTTAAGTTGATCGGTCACACGGTTCTAGTTTAAATTTCAAAAATCATATGAATGATTTTTTTAAATTTTAACCAATGGGAGGATTTGGCTGAAACTTTGTAAGATTGGGTACAATGTTGGTCGTAATGACTTGTCAAAATTTCAAATTGATCGGAACAACCAATCAAAAGACATTTTTTTTTAAATTTGAACCAATCACATGATCCCGTTCAAAAACGATCCCAGGGACCGCATAGATTACGTTAGTTTATGTGCAAAATTTCAGATCGATTGGTTATGCTGACCTGGGCTGTGAACACAAAAAAAAAAAAAAAAAAAAAAAACCCACAGAGAAAGTGCCATAAGAGTACCGTGGTAACGCTCGCTACGCTCGCTCAACAAGAATTACCATGAAATGAAATAGGTTATGATTTAATCCGGCTAGATAACTAACTAGAATAGTCACAAAGAACGCTCTTTAATTTTAATTACATCCCCAATTACTTTACATTCATAATGAAAAGATGAAACTGGAAATGAAAGAGTCAGACATTATTTTAACAAGTTTCCGGATTATACGACCCCTCGTTACCTATAAAATCAGTACATGCATAAACCTTTGACTTATAGGAAGCTTTCATGGATGATAATAATATCAATTGTGTAATTTTGCTACAAACTTACTCTGTTTTATATTTGCTCACGAAATACAAATCCGGCGCCTGTTTTCTATGATATTAGAAAGCCGGCGTGCACTGGGTCTTTCCCCACGCACTATCTGAGAATCTTATCTTCTCGCGACGAATCAGTTCAAGTCAATAGAACAGAGCGACGCAACATGCCTCGGTTAGAACGAACGAGTTTCGCAACATCAACAACCAACCGCATTTAACTTTGTAAAATACATGAATATTCAAGTATGATGGCAGGCAGGCCCGTGTTGGAATATCAAACACAGATGTTTTGTTTGTCTTGTGCCTGAGCAAATCAGCTGGATACTTTCCGAGCACAACACAATTCACACACGGCGTGGGCGATCATATGCAGACATTGGAAAATATCTACGGACGAGGATTTGTATCGATTCTGGTAAGACTTCATGTTCTGAATGAAGGTTCATGGAGATTTCATCTGCTGCAGATGACAACATGTTGAGAAGATTTTGCAGGAGAAGAAAGTGACCGTTTATCCAAAATTCAAAAGATAAGTGTCAAAAACATAGAGGTTTGATTTCTACTCAGTTCTATAGTTCTATACTAGATACACTATGCGGCAAATATTTTCGATTTAAAAAAAACAATTTTTTGTTTAAGCATCGCAGTGGTGACGGTTTGTTCCGATGAAAGTGCTGGTGGCCCTGATAAGGGCCGTTCGCGACGTTTCGAAGGATGTACTTCCTGGATGAAGGATGAAAACCATCGCCAATTCCACCTCTGTGATTGGTCGTCCACTCTCCACCAACGGGAAACAAGACCAACCCGAAAACGAATAATAGACCACGCTGCCAGCCACATCTTCGCAGTCGCCGCCAGAAGATGAAGGAAGTACATCCTTCGAAACTTCGCGAACGGCCCTTATCAGGGCCACCAGCACTTTCATCGGAACAAACCGTCACCACTGCCATGCTATTACAAGATGGTTCCGAAAACGTCCACGACATCATTTTTGTTTAACGTGTAAACTTGGCCTATTTGGCCCTCAATGTGACGATATGCATTATTTTATAAGGTTATTGAGGGTAATAAGGCCCACGCTTCGGAAAATATTTTTGGAGGTAATTGGTTTGTTTCAGCGGAAAAACAAAATATATGTGTCCCTTCAAACTCAATTGACCAAAATATTGTTTTATTTTTATATTATTACCTATATGTTTATCGGTATTTACTAAGTTTTATTTTTATTTTGATAATTTAAGTTGTCTATTACTAATATAGGCTAGTATAATAAAACCAAGATTATTGCTTTCAAAGGAAAATTCCCCGTTCGCTCAAAAATAGTAATTGACAACAATGCCCTGGAACAAGTGTCGCATTTTAAATATCTTGGATATGATATAACTTATCTACGTGACAATGATATTCAGAGCAAAATACACAAATTTCAGCATATTTGTGGGACTATAAGAAGAAGTCTAAAAAATAAATCGCGAAAGGAAACACAATTAAAATTCTATAATGTGATTGCAGTTCCCACATTGCTGTATGGAAGTGAAGCCTGGACATTGCGTGAGAGAGACAAGAAAGATATTCAGGCTTCTGAGATGCGCTTTTTGAGATCGGTAAAAGGGTGTTGTTTGTTAGATAAAATCAGGAATGAGGATATAAGGGCCGAATTGGGAATGAAGGAAATCAATAAGAATATATCACAGTACAGGAGAAGATGGGCCGACCATGTAGAAAGGATGTCAAATGAGAGAATTCCCAAATGGGCCCTTCACTATGAACCGAAGGGCAGGCGCGACATTGGCCGGCCAAGGAAAAGATGGGCTGCACCTTGAGGACGGAACGGGCTTTTAGCCCAATCTTTGCGGGTAGAAGAGAAAAAGAAGATAATAAAACCCATAGCGAAACATAAAATATCAAAAAAATCATAAATTTGATGATTTCCTGTCAAACGCACGTGGTGTGACGGCAGCTAAGAGTTAAGATGGCGTCACCTTCCTCATCTCCTCATCCTTCATCCTCATCTCATCATTTAATTGAAGATTAACTATATGAATTTATATGGTTTTATGAAATCAGTGCATACATAAGATTTATTATGTCGCTGATCTTTCAAACACGAATAATTATTTCGATAATTTGTTGGTTTTTAATTGGCATTATATTAAAGAATGTACTTATTTCATAAACACAATACAAACAATTGAAAAGATATTCTCACTATCCTGAACTATATCCATAACTAAGCTTTTACCTTCAGCTTTGCAGACACCCATCACATAGTTAAGAGAGGCAGATAGATTAATATACTGTACAGAATAATCGCAGTGATTAACTATGATCCTGTTCATACCTCGGTATAATTAATAAATATGATTTATATGAAATATTCATGTATTTTTAAACTTGCGTGGTCGTTAAAATGTTATTTATTTTGGATATTAAAATATTAAAAATAAATAATTAAATTTTAACATAATAACATAAAAGAAAACATAATAATAACATAATAATTACATTATGTCAAATTATGACGTTATTTTGTGAAGCTGGCATTAAATTATTTCGCTTTCACTTTCCTCACAATATTTATTAAATATTCTTTCTTTTCAACTGAATAATGATTGCGTCAGAGATATCTGGGCCCTTAATTGTGCTTTGCGGGCTGTTTTGTTTTCAAATAAGCTCTTAATTCTTTTTATAAAGTAGTACTTCGTAAACTTTGCTCAAGCGGACACAATTTAACTTTCCTCGAAAGCTCATGGGAGTGATTTTTTCTACCGGAAAACCAAAGCCAGTATTTAATTTAATAAAAGTTGGAAGAAATCTCCTCATTAATTTCACCTCATAAATTGCGAATGGAATCATTTTTAATATTCTGATAACTTGATTACACGGTTAATTGTGATTTATATGCTCACTCATTTCACGCTCGGTTTCTTCTTCAGACTTCTTGCCTTGGTTTTACACTCCATTATACATTGAGCCGGTTCCAGGGAACGCCGGCAATAGAAATGCGTTCTCTGATGTCGCCGATTTATAAACCATGGATGTCAGGTGGAATAGTTCACGTCATATTTTTACGCCTACACAGAGCAATTACAGCTAATAAAGGCTCTAAACAAATGTTCATATGTTATCGGCACTGAGAATGTTATTTTCTTGGTAGATTTTGTAAAATAATATATTTGTCAATTATTCGTAAAATGAATAACATATTTTCCCCGAAAGCATCAACATGTTGAGACTGTATGTTGGTCTCAATATCTAAAAATTTGAAATCATAAATAAGACCTGTCAGTTTTATATGTATATTTTTATTTTTAATATGCTTTGTTATTCTTCTCTTAGTCAATCTTGATAATGTGCAACGTTTCTATATAATTACATCTACCATCTTCAGGGATACATACAAAGAGAAAATAAATTACTAGGAAAATCCCTTGACAAAACTCTCGATTTCTAAGACACAATTAAAAGCTTAGTGAAATGGTTTTGACGATGAAGATCATTGTGAGGTGCGATCATGTAGCTTGTATCCAATATCACATGACATTGAATCACTGTTATTCAAGGCCTTCTCGGGAGAGATGAGAGCGATGAGCGTTTTTCTAGTAAAGAAAAATTATCAGCGAACAATTTAAAATGACATTCCTGAAATAGCCAGTTATCAACACTTCATTCGTTAATTTGTTTATAAAAACGTCCTTAAAATCAATATTTTTATTCTTTTGCATTTTTTAAGAATTATTTGCACGTCGCCAGTCGGAGCTTCCTTGACTCCACGACTTCACTATTAGTCCGGAATAATTCCAATGTCGACTTTAAATTAACCAGTTTAATGTGCACTTTATTCATTAGCAAGAAAGTTGTTCAATTATCACTACTTCATTCCGGCAGCATCTTGCGAGCTGCTTGCTGCATCTGGTGCAGTAAAGTGCACTTAACAAATGCATCAAACACAGCTACTGCAGTGCGACTGTCAAAACAATCTTCTGCATTGCTTTTCAAACTGTACAGAATGGAAGAGAAAGCAGAAGTGGAATCAGCACAGGAATGTTGATCTTTCCGTTCACGAGTGAAGCGAGCTTGTGTCACTTCAATTGTTTTATTATTCATACTGATTATTACAAAAATTATAAAAAAAAAACATTTATAATACGTATATACCTACTTTTGAACTCAATAACTGTGCTAAATTTTGACCTGATAGCACAAACGGGTAATAGATATTCAGCCTCCGCAAAAAGACACATTTTCGTGTCGACCGCATTGCATTTCTCTACAATTGGTGGCAGTTGTGGGATCTCGTAGGTAAGATGTATACACCACACATATGCATAGAAAAAAACACAGAGAAGAGTGAAAATGAAAAAGAATATATTTCTGCCCTATCATTGTTCTATTTGGAAATGTATGTATTCGAATGCGAGCAATTATGATTATGCTTAGATTATGCTTATGCTTATGCTTATGATTATGATTACGACTATGCTTATTATTATTATTATTATTTTGCTTATGCTTATGCTTATGTTTATGATTATGTATATGCTTATGATTATGATTTCGATTATGCTCATTATTATTATGCTTATGATTATGCTTATGCTTATGCTTATGCTTATGCTTATGCTTATGCTTATGGATTCCATCAGTTCCTATAGCCTCTAAAACCTTCATGTCAACGTTACCTCTGCACATTAAACTCATCTTTGTCTCGAGGCAAAACTGTGAGTTGTTAAAAATCAATTTCAATTAGTAACAGTCTTCTGATAAGACCCTTCCGAATACATCCTAATTAATTGAAGAGGGTAAAATTCTAAAAATCAATATTATTATAGCCTGGCAATTAGATTCCATAAGGTTTGCAGTGTAAGAGTTCAATTGTTGTTTAAATTTCATCAACTTGGTGGAGTTCCAAGAACATTAATTTCGCAGATTCTATCTGAACCATTCAGGAGGAGTTGAGACAGCGAGCAACAAATCCAATTGTTAATTCCCAGAGGATATGCGCGAGGTAAGTCAAGCAAACAGATACATTCGACAAGGAACTCCCCGGCGCGGCTGTGACGTCAAACAATGTCAACACACGTGTCATCAGACATGTTGTCCGGGATTTCAGCGACGTCGCAAATCCTCAGGAAATGATGCTTCGTCTGCTGACCAGCGTACTTGGTGTAATAATTAACCCCATAAAAAACACTCCGTGTAAAAATACCAGCCAAGTCTCTTCAACTATAAAAAAATAAAAGAAATCTAAAAAAATTCTGCACTGAAAAGTAGTGATATCAAAAAATGGGCCAAGTCAAAACATGATTTTAAAAACCGAAATATACTTGGCGCATCGTGTATAAATAATTGCCAAAAGTCAAATGTACCTAAATATAAATAATATACCTAAATGCCTTAAAAACGATGTGCCAAGTATATTTCGGTTTTTAAAATCATGTTTTGACTTGGCCCATTTTTTGATATCACAACTTTTCAGTGCAGCATTTTTTTAGATTTCCTTTATTTTTTTATAGTTGAAGAGACTTGGCTGGTATTTTTACACGGAGTGTTTTTTATGGGGATATCACTTCTTTTTTTAGATTATTCCCACACTTGGAACACAAATCGGAGCAACAATGACCAATTCCTTTAAACAAATAAGCCATTTCCGATTTGGATACAAAGAAATGTTCCGTTTGGTACTAAATAATGCCTAAAATAATATTCCATGAAGAATAGCACAAGCTTCGTTCTAATCGGTCCAGCCGTTTTCAAGATATGGCATCACTTCCGGTTTAGAAAATGGCGGCTGAAATTACTGCAACCAAGAATTTATTTATATAAATGTTTTGTATCAGTATAAGCCTTCTGAATATGTAGTTATTGCTGTAAGAGGTGATTTAAGTCTGATTCTTCATTTTTATGACGTCATTTCCGGTTTAAGTAATAATATATTTCTTTTCTGACTATTGATATTTCATATAAATGACCGTCTGAATCGATTGGCGCAAATTTCGTTCCGATCTGTCCAGCCGTTTTTGAGGTATGATGTCACTTCCGGTTTTAAAATGGCGGCACAAAAAAATCATAAGAACAAGGTATCTACATGCTGACAACCTGGATACGTGGTGAAAATTTCAGATCAATCGGCCCAGTCGTTTAGGCTGTGGCGGAGACCGCGGAATTTATTGGAATCTGAAGAAAGCCGAACAATTTTACTGTTTTCACGGCCCTCTAGCTCGCAAACGTCATATCCTATTGTTCCCAAATTTGGTATATATGGTGGGGTGGGCCATAGCTCGAAATTAAGAGATTTCGCAACAATGTGAGATTTCCCAATTTTGAGATCCAGTAGGCCGAAAATGCCACTTTGTTGCTTACAGTAAAAGTGGGTTGCTCCAGCCTATTTAAATGAGAGTGTGCGCGCCGTACGACTTGGCTGGCGTGGAGCGACCGCTCCACTAGATTTACCTTGGACTATTGAATAGTTCTTCAGTAAGAATTCAATCTTCTATTCCTTCAATGAACATATTAAAGAACGTTACAATAGTACTCTTACGAACATTTCACTAGACTTTCTTGTCAGTTCTTTGTCTGCACCAGCCATCACATCCAATAAAAACCACGTTCTGAAATATTGCACAGACACTAATGACACACCAGCAGACACTTGTAGAGTATTTAAGAAAAACTCTCCAATTGGTTGAAAAGTCAAAATGAACCGTTTGTCTGATCAAGTACAAAATAATTGGGCACTTTTGGGCATCAATTTAATTAAAGATCATGTAATACACACACGTAGAAGCTTCGAATCGCCTAACCCCACCTGTACAGGGGGGGGGGCTCCCCCAGACCCATAATAAACTCGACTATTGTCTATACTTGAGTCTAGACTGCAAGACGCTCATCTCGCAGTTAAAAGCACGGAGTGTTCTGGAGCATGTGTTCTGATGCATCTGCTTTAGCGCTATTGTTCCTCGCAATCTGAGAGCGAGCTAATGAAGAGCCGGACTCACAGAATGAAGACACGTGGACCTGGCGCTCTGCCAAGCTATTAGCACGCCCATGCATATTGGAGCTAAGAGGCGTGCAGCCGAGGATTGAATAATGCTTTACATTACAGTGTTGAGATCTTCGGAGCTGGCAGTCTATTGTTGTGAGCCGGAGTGCGTTTAATACAAGTTTTGTAAGTGATAAACATGGTCAGGAAACTTATAAAGGGGCGTAGCACTTTAATTAATTAATACACTCATTCTCTAGTTCATTTACTGCATGTTAAGAACGTATTCCGCTAAGTATCGTACCGCGTAAAACGTTGAACCGTTGTTGCCAACCATCTGGAGAGTAATCTCGGTCCTAAAACCCATGGCAACCGACGAGACGATCAAACCAAAAGTTTGCAACCTGATTAGTAACTTCGGGCACGTTTTTCAATTGTTTGCTAAATTATAACAGATGATTACGACTATTGCCATGGCAACACTAATAGCATTCTTTTGTCTACTAATCAACTGTTAAAATTAACAACTGGCTTAACATAGCATTGAAAACCTGGCATTTATTCTTCAGGCATGAGAGCAGTATTTCGTATAAGGTGAACAAAAATGCATATTTCAATCAAATGGCTTTTCCTTTGACAAATTGATTGATTTTAAAATTAAGGTAATGCTGAGGTATTAATATTATGTATATTAAACACCTATTGAAAAACGTCTTCGGCATTGCCCATAATGATTTTACCGAGGCGCTATACAAAAGTGTTTTTTTAAAATATCAATTCCCCAAAATCAGATTTTAAAACTTTCACGGGTTATCCATAGAGATGCACACACTCTTTGGGTTATCCATAGAGATGTATACACTCTATGTATACACTCCCACACACTCTATGGGTTATCAGTCACATGAACTAGCAATACAACCCACGCCAGGCATATTGAAACGCCGACCGCCAGACTCGACGCTTCTTCTCTCATCTCCCTCTCCTTCTCTTCCATTTCTGTCCACTCTCGCCATCGTCCCGTCCTTTCTCTGTGTTTATTTAATTTTATATTTCTACTCCCTATCTCCCTCTCTTTGATCTTTTCACCACTCTCTGGGTCTATTTTCTTGTATTTCTTTCTGTCATCTTATACCTACACCTTTATGGAACTACGTTTATTATCTCTTATTAAGTTAATAATTCTCCCAAATAATTGCAGCGACTCTATTTCAATCTTACAATTGATCTCTTTACCCCTAAACCTACTAAACATATCTAAGAAAATTAAATTGGTAGCTATACGCATTCATGCAATTATATTATTATTATTATACTGTTTATTAAATAAAAGGTCGGCTTTAAATGACAAAATATTATATACTTCATTTTATACTCGTATTTGGGTGCGGCATTGATCCTCAAGTATTTATAATAAAGTAGCGGCAATTTATTTTAAGTGAAATGAAATAATCCTGCACTTCCTTCTTACACATCATTGTTACCATTGTTCTTTTTACACATCTACATTGACTTATTTTGTTTTGTATTATGCCAAAAGCAACTCTGCTTTGTTTGGCTATTGTGGAAATAAAAATGTATGAACGTTTGTAAAAGACAAGCCGAAGGCTATAACAAGTCTGTGATAAAAGTGAACAAAGTATACGTTTAATGCAAATAAAATGACAATCACAAAAATTAATCTCTGTACGTTCATAACTTCCTCCGACTGTCAACTCTAAACGTTTAACACAACCCATTTACTCATTAATGTAGGTAACAGT
This sequence comes from Leuctra nigra, assembly GCA_934045905.1. Taxonomy (NCBI): domain Eukaryota; kingdom Metazoa; phylum Arthropoda; class Insecta; order Plecoptera; family Leuctridae; genus Leuctra; species Leuctra nigra. The sequence goes on along the minus strand of OW203764.1, from coordinate 41,444,058 downwards.
CTCATCTCTCTCGAATAACTAACTACTAACTATGGGTTAACGTGCCCTCATTCTCACGTAGCTCCAAAGATCTAAAGTTATTCCATTCGATGCTTGAAAAAAGCTCATCTTGATTAGCTCCTTCTTAATGGAAGTTCAGAGATTGACTTGGAAAGTTTCGTCAAAGTTTTGGTTCTGTTTGCGAGTGGATTAGGAAGAAAGAGCAGAAGTTGCGATCATGTCTGTGAATAAAGATTCATTAGATGTATTTTCAACCTAGAACGCTGCTTCAGGCTAACATATGAATATGAGCAGACTGAAAACTCTTTGAATTAACTTTGCTTACAGCGAACAGTTTTAAGCACGTTTTTTTCTAGACGAGAGAAACACAAGTGAGTAGGATGCGAAGTACTTATGTTTTACAGTACATTTCACAACAATAACACAGGTACTAGGGGAGGGGAAGTTACTTTTATTACCCAGGAGAATGTACAGCTGCGTTCATGAAAGTATTACGAACGCACTCGTGTATAGCGTTGATGGGAAAACCGGTATTTGCAACATCGCCAACCAAAATACCTAAACAAAGTAATACAATAAGCCAAATAAATGCTTATAACTCTTAGATTATATTTAGATTATTATGGTTTAACGACGCGTCAACGACGAGGTTATATTGCTCACATAAATGTTTACTTTTAACTTTGTTGATCAAAAGTGGAGGACATGGGAATTGGGAAGGGGTCGACCTAACGGGCCCGATCCGGGGGAGTCTGAAACTGGTGGGAAAGCCAGTTCAGAATGGGGACAGACCGAAAGGGGAGACTTCAGGCCAGTGGCACCCGATTTCAGGGGGAACACCATCTCAAGGGGGAGGCCGGCCCGAGAGGTCCGCGAATTTGGGGAGGGCTAGGACTAGGTCAACCCTCGACTGCACTTAGTTGGGACCAACTCGTAATGTGAGGCGGCCCCTTAAGCCCCAACACCGCGTCAAGATCCATTGGTGAGGAGCACTCTTCAATCAATCAATCAATATAAAATAATGCAACACTAGGTAATCTGCTTTTTATTTCAACTTGGTAACCGCATAAAGGTTACAGCCATCTATAAACTTTAAATGCTGCTTTTAGGCGACTGGAATATGTAACGAAGTACGTTTACTTTACTAATGTGTTTGTACAAGATGTGAAGTTGAGTAACAATACAAAGCACCATGGAATTTGAAGCATTGAAGTGTAATTTAATTACAAGTCGAACAAGGACTGAATAGTTCTTCACAAACTACATTTTTTTAATTACCTAACACATTTTACTTTCAGTTCTTTGAAGCGTTTCATAACTTCAAGCTTGTTGTCAACAAAAGTACCTAACTGTATAATGAAATAAATTCATGTTTTTTTTGTACATATGAATGTAGCATTTTATTATACCAATATAACATATTCTTACAAAGCAAAGTTTCTTTTATTCTGAGATCGGAATCCGCGATTTTTATTTGTTCAGTGGCGTGCACAGCGCATATCTCCGTAAATTATTACTTTTCCTAGTAATCGCAGACACGAGAGTCAGTAGAATGTAAGCCATGATGACGCATTATACGAGAGTCAGTAGAATGTATGCCATGATGACGCATTATACGAGAGTCAGTAGAATGTAAGCCACGATGACGGATTATACGAGAGTCAGTAGAATGTATGCCATGATGACGCATTATACGAGAGTCAGTAGAATGTATGCCATGATGACGCATTATACGAGAGTCAGTAGAATGTAAGCCATGATGACGCATTATACGAGAGTCAGTAGAATGTAAGCCACGATGACGGATTATACGAGAGTCAGTAGAATGTAAGCCATGATGACGCATTATACGAGAGTCAGTAGAATGTAAGCCACGATGACGGATTATACGAGAGTCAGTAGAATGTAAGCCATGATGACGCATTATACGAGAGTCAGTAGAATGTATGCCATGATGACGCATTATACGAGAGTCAGTAGAATGTAAGCCACGATGACGGATTATACGAGAGTCAGTAGAATGTATGCCATGATGACGCATTATACGAGAGTCAGTAGAATGTATGCCATGATGACGCATTATACGAGAGTCAGTAGAATGTATGCCATGATGACACATTATACGAGAGTCAGTAGAATGTATGCCATGATGACGCATTATACGAGAGTCAGTAGAATGTATGCCATGATGACGCATTATACGAGAGTCAGTAGAATGTATGCCATGATGACACATTATACGAGAGTCAGTAGAATGTATGCCATGATGACGCATTATACGAGAGTCAGTAGAATGTATGCCATGATGACACATTATACGAGAGTCAGTAGAATGTATGCCATGATGACACATTATACGAGAGTCAGTAGAATGTATGCCATGATGACGCATTATACGAGAGTCAGTAGAATGTATGCCATGATGACGCATTATACGAGAGTCAGTAGAATGTATGCCATGATGACGCATTATACGAGAGTCAGTAGAATGTATGCCATGATGACGCATTATACGAGAGTCAGTAGAATGTAAGCCACGATGACGGATTATACGAGAGTCAGTAGAATGTAAGCCACGATGACGCATTATACGAGAGTCAGTAGAATGTATGCCATGATGACGCATTATACGAGAGTCAGTAGAATGTAAGCCATGATGACGCATTATACGAGAGTCAGTAGAATGTAAGCCATGATGACGCATTATACGAGAGTCAGTAGAATGTATGCCATGATGACGCATTATACGAGAGTCAGTAGAATGTATGCCATGATGACGCATTATACGAGAGTCAGTAGAATGTAAGCCACGATGACGGATTATACGAGAGTCAGTAGAATGTAAGCCACGATGACGGATTATACGAGAGTCAGTAGAATGTATGCCATGATGACGCATTATACGAGAGTCAGTAGAATGTAAGCCACGATGACGGATTATACGAGAGTCAGTAGAATGTAAGCCACGATGACGCATTATACGAGAGTCAGTAGAATGTATGCCATGATGACGCATTATACGAGAGTCAGTAGAATGTATGCCATGATGACGCATTATACGAGAGTCAGTAGAATGTATGCCATGATGACGCATTATACGAGAGTCAGTAGAATGTAAGCCACGATGACGGATTATACGAGAGTCAGTAGAATGTATGCCATGATGACGCATTATACGAGAGTCAGTAGATTGTAAGCCATGACGACGCATTATACGAGAGTCAGTAGAATGTAAGCCATGATGACGCATTATACGAGAGTCAGTAGAATGTATGCCATGATGACGCATTATACGAGAGTCAGTAGAATGTAAGCCATGATGACGCATTATACGAGAGTCAGTAGAATGTAAGCCACGATGACGGATTATACGAGAGTCAGTAGAATGTAAGCCACGATGACGCATTATACGAGAGTCAGTAGAATGTATGCCATGATGACGCATTATACGAGAGTCAGTAGAATGTATGCCATGATGACGCATTATACGAGAGTCAGTAGAATGTATGCCATGATGACGCATTATACGAGAGTCAGTAGAATGTAAGCCACGATGACGGATTATACGAGAGTCAGTAGAATGTATGCCATGATGACGCATTATACGAGAGTCAGTAGAATGTATGCCATGATGACGCATTATACGAGAGTCAGTAGAATGTAAGCCACGATGACGGATTATACGAGAGTCAGTAGAATGTAAGCCACGATGACGGATTATACGAGAGTCAGTAGAATGTAAGCCACGATGACGGATTATACGAGAGTCAGTAGAATGTATGCCATGATGACGCATTATACGAGAGTCAGTAGAATGTATGCCATGATGACGCATTATACGAGAGTCAGTAGAATGTAAGCCACGATGACGCATTATACGAGAGTCAGTAGAATGTATGCCATGATGACGCATTATACGAGAGTCAGTAGAATGTAAGCCACGATGACGGATTATACGAGAGTCAGTAGAATGTATGCCATGATGACGCATTATACGAGAGTCAGTAGAATGTATGCCATGATGACGCATTATACGAGAGTCAGTAGAATGTAAGCCATGATGACGCATTATACGAGAGTCAGTAGAATGTAAGCCACGATGACGGATTATACGAGAGTCAGTAGAATGTAAGCCATGATGACGCATTATACGAGAGTCAGTAGAATGTAAGCCACGATGACGGATTATACGAGAGTCAGTAGAATGTAAGCCATGATGACGCATTATACGAGAGTCAGTAGAATGTATGCCATGATGACGCATTATACGAGAGTCAGTAGAATGTAAGCCACGATGACGGATTATACGAGAGTCAGTAGAATGTATGCCATGATGACGCATTATACGAGAGTCAGTAGAATGTATGCCATGATGACGCATTATACGAGAGTCAGTAGAATGTATGCCATGATGACACATTATACGAGAGTCAGTAGAATGTATGCCATGATGACGCATTATACGAGAGTCAGTAGAATGTATGCCATGATGACGCATTATACGAGAGTCAGTAGAATGTATGCCATGATGACACATTATACGAGAGTCAGTAGAATGTATGCCATGATGACGCATTATACGAGAGTCAGTAGAATGTATGCCATGATGACACATTATACGAGAGTCAGTAGAATGTATGCCATGATGACACATTATACGAGAGTCAGTAGAATGTATGCCATGATGACGCATTATACGAGAGTCAGTAGAATGTATGCCATGATGACGCATTATACGAGAGTCAGTAGAATGTATGCCATGATGACGCATTATACGAGAGTCAGTAGAA